>OZ023264.1:89024223-89399223 GCA_964006375.1 Tillus elongatus
CCTACGCCTGCGGAAGAAATTATGTAATATCATCATATGGAAACCTTACATCTAGATAAGATATGCTGGATGTATGTTTACCTACCCTTAACATCATTTATATTCTATGTAAGATGCCATATGTAGATTCGCTTTAAGAACTTGTTTATTCTTCATATGGTTTCCTGTGTAAAATATACTTACCCAGACAGCACAGACACATTCTGAGAATATACCAGGGATGTTTCGAAAGAATATTCAAATATCCCCAGAACATTCTCACAAGGTACAATATATATATATATATATATATATATATATATATATATATATATATATATATATATATATATATATATATATATATATATATATATATATATATATATTCATAGAACATTCTATGAACATGAGAATTGGACAGATTCTGTCATACTAATAAGGTTCCTAAAACGTTATTTATAATTAATATTCTTAGGAGCTCCTAGTATCTTCTGATAATGTTCCACGAACATTCAATGAATATTCTCAAAATGTTTATGCATATACTCATTGGAACATTTCGTTTTTTAAAAAGATATACATGGTGTTTCGCATAAGAAACAACAGAGAGCAGGGGCATGTCCTAAAATGTGGTGATTTAACGCAACTTAACCCTATACTAAGGTGCACCCTGAGAGGTTATAGACCTTCAAAGTGGGGTTTTAAATTTCGAAAAAAAAAATCAATAATCACAGTAATACTTCAAGTTAGAAAAACAAAATTTGGTACACGTTTTGGATTACCAAGAGCATTAATCGTTGGTGAGTAGAATTCAATTCAAGCATTTCAAAGCGACGAATAGTGGTGATGCACCCATAATATGTGACATAATTTTTTAACCTATTGGCGGATCTAAAAAAATATTATTTCATTTTATGGGGAAGTAAATTATAAAACTTTTTAATCTTGTTATTTTTCAAAAAACGTTTGTCATTTTCAAGAAAAACCCGAATAACTAAAGAGACATATATCATTATCAATGTTACTTAAAATCACCAAAAATTCAATAGATGTCTGTGAAATTATCATGTTGAAGAATTTCTATAACTTATCGATATCAGTTTTTTTTATTTCTGTTGTTTGAGTGGTCTGTTTTCTAATATATTATACTTATTCACACTTTTTTACTGATTGTCGAATTAGACCTATACATAAGTTTATTGGCAAATATTTATTTTCGATGATTTTTAGTAAGATTGACAAAATGTTTCTTTGCTTATTCGTGTTTTTCTTGAAAACAATAAAGTTGTTGAAAATAACAGGAGTAACAAAGTTTTAGAGATAAATTTCCTCATAATATGAAATGTTGTCTTAAATCTACCAATCTGGTAAAAAATTGTGACATTTTAAGGTTGCATCGCCCTAATCTACCCTTTCAAATGCCTTAATGGAACTCTACTTACCATTGATTAGTGCTCTTGGTACACTCAAAACGGATACTAAATTTGGTTTTCCAAGTTAAAGTATTACAGAGATATTGATTTTTTTCGAAATTTGAAACCCACTTTAAAGGCCTATAACCTCCCAGGGCTGCAACTTAATATAGGGTAAGTTGCGTTAAATCACAATATTTTACGTTTACCTACATACCCCTGCCCTGTGTCGGTTCTTATGCAAAACACCCTGTATACATTTTTTTTTAATGATACAGAAATTAAGAAAATGCAAAGATATGAAATATTGAATTTATCTTCAAAATGTACTAATTTTCCACCATTTAACTGGCCTTTTATATATTTTTGTATAAGCAAGCCCAACAGGCTAGAATTTGAAATTTAATCACTCACCCTTGTGTACGTTACCATATTGCTCCAGTGGCTACGCACACCTGTAAACTCAAGTTCAGATAGGTAATAAGTCAACAATTCGAGTATTGCACATTTATTCAGATTAAGTATGTACTTATAACAAATACAACGAAATGTCTGAATAAAATATTAATAAAACAATTAAAATTTCAATAACATAAAAATCAAATAAATAACGATACAGTTCTTGGAGTTGCCAGAAAATTTAATAGCCAAATACAAAGTTTCTGAGATGAATAATCGCGGTTACCCCACCGAATTAACTTGAAATTTGGCTAGACTATTGTTCCTACAGGCTTTCAGTGTGGCACTAAAGGAATTGAATTACACAATAGTACTTACACCTTTATAGAATACAACTAAATTGGACAGAACATGCCACAAAATCCTACTCACTTCTACTTACACAAAACTATAACTGAAAGTAATCGATCAGACCTTTTGATCCTGCCCTTGTCACCAACAGCTTGAATATTCTGGTTGTAAAGGCATACTTTGGCAAAGTGATACCTACCGTATCTGATAAATTGCAAGTTTTATTGTACATTCATCTTCCCACCATATGTTCGGGTCCACATTTTCTTCACTTTATAGTGATACTTCTCATAGCATTAACTGCTTCCACAGGAGTAAAAAGTCCGAGATGTTGCTTAGACAATTTTATAGATTTGCAGTATTCTTGCACTTTTCCAGTCCATCCACATAAAACGGTGGTGGTGGTTTATATTTCATGGCTTAGGTACTATTGAAAATAACACAATTCACAAAATACCTAATTCGTAAGATGATCCATCGTCAGTGTCCTACAGGAGATGCTTTAAAACCTGTTTCTTTACCGGGTCTTATTTAACCTGACCTGAAACCATGTTTTAGTTGGTTCTGTACTCTGGATATATGTTTGCAATTACACACTGTTCACGTCACATTATTATTTGTAATAATTATGTTAGAATAAAACCTTATACAACATTGATCACAGACCATTAATTTTGACATTAATTTTCATTTTAGTCTAGAGGCCATCTTGCCATTTGCCATCTTCCCTTCCTGGCGGCATGGACATGCGCTCTATGCCTAAAGAAGGGATTGCCTAAATATACAATATGTTTTACCATAAACTAGTAACAGAATCATACATGCAAAATAGTTACTATTTTAATTCTCACCACTATACCGCAATCATCATCTATCTTTTTTTAAATTTTAAAGTTATATAATATTATAAGGACATCTCAAGCACATTCTAAACGAATATTCGGAATAATTATCTATTCAAATATTCTCAGTATATTGATAAAGAATTTTCTTAGGATGTGGTTGAATGTATGTACTCAGAATATTCAAGATTGAAGTTTGAAATTCCATAAATTTTATTAGAACATTCCGAAACAAATATTCTGAAAAAAGAGTGTTCTCACATTGTGAGAACATTCTGAGAATATCTTGTGCTGTATGGGTATAAATTATGTTTGTTCTATGTTAAGATTTCCTATGTAGAATATATGTATAATATATACCAAACGTATCTGACATTAATACATAAAATTTCACCTCAAATATCTCTAAAATCTACATAGTTAAATATTACATTTTATATAGAAATTGCATAGATTTTCTGTAAATTGCTTTACTGGGAGCCTACTAAATTTACCGTAAAATTTAAGTCATATTTTGTTTTCTTAAAAGTTATACTCCATACTATATGTAGATGAAAATCTAAAAATGAGCTTATATATATATATATATATATATATATATATATATATATATATATATATATATATATATAGGGGGGGGGGGGTGCGTACTTTATCCTAAAGAAAGGGCGTGGTACAGTAAATTAACATTATTTGCAAAATCATGTCGTGACGCTGTCATAGAGTAGAAATATCTTACCGACAAACTCCTATAACAGCAATAACACCGCAAAAACAAAGTTATATTAAAGTATTGAAACACAAATATAGCAGGATACCATGGTGGTTATTAGTGTAGCCAAATGGTAGCATAATTTAATGGCATTACCCTTAACTTGCCCGTACTGGTGTTTGCCAACATCCGAATCTGTTACAAATTTTAAAAAAACACAACTGGAGATATATATGAAATACTTTAAAAGAACCATGAATAGGCTGTAAGATGCTTCTACATTAAGATGAAGATATAGTATCAAAGTCTGGTGGTAAGGGACAAAAGTACCAACCTCTTCTTTTAAAATATTTACCTACGACAATTTTTAGTAGTATCTAGCATATCCCAGTATGAGACAAATATATTATTACATTGCATTCTAGTATTGGAACATGCTTATATACCATCGTTAAAAAGGATCTTGTCATAAATCTTTTGAAATACAAGGGGACAGGGTTAATACTGTGACGTTTAAAGCGCGGCGATGGCAGATTGGTGTGCAGATAGACCTAAGCAATCAGTAATGCTGAATGTTTCAACAAATATTTATGACTTTAATTATATTTAATCTGAACTGTTCGTAGGCAGGCAATTTTTTAGGTATTAGAAGCGTACATATTAAAATAATAACATATGAAGATTTGTATGTAAATAAGTACGGTAAATGAAATTACTTTACTAAAAACAACATAGCCTTTTTATGATACACATGACTGAATATATTATCAAACCCATGAATCGGTTTTGCTTAGAGCTTTCATTTTATACCGAATACATGTGCCACGCATTAACTGACTCCATAGAAATAACAGTTAAAAAATAAATGTTGCGTTTTAGAATCGAATATATGTTTTTTCCAATATTTGTGGTAAGACTGGCCACGTGACTTAGTTTTTCAATATCTGCTTCTTATGTACTGTGGCGGTGTTCCGACCGCAGTGTTTCCGTCAACACTACTCTATGTTTCTGCATAAATACTCTTGACAGTTAAACGTTACGTTATGCGACAGCCAGCTGTCAAGAACTACGGCAACTATAAGAGACACCAGGCGATCTCTCTCTCTCTCTCTCCTCTCTACCAACCGCGACAGTGAACACACGTCCTCCACGCTCGGTCAGTTATCTGCTATGTACTCGTGTACTGTTGTAATTGTTATTATATCATAAAGTGTATTATAGTTAAATGTATCATATAGTTTATTCAGTTAGTGAAGTAATAAAATTATATTAAATGTTTACGTATGGATTTAATATCAACAAGTGCAATTAACATCCATATTGGTGACCCCGTGCCGCAAGCCGAAGATGCCGAGCCTGATGTTCCAGCCGACGTCGCCTAACTTCCACGCACGTGCTCATGCCTACAGAAAACGAATATCTAAACAGGTCAGTCCTTTCTAATTTAAAAATTATCTGACTTTTTTCACAATGGCCGAGGATTCTTCAAGCAGCAATATCATGGCAAGGGTTGCAATAAAATTACCTCCTATATGAAGACGTAACGTGAAAATCTGGCAAATGCAGGTTGAGGCCCAGTTCGATATATCGCAGATCAGTTCTGAAAAGACAAAATTCAGTCATGTACTCGCTATACTCGATCCTGATGTCGCAGAGTCAATTTCAGATTTTTTAACCCAACCATTATCATCAACCCCTATTCAGATCTAATGAAACGTCTTTTATTAGAATTTGAAGAGTCCGAAAGTCGCAAAATAAATAAACTTTTAACAGAATTAGAATTAGGCGACAGAAAACCATCGCAACTTTTACGCGAAATGAAGTTTTAAGCCGGTAGGCAGATTAAAAAAGATTTCCTTAAAACTTTATTTCTACAACGTTTACCAGTCAACGTTCGTTCAATTTTGGCTTTGAGCAACGATTCTCTAGAAAATTTGTCGGTTACAGCAGACAAAATCGTGGAATTTTCCGGAGATAAATACAACGTGGCTGGAATTCAGTCACGCGGGCCCGACAAGCTAGCCAAGTTAGAAGCGCAATTAAAGAAGCTAACAGTATCAGTCAACGAATTGCGAACGCGTTCCCGATCTACCTCCCGAGAAAAACCCAAGCTTTCTCGAAATTCCATAAACACAAATTCCTCAACCTCCACGTGTTGGTATCATGAACGATTTGGCAACAAGGCCAAACGTTGCATCCAACCTTGCAATTTTAAAGCAAAACATGTGTCGGAAAACTAATAAGGCACTCCCTCCACGCGGCAGGAGACGAGAGCCACCTAACACGCCACCTTTATATTTTTGATATACGCTCCAATATGAAATTTCTAATCGACCCTGGAGCGGATATTTCAGTTATTCCACCCACTCACGACCAACGGAAATTTCAATCGAAACGTACCTTGTATGCTGCAAACGGGACCCATATTCATACCTATGGCGAACAACTATTAGATTTAGATCTAGGTTTACGCCGTAGGTTCTGCTTGCCCTTCACACTTGCCGATATCAAGCAACCAATTATAGGCGCAGATTTTCTAGCAAAGATTGCTTTACTTGTGGATATGAAACATAGACGTTTAATCGATACAAAGACAAACCCTCTCTAAGACCGGTGCTAACCCACCACCAGGAATTAATTCTAAAATTCATCTCGTAGACCCGACACACCAGTACTTCAAATTGCTACAACAATTTCCTGACCTTTTTAAGGAAACTTCTTCTAGCAACGTTCCAGAGGTTGAGTTCTTCTATACTCTAAGTACGGAAGGACCACCTGTCACTGCAAAAGCTAGAAGATTGCCCCCGGAAAAGCTAGCTCAAGCAAAGCTAGAATTCCAGCACATGATAAACTTGGGAATTTGTAGACCCTCCAAAAGTCCATGGTCAAGCCCCCTCCACATGGTGCAAAAAAAGGATGGCTCATGGAGACCATGTGGGGATTACCGAGCACTAAACGCTAAAACAATCCCAGACAAATATCCCATTCCAAATTTGCAGGATTTTAATGCCCAGTTAGAAGGCAAACGTATTTTTTCAAAATTGGATATCATTCGCGCTTTCCATCACATCCCAGTAGCACCTCAAGATATTCCCAAAACAGCAGTCATAACTCCATTTGGGTTATTCGAATTTGTTAAAACCCCATTTGGCCTTCGTAATTCAGCACAAACATTTCAAAGATATTTACATTCAATTTTAAGACATATTGACTTTCCCTACTCCTATCTTGACGATATTCTCGTTGCATCAGCCTCGGAAAAAGAACATCAAGAGCATCTAGCAAAACTTTTTCAGACACTTCAAGACAACGGCATCCGTATCAATTCATCTAAATGTGAATTCGGAGTGGCCGAAATTTCATTTTTAGGTTTTCGTGTAAATAAATCTGGATTATTTCCACTTCCTGAACGCATCAAAGCTATTACCGACCTACCTCTTCCCGATACCATTGAAAAACTCAGAAGATTTCTAGGTCTCATAAATTTCTACCGTCGTTCTCTTCCACGTGCTGCGGAAATTCAGCAACCACTATTCGACCTCTGCCAGAATCCCAAAAAACGCGACAAACGTAAAATCGAGTGGACTCCTCAGACTCGAGAAGCATTCGAACGTTTGAAAGAGGCACTAAAAAACGCTACACTAATAGCTCATCCGTCTTCTTCGCTACCACTGATTCTCCATGTCGATGCTTCTGATTATGCCGTAGGTGCTCCCCTCCAACAACTACGTGATCAAACACTAGAACCCCTAGGTTTCTACTCTAAAAAGCTTACTTCAGCCCAAAAATCTTACAGCACCTACGATCGCAAACTTCTAGCTGCTTATCAGGCAGTTAAATACTTTAGATATACCCTAGAAGGTCGCCATTTCACCATTTATACGGACCACAAACCTTTGACATACGCTTTTGAACAACGCGTCGATAAAGCATCTCCAAGGCAACTACGACATTTAGACTTCCTAGGTCAATTTACCACAGACATTCGCTACATACCAGGTCCTACAAACATTTCCGCAGACTTTTGTTCTCGCATTGAAACAATTTCACTTTCTTCCACTGTGTCACTCCAACAAATTGCGCAAGCTCAGTCATCTTGCGAGGAACTCAAACACCTTCTGCAGTCTAAATCTTCCTCTTACAAATTTCAAAACATGCCTCTTGACAACGGATTGAATCTTATTTGCGATTCTTCTTCAAAGAAACTTCGCCCATTCATTCCGCTCAAATTTCGCCGAAAGATTTTCGATTCTATCCACAATGTATCTCACCCAGGCATATCAGCTTCAGTCGATCTGGTCCAGGATAGATTTTGTTGGCCCAAATTGAAACGCGATGTATCTCTTTGGTCTAAAACTTGCATTCCCTGCCAGAAAGTCAAGATATGGAGACACACTTCCAGTGCCATTGGACAATACACCCCAGCCATGAGAAGATTCTCGCATATAAATGTTGACATTGTGGGACCATTACCACCATCACAAGGTCAACGCTATCTGTTAACAATAATAGACAGATTTTCTCGATGGTCCGAAGCAATTCCATTGTCAGATATTACAGCAGAAACAGTAGCGAACACTATTTTATCATGCTGGATCTCTCGTTTCGGTGTTCCGCAATACATCACCACAGACAGAGGTAAACAATTCGATTGCCACATATTCACACACCTCACTAAAACACTAGGTGCAGACCACATCAAGACCGCAGCTTACCACCCAGCAGCAAATGGTGTAATCGAGAGATGGCATAGAGTTCTGAAACAAGCCTTGAAAGCTCATATTGACGAAAACTGGGTCGCTAAATTGCCAATTGTGTTACTAGGACTCAGATCGTACATAATTCCAGAATATCGCTCAACACCCGCTAAAATAGTCTACGGAGAATCAATCAAACTTTCCACCGACTTTTTCAACAGCACACAAGCTCATGATGTTCCACCACTTATATCTCAGCTGAAAGAAGACATAAGGAAATTTCGACCAGTACCTTTTAAACATCATACTGCAAAAAGGTTATTTGTCCATCCTAAGCTTATGGAAGCTCCTTTTGTTTTTGTTCACATTGATATTCCGCGAAAAACCCTCGAACCAGTTTATGACGACCCCTTTGAAGTGTTATCCCGAACAGACAAAGTCTTCAAAATCAAAAAATCACACGGAGAAGAGACAATTTCTGTTGACAGTCTTAAACCCGCATTAATTCTTTGTGATAACGAACAGACAACTTGCCAGCCTCAGAGACATCCTAGTGAAACTGAAAGTGACAGTGAAAGTCCAACACCTAATGAAACTGAAAGTGACAGTGAAAGTCCAACACCTAGTGAAACTGAAAGTGACAGTGAAGTTCCCGTTCCCGTTCAAACTACACGTCATGGACGTAGAGTTCGATTTTCACGAAGATACTTGAACTAGTAGCGTTGCTACTGAGAGGGGAGTATGTGGCGGAGGTTCCGACCGCAGTGTTTCCGTCAACACTACTCTTTGTTTCTCCATAAATACTCTTGACAGTTAAACGTTAGGTTATGCGACAGCCAGCTGTCAAGAACTACGGCAACTATAAGAGACACCAGGCGATCTCTCTCTCTTTCCTCTCTACCAACCGCGACAGTGAACACACGTCCTCCACGCTCGGTCAGTTATCTGATATGTACTCGTCTACTGTTGTAATTGTTATTATATCATAAAGTGTATTATAGTTAAATGTATCATATAGTTTATTCAGTTAGTGAAGTAATAAAGTTATATTAAATGTTTACGTATGGATTTAATATCAACAAGTGCAATTAACCTCCATATGTACCTACTTTTAAAAAGTGAAAATTTCGTTAAGTATATTAACTAATATGTTAAGTAGATTATGGCATTTTATTCATAGAACTCGAGACGTATTTAGAAATCTACCAAATTTGAGAAAATGAACCAGTTTTTTAGATTTAGCATCACTATGTTTTATTCATTTAAGTAACTCCATTTTCAATCATTTTGTCCTTATATTTCTTAGGAGAGTAGCGATATTATATTTGTTTGTCCTTAATACTTATTATTAAATTATGTTTTCTTTTCAAACAGAGAACGGTTATCCTTTTAGTTTTTATATATGTTTCTAAATTATAAATTTCAAGGAAATTCCTAGAAGTGAAGTTATAAGTAAATATGAAAATACATTTATTTATCATTATTTCTGCCACTATAAAAGTCTTTGATTTGAGGCATACTTTAATTTGGATATTAGTTACGTGTACTGCTTGCTTAAATCAATTTATTGCAGAAAACAATACAAAAACAATTTGCCTCAATAGACTATCATTTTAACAGAGCTGTGAACAAAGAGCTATTTCGGAACATAATTTTTACTCTGCCACCCCATATCTATACGGGAAAAGTTTAAAGGCACGTGAAATTAAATATATTAGACATTAACGATCATTATGTTTTATAATCATTGTTTTGGAACATATTAAAGAAGACAATAAAAAATACCAAAAGTGTTTTTCAAATACAAAAATATTTGTTTCATTTTACCCATCCCATCCGCTATTTACACGGGGAATAATTAAAAACATGTCTTTTCAGTAAAGTTGCGCACAGAATAATGTTTTGGAAAAATATGATAAAAATTGCTTCGCAACATATTGTAATGGTCCTAGAAATTCAAGATTGGCAGGGTCCTTAAAAAAGATGACCGTTCAAGACATATTATAGTCAGGACCTATAAAAGACCGAGGGTATTTATTCGGTTGTTATTCGCGAGTGATATCCCACGATTGACCTCAAGTGGATCCAAATCCGGACGATAGTGAGGTCACCATCATCTACTAAACACTAACCTAAATGTACCTATCCTCAGATTTATTATTTACAAGATAAAGAACACACTGTTTGCTTTGGAGATTAAAAGATAAATAAATACTTACTCTTCTTTTAAGTTGTTCTACCTAAAGTCCTAGATTCATGAGATCTTCAAGTCAGAATACTGTTACAGTGAGGTTAAAGATAATTATTAGGTATCTGGTTAAATGATATAAAGAATCTTAAATTTGTGTTGCTTACAGCTGTAAGAAGTTTCAAGGAGAGATTGTTGTTCAATTAAACAGATATTAAAAAATATAAATACTTAAATTCATTGATATAAATTATGGAAAAAGCAAATCAATTTAATGGTCTTGGTAAATTAAAATAAACATTACATTTCATAGAAAAAGAGAACAAATATTAAACGTCACAAAAGACAGGAAATTAACTATTGCATATGACAAAAAAATGTAAAATGTGTATTGTTACAAGAAATAAAGGATGTTTTTATCTGTTTACACGAGAAAGATCAAATGTTATTCATTACAAATACAAGAATAGACAATGTTGATTAACGTTATTGTTTCTCTGTCAAAACTACTGATCCTGTCAAAATTTCAATAGGTTTAAAAGGAATTCCTAGATTTTATCCTGATCAGGTTGGTTTTATTTATTTAATAAAATTGCCCAAGAAAAGCTCAGATAATCTCAAAGTTAAGTTGTTGTTTACTGATTACAAATGAAAGATTTGAAACACTTTGAAGGTTACGTTAGTTGATAAACAAAACATAGGCTCAATTTAAGTTACACAATGATATTTCTGAATTTACATTGCTGGAAAGATATTGAAAAAGAGATACAAAATACAATTATTTTTCAAGCACAATCTCACTGATAAAAATCTAATTTGACTTCGCTGAATTAAAGTTTATATTGCAAATTGAGTGAAAGATTCTAGTTGACGTATGAAAGTTTGGAAAGTCACACAGATAAATCTTAAAACGACTCACCAAAGCTGGCTTCTACTTGCAGGTTAGGAATTTCAAACACCTGTTGGATGTTTCCAGATGTCACACAGGTAGATGTCGACTATCAGAGCCCAAGACAGGCTATCAATTTCTTCCCATAGAAAGAGTCAAGCCGTGGCTGAGAAGCTTTTCCCAGGTGTCAACCAGACAAACTTTTGCGTAGAATTGTGTTGCAAAACGGAATGGCAAAGCCGTACTTTAAACCTAACAGCTGTTGAAATGATGTCATCTGCAGGTAATTCAACTGTAAATTTTACGGCCGAAAATATGTCTGAAGGTATGCGAAATTCACTAACGTTGAGAGCTAATATGCTATCGAGATCGAAAAACTTTAGATAGGCACTGGAGGTTGCATTAAAAAATGTCACTGTACCAATGGAAGAAAGGTTCACTGTTAACGTCACATTTACTCAAAAACGGATTATTAATCTCTGCAAAAATCGAGATCAAAACAATTATAGCAAACACTGATAACTGTATTAAGCGATATAACCCTATTGGTTTAAAAAGTGCGTTAGCACCTTCCGTGATGTTAACTGTACCGTGGCCCGTCCCCACCTTATTGACTTTGCCGCGCTTTTTCAATGACCCTTGGAACTTGATTCTCATTAGGGCCATATGTCTAAGAGAGACAGATAGCGTTCGAAACTCCCCTTGATACTACTATGGACGTGTCCGTGTTCCAATGATCTTTCTCTGACGTCCTATTATCTCATAATGATGTCACTTGTTATTTAGCGAGAGTTCCAGAACAATAAATATAATCTTTTTCCTTAAACAAAATATTCCGACTCTGATATTTTAATTTTAACGTATTTAAGAGGAACGCAGTACGAGTGTTACGATATAAAACTTGTTAGCGACTTTTAAAGAATCATTTTGAAACAAAAATTTGCATTGCTAGTAGAGATAAAGTACAGATGTCACTAATTAGACTTCTTGGGGGTTCTCTTTAGGTCTTCAACGTAGTAACGATGGTAATTAAAACAAGAAATCGTTACAATATTGAACACGATCCGTTGAAATTCAAGATCGCTTTTCAACCTTCACCGGCCCAAAGTTCTTCGTGAATATACTTAAAAACGTAAAAATAAAGTGTAGCAGATATTTAAAATCACAAGTTTTGAAGCAAAATTGTGCATAAAAATTGTTTTGCAATATTCGAAATAAGGTCCATTGAAAAATAAATATTAGCTTCGTTAATAACATCCTGAAAAAGGTACGGAGGTGGATATACATTATATCACTTTTCCTCCAGTTATAATTCTTGGGTCCATTTTGAGAAAGAAACTTCATATGAAGAATTTTCTTTCCGTTTGGTATGTTTTTTGATAATATTGTTAATTTTAGTGAATATTCTTAAAAAAAATTCACTAATAAGGAGATCCCGGCTTTTGAATTTTGAAAAAATGTCTTCAAATGAGCGCAAAATAGGCCCCCAGGGTCAGTTTCAATTTTTATATGTTTATATATATATATATATATATATATATATATATATATATATATATATATATATATATATATATATATATATATATATATATATATATATATATATATATATATATATATATATATATATATATATATATATATCACATCGATAACTCAAAAAATAATGGTCCGATTTTGAACAAATTTTGTGATTACCTTCCATTTGCAAGTGGCTTGGATAAGTGCGTCAGTCAGGAAAATCGGCCCAGGTTTTCCCGAAAAATTTTGTGTTTTCTTTCGGAGAAAATGTATATCTCCGAAAATAACAAAGTAAGGGCAACCAAGTTTGGCACGCGTGTTTCCATTATAAAGAGTCAACCATGTACCAAAATTTAAGTCTGTAAGCTTAAGGCAAACAAGTTATGAGCAGTTAAAGAAAAAAAAGTGCTTTTCCTCAAAACGTCAAAGTCGCGATCTGAAACGTCAAAATTCGCAACATTTAGGCAAAGAACCTGAAACAAATACGGGTTATGTCAAGAAAATTTCGCAAGAAGGGTGTGCTGCAAACCCTTAAGTTTCATCTTCAACCGTCATTGTCCTTTAGATATTTACAGAAAATTAATTTCAAATAGACCATTTCACTGATGCTTTCGCTGTAGGTGCAGTTAAGTTGATGCTTTGGCTGTAGGCTTAGTTACGTTTAACGGTCTATAATTTTTGTCTAAATTTCGTAGAAAAAATTCGTTAATGGGGAGCCTGCGGCATTTAAATTTTAAAAAGTTTTTTTCAAATGAGCGCAAACTAGCCCCTAGGATCCATATCCGGGTTTACTTTCAGCTTATCTGTTTACATATATACGGGATGACGCATTTCTACGGTAAAGCTCAATATAATTGTTATACAAGATACGAGAAACACCTTTATAGCTTAGTTATATAATTAGGATTAAGTAATAAAAACTGACCATGACCGATGCTGGGCGTTCGCTGCTAGATACAGATATCTTGAAAATTTGGACCGTAATTCAATATTTCGGATACACTTATCTCTCATACGGTATCCTCGTCAGAAAGAGCTCTTGGGAAACTTTTTTCGGAAGTTGTTTATACGAGTTTTCTGTCTTACTTTTGATCATAGAATACTTACTTAAAATCAATATCACTAATTACATTTGCATTCCATGTCCTGCTAATTGAAAATATGAGAGTTTTGTTTTCTATAAAATGTAAAATTTACACTTATAGTACGCCAGGTGGAGCATCTTTATGAAATATTATAATTTTATATGAAATTTAAAAAAAAAATGTAGAAATAAAAGTTACCATCGGTTTTCTGAGCTTTTATGGCATGACATAATTTAAAAAATGGGTTTTCGCGAAAATCGGATACCCTATCGAAGTGAAACATGAGCATATTCTCTTCTGAGGAAAATGTAAAACTTTATAATTCATTATTAAAATATGTTTCAAGTGAGATATGTTAATAGGCACATTTAATTAAAGGCATATGAAGAGAGCAGAAAGTGGGCCTATAGTACAAATATTTCCTACAAACAGTACCTTGAGGACATATAATCAATGTCACTCTTTTAAGCTTTTTTTATAAACCAGTCAGCTTAACTTTTACTTAATAACAAGAAACTGCAAGTTTAATAGTAATCGAATTCTTAGAATCTTTTCGGAAAAATTCAGATAATTTACAAGAAAATAATTTTTCCAAATAAAAATGAGTTTTACTCACAAATCCACTAGGATACCAAATACATATTCCAATAAATATTAAACAGTGATCAATTTGAAGTGACTCATGTCAATTATTATTGTTAATAAAACTAACTTAAAAGTTTATTACTTATTAAGCCTCTCCATAAAAAGTTCAATACAGTAATAAAAATATTACGTAGTCAAATAATTATGGTATCGCGATGATATATATTTTGAAAAAGTTGCTTTGCAAATATTTTTTTCTGGGCATGTTATTAATTCTTTAACTATTTACCCACAATGGTCTATATGACTCTAAAACATGAAACGAGCATTTTTTCATATCCAAAAACCCACATCATGCACACCCACACGCATGCATGCATGCATGTGTGCATAGACGTATATATGCATTCCCATAAGTATGTTCAAAAATTCTGACATATAGTTACAAGTAAAATTATTTGCACTAATATAGTACAATTTTCGGTGTGTGTTTGTGACGAATTTATTTCATTTTGTAGGCCTCTCTAAGTCTTTTGAAATTGTTTTTGGAAAACCAAACAAGACCAAATGTATTTATTTGCTGTATTACTTGAAAACAGAACTGATACCAAAAAGTCATCTCTTATCCCCGGTTGCACAAAGTTTTGTCAAACCATCAGGAGCTAACAAATGAATAAAATTAATGATGATTATTAGTTTTGTTACACCAAAAAATTCTTGGTTAAATAACAATTTTGCACAGAATTAAAAAAGAGTTCACCTGTTTTTGGCCAAGATAAGTAATAATCAGTGAGTAATGAATTGAAACTACAAATTACCTGATTATTGTTTATCAAAGTTGTCTAACATAAGTAGCCTCGGTGCCATGACGGATAGAGTATCAGCCGTTTGCGTAAAAGGCTTGTATTCGAACATCGGGCACGCTGAATCGAGGAGGAAATTTATTTTCTTAAAAAACATTACAGTACAAACTATAGTTTTACATCTCCTGAGCCCGCCATAGTGTTGGAGCATGCTGAATATGCGCATGCTTCGTTCTTCGGAGGGAACGTAAAGCCTTCAGCCTTGTACTCGTTACAATAATAAAGGAATTTGGCAAAATTTACAGGTTGGTGAGGTGAAACTCTTTCCTGGTGTTGGTGATTGGTCATACTCGCGGAAAGAGACGGACGGTAACACACACTGTGTATTAGTCTATTAGAAATTCCATTGTATTAGATTGTATGAAATTATAGTTCTTGAACTTTTCTAGTAAATTACAACATTTTCACAAACTTATTAGGAAAAAATCCGCATATAAATATACCTAACACATAAAAAATACCTTAGAAAATAACTTAAATGATACGTAGTGGTAACTTTATTTTTGACAGAGTGATGATAAATACTTGAAAGATAAAATATTCAAAAATTTTTGCATGATCAGAACACAATTTCGTATATTAATTTTATTATTATCGTCTGATGTAACGATTAAGTTTTTATCCATCATAGTTACTACGTTAACTACCTAAAGAAACCCCCAAGAAGCTTAAATAGTACCAGCTAACTTCCTTTCTAAAAAAACAATCAAAGTTTTAGTTTCAAAATTTTTCTTTGAAAAATCGCTAAGAAATTTTATATCGTAACACCCGTATTAAATTCCCTATAATATACGCCAAAATCCAAGTATTGACAGACGTTACATTTGTATATATAAATAAATATCTCTATTGTCCTAGAATTCTAGGTAAATAACAGAGGCTGACGTAATTATGATGAAATCTAGAAAGACGGATGGAAAACGGTGGACAAGTCCATTATTGTTTTGAGGTGTGTCTAGAAGACGGCGTGGTTCTGCTGCAGATGAGAGGTCTCGTTCTATCTTATTCCGAGATATGAAGCTAAAAAGAGCGCACGCACAACCGTTAAGAAGACACGGTGAGAATTTTGCCTGCTGCGCTAGCAAAAGGAAGTTTGAGTTACCAGCAGGAGATTCGGTCGTTGGCGGGCAACGAGTGAACACCTTAGACAATACGGTGTTACCTTTTAACTCCAAAAGGAGTGAAAATATCTATATTTTACCGCAAATATCGTTCTATATAAATGTCGTGGGTGCAAACAAGTATTTGATCTGGTTTTTAGCAGAAATCAATTATCTATTTTTGAGAAAATATAACCTAAACAGACGCTTTCCTCATTCTTGATGCAGTGAAGTTTGCCACGCAATTTCAAGTGCACCTCAAAGTTTTCTGTCTTGTTAGTTAATTAGCCTTCAACGTTGGTAAATTTTGATAGTTTCCGATAAATTTTGACGGTGAAAGTCACAGTTAAAATCATCCTGTCCGTGACGTCATACCAGGTGCTGTCGGTTCAAAGTAGGAGTTGGCCATACTACGTCTACATAGTAATGGCATGTAACTGTTTATCTGCTCATCACCCACTGAAATGTTTCCCTTATTTTCTGACATTTCTCGGAGATAAACTAAGAGACTGTGTTGGGCTCTCATGGTCATCATCTACCTGTCTGACATCTGTAAAGAACCAACAGGTGTTTAGGATTCCTAACTCCCAGATAGAAGTCCGCCTTGGTGAGTCGTTTTAAAATTAATCTGTGTGTGACTATTCAAACTTTCATATGACAACCAGAATCTTTTAATTAATTTACACTACAAACTTTAATTCAGCATTACCAAATTAGACTTTTTACTATCAGTGAGACTGCCTTTTTGAACATAGTTATATCCTGTGTCTTTTCTTCAACTTCTTGTCGGTAATGTAGATCAGAATTTTTCACTGTGTTATTCAATATCAGTCAGTGTTTTGTCAGTAAGTTATTTGAGTTAAAATATCTCACAATTTTTCAATGTATAATCAGTAAACAGCATTTAGCTCAGAAATTGGTCGAGTTCTCTTGAGCACTTTCTTTTAAACATTAAAAACTAACCTGATCAGGTAAATATCTAGAAATCACTTAAAACTTGTTGAAATTTTGAGATCTAGTAGTTTTTGACAGAGAAACAATAATATCAATAGATAGTGTTTATTTTTCGTATTTTTAATAAGTAAACTTTATTTTTCATATTCATAGCAAATAATATTTGATTTCTGTTATGTAAACAAACAGAATTTGCCTTATTTCTTGTGACAATATCAGTCATTCTTGTCATGTGTAATATTTAATTTCCTTCTGGTGATATTGAACGTTTGTTTTCTTATTCTGTGAAGTGTATTGTTAATTTTAAATCACCAGAATTATTTATTTGATTTATTTGTTTAGTAACCTTTATCAATAAATTTAAGTATTTATATTTTCTTAACATCTGTTTGATTGAACAATAATCCCTTACTGAAACTTCAAGGTCTACTCGGCAGAGCAGACTAGAATTATTTGTATCTAATATCTAGATTTCTTTAAAACAAATTAATAAGTATACTTGGAGAACACCCAAATCACCACAACACATATTTCAGAGACCTTACGATCGTTTCGTTGACAAAGTCAACATCTTCAGAGGAAGAAATTTGAATCGATCGTAAGGTCTCTGAAATATGTGTTGTGGTGATTTGGGTGTTCTCCAAGTGTACTTATTAGTGCTCATCACAGGTTCCAGTTTTCACATACTGAAAACAAATTAATACCCGTAACACGGTCCTGACTTGGAGATCTCATAAATCCAGGACTTCAGGCAGAGCCACTTGAAAGTATTTATATTTTCTTAAACATCAAATCAACCAAGTAAATACTTGTTGTCTTTCATAAGTCCTATACCTTGATATACCTTTTTATATCTTGTACCGTTATGCACTCATAAATTTTCTAGGACGGTTACACTGACATCAAAAATTTGAATTCAGCTTATGGAGAAATAGCGATACGTTCCGACGATATGACGTGTGTGTTGTCTTCTTTCATGGCTGCGGTCGTCAGACCATTCGCACATCCGGCTTCTTTGTTTGGATCCCATCTCTATGCTACTTTTCTTTTGATATATACATATATACACATATAATACATACATAACAGAGATATTAGTTTTACATTTTGTGATACTTTTTATATATTTTGATACAATACTTCTGTGTTTTTGTTTGTTTTAAATATGACGGATATTCTTTTTTTGAGCTGTTTACACTCTTTTTAAATCTATTTACTAGGGATTATAAACGGGGACACTTGGACCAAGGGGTCTGTCATGGCCACTTCTAGACACACAAGACGGACCACGGATTCACAGGTATATTCACAGTGGTATAGACAGAAGGAGTTACATTTAATATTTTAAAGTTATATACATTACACATTTTAATTTCTTATTTCTAATACGATGCAGACAATTTTATATTTTTATTCTAATTTCTTTTATCAGGTCTATTAACAATTTGTATCGACCATATGACAAAATGAATATACTAATGAATATATTTTAAAAAATGACGCTGGGTATCTCTTTGTCCACATTTTCATTGATTTTAGGTTAACAGGTACTACCCGACTATATCTTTGACTCTTGGAGATCTCTTGGAGATCATATTACTTATCATACATATATAAAATTTCCTGAAACACCGTATAACCATTTTTAGTGAATTTTTATTTAAAAAAATTCACTAATAGAGAGGTATCGATGGTGAGACTTTGCAAACATTTTTTCAAATGAGCGCGAATTAGGACCCCTAGAACCCATATTCGGGGTCAGTTTGAATTTTTATATGTTTATATATATATATATATATATATATATATATATATATATATATATATATATATATATATATATATATATATTATTGTGTTTCGGGGGTGCGTAATGTATATAAGGGTCATTTTATATATTGTATTTTTGTGTATAGTGTATTGTGTTTTATTGTAATTTTGAAATTGATTATTGTAATATTGAAATAAATGTGTTATTAAAGTTTTTGTTGGTTTTATTATTTTTACTGTATTTTTATTTAAATATAGGTGTTGATATTTGTGTTATTTGTTTTCTTATGTTTTTGTTGGGCGCCTTTTGTTTTTTTTTTAATATTATTATACTGAATTAAATTATGAGTTTATTAAGAAAAATATACACACACACACACACACACACACACATATATATATATATATATATATATATATATATATATATATATATATATATATATATATATATATATATATATATAATTTTATCAAATTAAATATCTACCTGGTTTTTTGATCTACTTACTATGCCACAGCTATTTTGTTCATACTCTTCTTACCTACAGGGAATGTTTAATAGTTGGGTCCACCAATGTCGAAAATTCTTACTCTTGGTGCATAGGTATTATATTTGCTGAACTTTTTATATACTGCTAGAGGATTAATTGGTCAATGGACAGATATGTGTGACATTTACAGAAAATAAAATAATGAGCAATATATAATTTGAAATTTGAAATATTTATTATTATTATTATTTTTATCAAAAAAGCTTTTTTTTTGTTTGGTTATTGACTTAATTTTATAAATTTAAATTCTTACTTGGGATCCCGTATATTACTAATTTTAACATACAAATATGCCAGCTCTATTAATGCAATTATGACTTATTATTGAGAATTTTATTTCCAATGCTTTGTTTAAAAAAAATGTTATGACTTGCTATGACGGATCTGAATAGTTTCATTGGCAATTATTTATCACCATGGTAACGTCGTTTCAGGTGAATTTTGTTGCTTGGCAACGAAAATATTAAAATGGGGGAAATAAGGTTGAATTTCTTACGTTTACTTATCGCCCTCTGGTGACTCTCACAAGTACTTCATAAATATTTTATATTTAGTTCTTCTTTTGGTATGATTGCCTTTGCAAATGACATTTAACTTCTTGGATTGACGTTGACATATTATTCTTTTATAAAACTTACAGGTTCATTTCTTGTTTTGAATATAGAATACACTTTTTAACAATTATTGATGCATTACCCCTGAGTCTGCTTGGCGTGGGTCAATCTTCCAGCCCATTCACTGTTTTTACCCAATTTATGTACGAGTATTCTTGATTGGAGTTGTTGTATAGCTGTTTGCTGGTAGGTATAACCCATAAAATACTTTCACTCTATTTTTTAATCATTTATATTAACTTTTTTGAACATTTTCTGTTGCTGCAATCTACTAGCTTCCTCTTTCTACCAGCGTCTTCTTCCCCATCTCTCGCTCTTCCTCCCGGAAGTTCTAATTTTTATCTTTTGTTTTGTAACTTCGAATCACAGTTGTTAATTTTTATTTAAACTTTTTATTTATCAATCACCATTTTCTGTTTTCAGATAAGCCAATAACATGATTTAACTACATTAGTCAAAAGAAAGTTATTTCCTGCATATAATTCAATATTCCGATTTTATACATGTAAGTCAAATTGTGTTTGTTTTAAAATTTATAACCTATTAGTTCATTAACACATTAAACCTTATTTTTCTAGAATAATTACTAACACATAGTTTCCCTAATTGATAATTAACAAATTTTTACTTATTTTTTATACATATTAACACATTTTGTTAAAATCCCTAATCACATTCTTATTTAAATTCACTTTGTTCTGTCGAAGACAGTTTATAAATTTGGTCTTTTACCAGCTTGTTTGTGTTTGTAGCTGTCTATACCGGGTTTATATCACTTTGTATTTTGTTAAGCAGTTCATTCATTGTGAGTTTAATTGTTCAATGTTTTCTGATACAAAATGTTTTTTTTATGCCTTAACTAATAAATTTAAACTATGTCAAAATCTATTCATTGACGAATATATTTATATTTAATTGTTTTTAATTTGTAGGTTCAGTAGGATAAAAGGCTGCAATTTACCACCTGTGTCTGACTATAGCTAGGACAATAAATTGGATTTTTACTTCCAGGTATGTGTTTATTTTAAAACATTTTTTTTTAATATATAGCCATGCCTGTGCATGCAATAAATTTCCCCAATAAATAATTTTAAATCTCTTCGAGAATTGAAATTCTTTATTCAATACCTACTTTACATGAGGTGTTTATTTTCAGATTGTTCCAGTCATTCAAGGTTAAGATGTATCTGATATTTATTGTACAAAATTGATCAACCCTGTCGTCAGGTTTATCAGCTGCTTCAAGATACCTGCCATTCAAAATGAAATATACTTGCCGTTCAAAAAAATTTTCCATTGAAAAATATTTGTTATAGAAAATTGTTGTTATTCAAGACATCTGCTTATTGAAAATAACTACGCTACCCTGCCCTGAATCCATGTTTCTACCAACTTCCTGTATAGTGTGTGTTTGTGTTTTTAGTGCTTCAAAAAAAATCTTAGTGTCGTGAGAAGTGCTTCGTTATCCTTTCGAAATGGATATCAACAATTATTCCTTTTTTTAACTATATGCCTTTTTGAAAATCATGTTTGCAAAAGCAACATTAGACTTAATTTTTAAGTTACATGCTCTATCTAGATATCTAAAGCAAATTTCGATTAATCGCTGAAATCAAATGTCAAATTGACCTTTATGTCAATATTTAAATGCATGCTCTATTTGTATATAGCAATTTGCAAACTAACGTTTAATAATACGTTGTTGGATTGACTTTTAAATCAACGCTTATAACCTCAAATTTACCCCCCTGTATAAATGATTCATGTGTGTGTATACGTCTTTATCTCTTGTTCGTTAGTCCATCGTGTATGTGTATATGCAACCAACATTACTTTTACCATTCATCTAATTTCTTTCTGTTTAGTTATTTTAAGTTCCACACTGCTTTCGATTTCATTTAGCACTGCTTTAATATTGTTCATCATGTTTTTGCCTCTGGCGTTATTGTTTCAAATTTAAATTACCCCCTTCTGAAGTTGTTCATTTTAATTTTAAACCCTTTCCATTTCTTTTAGTATTTGCCAACCATCAATCTTCCCCAAACTTGTATATATATATATATATATATATATATATATATATATATATATATATATATATATATATATATATATATATATATATATATATATATATATATATATATATATATTTACTTCTGTATATCTACGACTTTCTTCTCTTTTATTTGCGGTCTTCTATTTTCTTTATATCTGGTTTCTCTTGGCTTGTTCATAAATTGATTTTCATTAAACTACAATGACGTTTTATTTTATTCAACTTTACTTTCTCGGATTAGCAGCTTTTCAATTATCTTATTCTTCTGGTATTTATTAATATAATTCTTATATGGTTTCCATCTTCTTTAATCAATCATCCATTCCCCTAATATACTTCATTTCATTTTCATATACATGTATAAATATTCATTATTCATTTTCATCAGAACCTCTCATTAGGCCTATTTTCTTCTATTTACTAGTAGCTACACCAACTTACTAACTCTTCTCTTTCCATATTAACACATATCTTTAGAATTCTGTAAATTTTCATTTTCTTAACCATTTTCATATATTTTCTCTTTTTGCTTGCTTTACCGTCCTCGTTCATTGTCATTATTGTTGTCATTTTCATACTTCACTTTTCTTATATGCCTCGAGTTTTTCCAATACGTTACTTTTCTCTCTTGCTTACAGCCCATTTCTTTTGATCTTATTTCTTTCTTTTGCCTTCTGGCCTCTTGATTTTCAAAATTAAATTGCTTCTTTCTTACAAAATCATTCAATTTAATTCAAAATCCTTTCGCTCCAAGTCTTTTTGTAATATTGGCACTGCCTCTTTGAAATTTCCCATCTGTTTGCCTCAGGCCTCATTCTTTTAATTTTCTCTTTCTTTCCTAGTCTTTTTGTAATATTGGCACTGTCCCTTTGAAATTTCCCATATGTTTGCCTCCGGCCTCATTCTTTTAATTTTCTCTTTCTTTCCTAGTCTTTTTGTAATATTGGCACTGCCCCTTTGAAATTTCCCATCTGTTTGCCTCCGGCCTCATTCTTTTAATTTTCTCTTTCTTTCCTAGTCTTTTCGTAATATTGGCACTGCCCCTTTGAAATTTCCCATCTGTTTGCCTCCGGCCTCATTATTTTAATTTTCTCTTTCTTTCCTAGTCTTTTTGTAATATTGGCACTGCCCCTTTGAAATTTCCTATCTGTTTGCCTCCGGCCTCATTCTTTTAATTTTCTCTTTCTTTCCTAGTCTTTTTGTAATATTTTGAGTTTGTTTATATATATATATATATATATATATATATATATATATATATATATATATATATATATATATATATATATATATATATATATATATATATTTAAGTCGTTTATGTTAAATATACACCTATCAGCTTTTGTTTTTGGGTCGATTAGCTCATATCAATGCCAATTATTTATTTTTCCCTTTATAAAAATTAACCCTATTGATTCCTCATTTTCTTCAGCCTCTTTATCGTTTTTAAATATTTCCCTTGGATGTTCATATATACATGTATTGTTGGTTGCGTCGTGTATGTCATTGTCGTCATAGGTTTTTGTGTGTTTACAAGTTTTCTTCGTCGAGTGGATATATGACTGACCTGTCTGTACTTGGTGTCTTGCTGTTGACATAGTCGTCCACTGTTATTATACCATACAATATTTTATTTTTTTCTTCATCACTCTTTTTTCTGATTCCCATTACATTTGTTTTCATTTCCTTATCTTTTCTATCCTTTTGTTCTGTACCATTGTTTAGTTTTACTACCCTATCGTTTTCCCTTTTATTGTTTTGCCTTAGCCGTTGGTCGTTTATATCATTATATTCTCTTCTACGTCGGGGATTATATTCTATATTAAAATTGTCATTGTACTTATCCCCGTTCCTATCGTACTTATACCTGTTCCTGCCGCCGTTGTCATACTTTTTTTCACGTCGATACCTATTATTTCCTTTTCGTTTAAATTTGTTTCTCCTATCCTTGATTTCTTCTAGGTTTTCTCGTTTCTTTTTATTTCTTTTATTACCCATTCCTTGCCTCTCTGCTCTTATACTTTCTCTTATTTCCTGCCAGTCGTATACGTTTTTTGCTTTGTTCATTAAGCTATTTATGAAAACTTTAGGGTGTAATTTATTTATGTGTCCATCAAATTTAAGTCCTGTCTCGTTTGTGACTGGGTAAACAACTCTTTCATTCCCCATACCTTACCTTATCTGACGGTCGATTCTTTCTCATTTCTGTTTCATATTTTCTTCTACTCCTTCTTTTATTCTCACAGTCTCTAAATTTAATCTCATCTCTGTCTCATCTTTCAATCTTTTCATCTCATCCACACTGACTCTTGTTACTTGTTCTACTCTTTCAACGTTCTCTTTCGTCTCAGTCAACTTTCCATTTATTTCACTTTGATAATTTTCAATCTTTTGTTCCATTATCATATTCATGCCAATCGTACTCTGATATCTTTCATTTCCCACCTGTATTATACTACTTATCTCATCCTCTGTCACTTTCATTCTCTCTAGCACCATCTTTCCTGTTTCCTTCATATTCTCAGTTATCTTGTCATCCACCTTTCTTTCTATGTCTATTTTCAAGTCTTGCATATCTTTCTCCATTTTTCCTGTTATTTTCTCATCCATTTCTTTTAGTCGTTCATCCATCTTCTTGATTCCCTCATTCATTTCCTTCTTAATTTCTCCTTTCAGACTATTTATATTTTCATGCATGATTCTCTCCTGGTTTTCCATTTTCTCATTCATGTCATTCTTTAAACTATCCATATTTTTTCCAATTTTTTCTACTTTCTCATTTATATCTCGTTTTATACCACTTATACTTTCATTCATTTCCCTTTTACTTTCATTTATGTCTTGTTTTAGGCTATTTATATTCCTTTCTTGTTTGTCCATTTTCTGGTTCATACTTTGCAGTAATGTTAACATTCTATCGTAGTCAATGTCAGATTTTTGTTTGGGCGTAATTGTTTCTTCTACCTTGCCTCCGTCAAGTGTCTGTTCTTCTACCACTGTTACTTCTCTTACGTTTACCATTTCTTCGGCCTGTTCTTCTACATTCTCACTAATCTCTTGCTCATCTCTTCTCTCCTGATCCATTTCTATACTTTCTTGTGGTTCTTGTTCTCTGTCGTCACCCCTGTCCTGTCTGTCTTTTGAAGTAGTTACTTTTCTCCCTCTAGGCATTTTTATTTTTGTTATTTACGTTATTATCGAAATTTGTAAGAATTTTCGAAGCCCTCACGTTTGTGGCGACAATTATTGTGTTTCGGGGGTGCGTAATGTATATAAGGGTGATTTTATATATTGTATTTTTGTGTATAGTGTATTGTGTTTTATTGTAATTTTGAAATTGATTATTGTAATATTGAAATAAATGTGTTATTAAAGTTTTTGTTGGTTTTATTATTTTTACTGTATTTTTATTTAAATATAGGTGTTGATATTTGTGTTATTTGTTTTCTTATGTTTTTGTTGGGCGCCTTTTGTTTTTTTTTAATATTATTATACTGAATTAAATTATGAGTTTATTAAGAAAAATATATACATACATATATATATATATATATATATATATATATATATATATATATATATATATATATATATATATATATATATATATATATATATATATATATAATTTTATCAAATTAAATATCTACCTGGTTTTTTGATCTACTTACTATGCCACAGCTATTTTGTTGATACTCTTCTTACCTACAGGGAATGTTTAATAGTTGGGTCCACCAATGTCGAAAATTCTTACTCTTGGTGCATAGGTATTATATTTGCTGAACTTTTTATATACTGCTAGAGGATTAATTGGTCACTGGACAGATATGTGTGACATTTACAGAAAATAAAATAATGAGCAATATATAATTTGAAATATTTATTATTATTATTTTTATCAAAAAAGCTTTTTTTTGTTTGGTTATTGACTTAATTTTATAAATTTAAATTCTTACTTGGGATCCCGTATATTACTAATTTTAACATACAAATATGCCAGCTTTATTAATGCAATTATGACTTATTATTGAGAATTTTATTTCCAATGCTTTGTTTAAAAAAATGTTATGACTTGCTATGACGGATCTGAATAGTTTCATTGGCAATTATTTATCACCATGGTAACGTCGTTTCAGGTGAATTTTGTTGCTTGGCAACGAAAATATTAAAATGGGGGAAATAAGGTTGAATTTCTTACGTTTACTTATCGCCCTCTGGTGACTCTCACAAGTACTTCATAAATATTTTATATTTAGTTCTTCTTTTCGTATGATTGCCTTTGCAAATGACATTTAACTTCTTGGATTGACGTTGACATATTATTCTTTTATAAAACTTACAGGTTCATTTCTTGTTTTGAATATAGAATACACTTTTTAACAATTATTGATGCATTACCCCTGAGTCTGCTTGGCGTGGGTCAATCTTCCAGCCCATTCACTGTTTTTACCCAATTTATGTACGAGTATTCTTGATTGGAGTTGTTGTATAGCTGTTTGCTGGTAGGTATAACCTATAAAATACTTTCACTCTATTTTTTAATCATTTATATTAACTTTTTTGAACATTTTCTGTTGTTGCAATCTACTAGCTTCCTCTTTCTACCAGCGTCTTCTTCCCCATCTCTCGTTCTTCCTCCCGGAAGTTCTAATTTTTATCTTTTGTTTTGTAACTTCGAATCACAGTTGTTAATTTTTATTTAAACTATTTATTTACCAATCACCATTTTCTGTTTTCAGATAAGACAATAACATGATTTAACTACATTAGTCAAAAGAAAGTCATTTCCTGCATATAATTCAATATTCCGATTTTATACATGTAAGTCAAATTGTGTTTGTTTTAAAATTTATAACCTATTAGTTCATTAACACATTAAACCTTATTTTTCTAGAATAATTACTAACACATAGTTTCCCTAATTGATAATTAACAAATTTTTACTTATTTTTTATACATATTAACATATTTTGTTAAAATCCCTAATCACATTCTTATTTAAATTCACTTTGTTCTGTCGAAGACAGTTTATAAATTTGGTCTTTTACCAGCTTGTTTGTGTTTGTAGCTGTCTATACCGGGTTTATATCACTTTGTATTTTGTTAAGCAGTTCATTCATTGTGAGTTTAATTGTTCAATGTTTTCTGATACAAAATGTTTTTTTTATGCCTTAACTAATAAATTTAAACTATGTCAAAATCTATTCATTGACGAATATATTTATATTTAATTGTTTTTAATTTGTAGGTTCAGTAGGATAAAAGGCTGCAATTTACCACCTGTGTCTGACTATAGCTAGGACAATAAATTGGATTTTTACTTCCAGGTATGTGTTTATTTTAAAACATTTTTTTAAAAATATATAGCCATGTCTGTGCATGCAATAATATATATATATATATATATATATATATATATATATATATATATATATATATATATATATATATATATATATATATATATATATATACATATATCCGTCTGATAACTCAAAAAATAATTAACCGATTTCGATGAAACTCGGCATGTGCCTTTCTTTTATTAATGGCTTGGATGAGTTCGTTGGCCAGGAAAATCGGACGGGGTTTTCCGGGAAAATTTTGAGTTTTCTTTCAAAAAAATTTTTTTCCGAAAATTTCGATAAAATTTGGTCTACATATTGCTTTGGGAAAGACCTAACTATGTGCCAAAATTCAGCTTTCTAGGGTTACAGAAAATTGAGCTATTCAAATTTGAAACATTTATGTTTCAATCATAGATCAAGTATGTGGTTGCTGTTGGTTAGTCAATGACAGCTGCTATTATTGTCATTGACTCATGAAATTCATTTTTAAGTTTCAGAGAAATGTCAATAACACTGAATTCACTGATTGTTAATCATTGGCAGCATTTACGATTATATATAACCCTATTGTAATTTATCATCATCTGTATTATAATTATTTTTTTCCTTACAACTCGCATCGTTTTTAGTCAATTGTTGTTATTAATAGTAAATAGTTTCTTCCCAAAATTTGCTTTTACCGAACACACACGGCTTCCATTAACTTCTGCTTCTGCCGCTGTTACAGTATTTTTAGAGGTCCAGTTGTAATCACTCATGCAGCCAGTGTTGCTAGTTTAACTATAAATAGTGTAGTACCTTTTAGTTTGTGTACACTCCATTTACTTTTTATATTTCTTCTTTGTTGCACATATTGTTCATTATGCGGACCATATTGTGTAAAAAACAGTTACTTTTTCATATGATCAACAAGTTGAATGTCGAATCAGGTATGGCTTATGAATTATGGGAAAATTTCGCTATTTTACGTTATCTTTTTGTACAAAAATGTATAGTTCAAGGCCATTTTGGCTTATTGGAGCAAACATCGTGAAAGCCGTATATGAAATATCAAATGTAGCTTGCTTAATTTTTTAGAAGCCTGATTATACGTATTCCGTAACACAAATACATTTGTAAAAGGTTAGGGACGCAGCAAGTGCGTTATGGTAGTGAATTTTCATCAAAATGTTTTTAATAGCAAATATGTGTGTTTTTTTCCAGAAAGCAGGCGTCAAATTTGATTACCAGTATAACATATATAGTAAAAACAATGTGCCATGTTTCATCAAAATAACTTTATTGTTTGAAAACGTACTAAAATTAAAAAGTAAACTTAAAGTTTAACCGAAAAAATCCGTTTCTTGGTCAACCTTATAGGTTATAGCAAATTGAGCTTTTCAAATATGAAGCATTTAATAAAAATTCGCTACCATAACGCACTTGCTGCGTCCAGAATTTTATATTTTTATATAGCTATAGCTTTTTTAAATAATACTTAATAATCGTTATAAAAGAACTGGTGATGCGAATACATTTTAATATTACTTAAACATACAGGCTTAGTAAAAAGTCCCGGAACGGTTGAATATCTCTGTTATTAATGACGCAATTTTCCTGGATTTTTTAATGAATGGTCACAAATAAGGCTCTTATTATAACACATTTACTTTTTTCTCACTTCCGTTTTAACAGGAAATGACTCCAACTGAATTATTTTAAATGGGACACCTTCTATTATTTACCATTTTCGGATGCAGGATAAAAAAATACGTTCTGAAATATCAACATGCTTTTTGTAATTGATAAGATACTACCACAAAAAATTAAGAAAGGATAAGATAAAATCAAGATCTGCATACCAATTTAAAGGTACTGGTGTCAATAAAGCAGACAATTCGGGTGCTGCAGTAACATTGTCACCTGTCAATTGTGGACATTGTTTTGCTTTTTCTTGTGTAATTAAAAATTTTGAAAATGGCAGTGAAATTCATAGAATGTGAGCGCATTGACATCTTGAGGATGTACGGATATGGTGATCGTCAACGATCGTTGGAAGAAGTACGCAATTTATTTAATACTGTTCATTCGAAAATGCAAATTAGTAAAAGTACGGCGATCGCGTTGTTAAAAAGTATGAGGAATTTTGCCAAGTAAGCGATTTGTTAAGAAGTGGACGTCCAATAACAGTAAGTGGCGAAGACACAAGGTTGAATGTTCTATTATCAGTCCAAGAAAATCCTCATGTATCTACAACAGAATTCGGTCAAATTCATGACATATCTCAAAAGTCTGCTCACAAAATTCTGAAGTCTGAAAAAAATGAAACCATTTAAAATCATCCAAGCAATAATATTTGGTTTCAACAAGATGGAGCTCCGCCACACTTTACGAGTAATGTCCGTGATTATTTGGACCAAATATTCGCTTGGCGCTGGATCGAACGCAGAAGAACAATCGAGTGGCCAGCTCGTTCTCCAGACCTGTCGCCACTGTGCTTCTTTTTGTGGGGTCACTTGAAATGTCAGGTGTATAAAAAACGACCTAATGCGGATAACGCAATAAATCAACCATATTACGCCAGAGATGATATAAAATTCAGTGAGACATTTTCTTGATAGACCATATCACTGTCAAGTTGTAGACGGCGCAGAATTTAAACAACTAATTTACTTTAAATGATATTACGCACTTTTATAACAGTTATGTTGATTTTGCATTATGAATATTTTATTAAATTTTTTGTGGTGCTATCTTATCAATTACAAAAACGCGTTGATGTTTCAGAACGTAGTTTTTTATCCTGCATCCGAAATTGGTAAATAATACAAGCTGTATCATTAAAAAATTAAGTTGGAGTCATTTCCTGTTAAACCGGAAGTGAGAAAAAATTGAATATGTTATAAAAAAGGCTTATTTGTGACCATTCGTCATTACAAAATTCAAAAAAAATGCGTCATTAATAACATAGATATTTGACCTTTCCTGGACTTTTTACTAACCCTGTATAAAGTTACAAGGCGTAAAATATTTTCCATCGCGGGTAAAAATTATAAACAGCGGCAACACAGCCGAGTGTGGGGTACATAGATTCTAGATTGTTGGTTGACCGTTTGACGCTACAGTCCACAGATAATGGCCTTTTATTATACTACAGTTGGCCTGTAATATGAAAGAATGCTTGATGCTTTATTGCTGTAATAGAAAATATTTAATGCAAATTTGTTTTTACCATGCTTCTATAGTGTACTAGGAATTTCTCGATACAACTTCCGGAACGTACTACACAGTATGCTGTACGCACATCTGTTTCTTTCTTGTATTACATGTTTGCAACAGAACACATTTAGTGTATGTGTCTCTGTCTCGAAGAATGTAGTGTTGGAATGTTAAGTGTACTAGCTCTTATCGATGTTAGATGTTTATGGTTTGTCATAAATATTATGATAGGCAAATATTCTAACAGCGGAAGAAGTTAGGTAGGATGGGTTGCAGTTGAAATAAATATATATTACAATATATTTGTCGGTATTACACATTATTTTAATATACTGTACTATATTCTTCTTTTATGATAAATTCTATTGACTCTCTCTCTCTCTCTCTCTCTATATATATATATATATATATATATATATATATATATATATATATATATATATATATATATATATATATATATATATATATATATATATATAAATTTAAAAATAAGCTTTAAAAATTAGAGTTATATTATTTGCACACAGTTTTTGGACTACGAAGAATTTGAATAAGTATTACATGACAAAGTTATTCTATACATCCATCAATTACGTTAATTCTGTTAACAATTTGGGTGCCGTAAGGCTCGAGTTTGAGCCCTATTCATTTCTAATTAAGGCGAGCTATCTTCCTGTCGTGTCAAAAACATTACTGCTTTGAGTGAATAATAAATAAATAAAATTGAAATATGAATTCACTTATTTAACATTTGTTATTTAGATAATGGTTTATACTTTAAAAGTGTGACTTAGATCACAAGTTTAAGCAATTTAAAAACTGGTAAAATATGATACTTTTTGTCACCAAAACATTTCAAAGATGTTTCCAACAATATTGCTTTGGTTTAGTATCTTCAGAGTTTAACACAACTCTAACACATAAAATTAAGCCAGTTTTTGTTACCATACTTCAACAATAACTTTATAAGAATGACTTAGTTACTTACGAAAAATCACATATAGCTGAACCCTCTCCCGCATCTAAAGTGATTTTTAAAGTGATGGGCGATCCATCATCCATGAAGTCTTCTGCCTCCAACACAGAATTGCCTGTTTTTTCAAAGGCATTTTTAGCAATTTGTCTTAACATATCTCGCACAGCAATCTCAGCATTAGTTTGTATATGTGTCATATAAGCTTGCACTATTTCTAATCCGTACTGCTCGATTAACTCCCCCACAAGACTTATGCCCTTCTGGTTAGCAGCTACTTGGGCTCTGAGATCAGAAAGGTTGTCGCCAATGTTTCTCCCACCAGCTGCAAGGAGTTCTTGTGTAATTTCTTTCTCACGAAACTGACCTCTGTCAACTAAAAGGAAGGATTTGAAAGCTGCTCCTTCCTCTTTAAGAAATTTTGAGTGGGGAGGCATGGATCCTGGTGTTATACCACCTATATCTGCGTGATGCCCACGACTTGCCACGAAAAATATTGGTTTTGGATTATTCCTGCAAATAAATATATTTTTATTCAACTGAGAAGTCAAATACAGTAAAATAAAATGTAGCTGAAATATGTTAGGTATATAAAGAAAATACGCAGTTTGAGTTGAATAGGGTAAAGTTTTGTTTAAAAACATATTACTCAAGACATATAATTTTAAGACATAGCAAAAATTGGTGATTTTCTTTAAAATTTGATCATCATTTCAGTTGCGGAATCTACAGAAAAAATCTTAAATAAGTTTGTACACAATAAAATGGCAGAGCTTAATTTTGATGTATAGATACTGTATGTATGTATGTATAGTGTCTTTTAGATATGACATACGATTACATTTAAAAATTAAATTGCTCTGTTTTATCTAGATTTTTAGTGCTAAAGTAAGATGAACCCTTATCAGTCAAAAAAATGTTTGCTAAATAATAGGCATTTAAACGAGCTAAAAGTATGGCAATAAATTCCGCAGCTTAAAAACTATAAAGTTAAATGTTATCAACATACTTGTGAAAAACTGGAGTAATAACAGTAAAGTCTGGTAAATGAGATCCTCCGGCAGCTGGATGGTTGGATAAAATAACATCCCCTTCGTTAAAGTTTTTCACTACCTTCATTTGATATTGTACAGCTTCTTGCATGGCACCTAAATGTACTGGAATGTGAGGCGCATTGGATACTAGCCCACCATCAGGTCCAAACAAGGCACAAGAAAAGTCCAGACGCTCTTTAATGTTCGTTGAAATAGAAGTCCGTTGTAAGATACTAAAAGTATAGTTAATTAAAAAGGTTCCTAGTGTGGTTCAAGGCAGAAACAAAATGAATTTAAGACTATTTATGAAACTACCTTATATTCGAGGTTCTTATAATATATTATTGTGTATTATAAGAGCCTCGTGGTGCAGGGGTAAAAACGCGCGCCTTTGAACTGAAGGGTACTAGGATTGATTCTCAGTGTTCCCCGTTTACCTTTTTAGTACATACTGTAAAATTAACATCTACAAAAGGATGTCGCATTGGATTTGAGCAAGTTGAATGTCTACACGTTTCGCCCTTCCGAGGGAGCGTAAAGCCATCGGTCCCGTGTCCATGCAATTTTTGGACACTACAGAAAGGCAGGGGGCGGCTTCCAGGACCGCTCCCTGGCGTCGGTGATAGAATCGTCGCGGAAATACTCTGACGAAAGTATCATATATGTATATATATATATATATATATATATATATATATATATATATATATATATATATATATATATATATATATATATATTAAACATCATTACAACAAAATTACTTTGAATTCAACGGAGAATACCCATACAGCACAAGATATTCTCAGAATGTTTGTTTCGGAATGCTTTAATAACATTTATGAAATTTCAAACTGCATCTTGAATATTCTGAGTACACTCATTCAACCACATCCTAAGAAAATTCTTCATTAATATACTGAGAATATTCGAATAGATCATTATTCAGAATATTCGCTCAGAATGTGCTTGAGATGTTCTTATAATATTATATAACTTTAAAATTTAATGAAAAAAATAGATGATGATTACGATAAGTATAGCGGTGACAATTATAAGAGGAACTATTTTGCATGTTTGACTATGTTACCTGTTCTGTGTTAAACACACCCGAAAGTTGTATATCTAGAGATAGTGCGCATGTCCATACCGAATGAAAGATGGCCGATAGACGTAAATGTAACTTAATGTCAACTTGAACGATGTAAGGTCATGTTGTATAAGGTTATTATTGTAACATAATTAATTAAAGATAATAATGTGACGTGAACACGGAGAACAGTGTGTAATTACAAACATAGATACAGAGTACAGAAGCAACTAAAACATGGTGTCCGGTTATCGAGAACTAAAAGGCACCCAGGAAACAAACAAGTTTTAAACCTTTTCTTGCAGTCGACAGCGACGAAGGGTTTGCCAATTTTGCCTGAGACTGGATCATCTTACGAATTAGGTACACATATATTGTAGAATATATAATTAAAAAATTGCTTTCTTGAATAGTAATAGTAAATTCTGGCATATAAACCACCTCCACCACCGTTTGATGTGGATGGACTGGAACTTGGGCCAGTAGGTATGGATGATTCCTTCTGCGCCCTCCAGCCTCCGCCCGGCCACTGCGCATGCGTGCAGTGACGTCACAGGGTGGGGGGGACCAATAGGGAGTCTAAACTAAGATGAGGTCGTCCAAGATGGCGGACAAGATGGCTGTTGACAGCTGACATTCCAAGATGACAGTTGACAGTTGACATTCAAAAATGTTAACAGTTGACATGTGACATTTATGGCATTTATGCCCTTTGTCACATTTGTGAGAATCGCACCAGATTTAATGTTATTTTTTATAGAGAAATTTTGATGCTTTTAAAAACCCAATTCGCATCCTACTAGGTTCGAACCTCAGGACTTCAAATGAAAGTTCTTCACGCTTACATCTGAGCTATGTAGTTACTTGTTATTTTACTGTTTAATGTTTGCATATATGTGACTAAATGTTTATAGTCTGAAAATATTACACAAGTAGCTAAGAGGTATCGTAACAAGATGGCGGTTGGATAGAAGACTACTAGTGGTCTAACCTGAGATGACGTCATTCATGATGGCGTCCAAGAGAGCGGCCGTCGAGCGCGAAAATTTAAAAATTCAAATTTTGATTCGAGATTTGATCTAACCCGTCCAAGACCTATCATTTTTATTTTTATAAAATTGACGTATGTAAAGATTGTGGTTTGCGCATGCGCAAATCAACTTTGTTAGTTTTTAAGTTAGCCTCCACGTGTTTGACATCATGTTACTCGCCGTGACGAGTAGAATGCAGTGCCGTCGCCAAAGGCAGCATTGGAGGCGACGGGAGCTGCGCCCCCGGTCTGAATCTAGATCGGGAGCTAGATCGGGGTCCAGATCTGTCGAGATCTAGATCTAACCCATCTAAATAATAAGACTTGTTATTTTTATTTTTATGAAAATGACGTATAGATGGCGGTTTGCGCATGCGCAAACCAACTTGTTGATTAAACGGTGTAGAGGTATATTGTTTTGTGTCATGGTAATCAGTTCAAAGAGTAGAATGCAGTGCCCCCGTCGGAGACGGTGGAGGGGGCGGCGCAAACCAACGTTTTTATAAAGTGACGTAGAGGTGTGTCACGTGTTATGGTAATCGTCTCGATAAGTAGAATTCAAAAATAGCATCGGCCGCCGCTGGAAGCTGCAGGGGCGGCACAAACCAACTTTCTAAGTTTTCGGCTTAGATGTTCGGTGTTTGGTGTCATGTTTCTCGACTTGCTTTATAATATAAATCGAGTCAACAAACAGCTGACGTTGCGGTTTTGCAAGTCTGAACACGCTCGGAATAGAAATTGCTAGCAAACTCTACTCTGATATAAAACAGGTCGTCTTTTTTATCGAATTTGTTTGCATATCCCATAAGAAACTATGTAAAAAGGTAAATACAAGCAAAATAACATGTAACTTAATGTATTTTAGACACAATAGGAATGCATTTTATTTTATTTTAATATGTTAACTATCGATGCATGGGTAACATTAAATGTACGGATGCCTGTCTAGCCGATGTATGTGGGTTTTCCACAAATTCAAGCATCACATCTAATTTGATTTCATCACTCAGTGCATTGGCTGCTTTTTTAGCTACCTTACATGACCAAACTCGCAAAACTGCTTCTCTATTTTACTAATTGTTCTTTGGGATGTAGGCGGTAAATCAAGAAATTCCTCATGAAATAGGCGAGTTACTTCATGTTGTATTCGGGTTTTATCTCCGTAACCAATCATTTGTATAACTGTTATTTTATGCATTTCCGTTAATCTAACCATTTTTCAGAATTGAAGTTAACGAAATTCAGACTAAAATTATGTTACCAACAATTTAAATGACAACTTATAATTACAAAACAATTTGCTTAGGTGTTTTAAATAAACTGACATTGCCTCGAAAACTCTTTAATGTATTTTTAATGGATACAATGTACAAAGCACATTACTATGGTTTTCGCTTACTTTCTTATCTTCAAGACCTAAACGGGAAATAAGTTTTGAGTATACTAATTACAATAATGTAATAAGTTTTGAGTATTTTATAGCGAATTTCGGTAATCACATGATTTTATTTTATTCTATCTTAATTGTTGCAATAAACTTGAAACGATAAATTTTTTGAATAGAGAATGAACAGACCTTTCAAACGACATATCACAAGCCTATACTTCCCCTTAAAAAAATTGGGGCTTCTACCTGTCATTCGAAGGGGGTTGAAGGTAGGGATGGCATTTTCACGTTGAAAATTGTCAATTTATAATTTAAACTTGACTTGTTTCGGGATTTTATTTCAAGATTTATTTCACTCTATGTTTAAACCAGTCTAAGTTAAGTTTTTTATCTACAATAAAAAAAATATCTAAAATTTTACTGCTACCTTAAATTTAAGCGCATTAAATATAAGCATTATGCGACTGTATCGTAAACGCTAGTTGATTCTATTTAATTGTTGTGTCGCAAACTAAAGGATATATGACTCCAATGAATTTTCTCAAATCATTAGGCGTTTTCAGTCACTACTACTGAAGCTTGTAAGTGATTCGATGAAAGAACTTTGGTCAAGGTGCCTTAAAAAGTCAAGAACTGCAAAATGGTAATTAATTAAAAACTGCATACTCACCGTCCCATTTGCTCAGCAATGCTCATAAACCTATGGCTAAATATGCTTAGTTGTACAGAATCCAGTTCTGGACCAATTTTTGGAATATTACCCGATCCAATAATTATCTTTATATCGCCATGTTTTGTTATAGTTGCTTTACAGTCTGGCTCTACAATAATAGTACTGAGCTCATTCATTATAACAGAAGGGCCAGATATAGTATGCCCTGCCCTTAAATTTCTGAGCTGGTATACCCCAGTATCATGATAATGCTTTCCAAAATAAACAGGGACTGTACTTTCGGGATTGGCATCATATTTTGCTGATTCTATAACGTCTTCTTCTTCTATTCTACTTTTTCCAACTCCTCTTACTCGTATATCGTCAACAATTATGTTCCTGTCTCGTATTATAAAACCAAACTCAGATTTATACCTTGTTTCGAATGTTTTTAGAAAGTCGCCATATTTAGGGCTTTCATACGATTTGGAAGTAGCTGGTAAGCACATAAGGGCACAGTCTGTGCCATCATATCTCATGTGAAGGTAATGTTCTGTGGATATATTTTCGTCAGAGAAGCCTTGTTTCCCCAACACTCCTCTACACCCTTCAGATAATTTAGAAAGTCTTTCATCAAAATAATTGAAGTTTTCTGGAGAGTAGCTTACTGAACAAGGTTCTTGTGATTCATGAACGACATCTGCTAAAGCCATTCCATATGCTGATAAAATACCTAAAAGATATTAAGTGACAATTAGACAATATATAAGAAGTATAAGGTTCAACCAAAACACTCCAACTTCTTCAAAACCTCTAGAATTAATTCACATAGATACATTTCAAATCGAATCATCTCAGTTCCTTACAATTCTTGATCCTTTCACTAAATTTGGTCAGGCCTTTCCGATTAAAAGCAAGAGTGCTATAGAAATTTACAGGGTATTAATGAGATATTTTTCACAATATGGTACAGTAAGAGGCGTCGTTTCCGACTCTGGTACGGAATTTTCAAATGACGCTGTCAAAGAGCTCCTAAAGTAATATCAAATTGAACCTCACATAACTACACCTCATAATTCTAACATAACTCTAACAGCCCAGTAGAGAGATTCCACAGCACACTGATTGAAAACTATCGGATTTTCAAAATAAAATACCCAAATCTAAAATCTCCTGACTTAATACCTTACTGCATCCTGGCCTACAATTCAAGCATTCACACTCAAACTCTCAAACCACCTTTTGACTTAATATTCGGATACATCCCAGAAATCTTCAACTTCGATCCCGAAGTTACACTCACTCAAGGGTATAACCAAAAACATAAAAAAATTATGAAAATAGTTTATGATATCGTATTAGATCGGATAGAAAAATCGAAAGAAAAATGCCTCTCAGAACTAACGCCGAAGTTAATCAGCCATTTAAAGAAGGTTAAACAGTATATAAAAGGATACCCCCTGGATTTCACAAAAAGCACAAGAACCCATACACAGGCCCAAACACGATAATATCCCTCTTAGAACACAATAAAGCTTTACTCATAAATCACAAGAATGACGAGCAATGTGTAACTCATTTAAGAAATATTCGCTTTCAGGTTGGCATGCGGAGGGCAGCCACAGCTAGAAGATTTAAAGAAGAACCCTAAGTTTTTACCTCGCAAGTTAGGTAGAAGCTATTGCCAAAATGACGTATGGCGCCTTATACATGCATATAATATAGAACCCTTATTTACTGACTACAGTAAACTTAAATGCAAATATTATCTTATAGCCAATACTTTAAGTGATAATTTTAGATCTGAATACCATAATTTTATAACCTCCCTTAATTATACTGTAGATAACATAGATGAAACTTTCCTTGGAATTTTTCCTGATAAGTATAAATTTAAGAGAGGTTTACTCAATCCTCTAGGTACAGTTTTTAAATCAAATCATTAGATGCTGATGATGGCGAAAGAATCAACAAAGCCCTTCAATTATTAGCTATGATCAAAATATAATGCATGAACTATTTGACGAACAAACATCTGTTATCATAAATGCAATAAACGAATTTAAACAAACAGTGAATACTTTTGCTCATAGTCAAAAAGAAATTGTCAAAAGAATGTTAGCACTTCAAAAAATTACTAAGCATTTAGCTACTAATATTATAGCTGTTCTCCAGCGAACACATATTCTAGAACTGTTTATTGATATCGCTAACCTATTTAACGCCATAGAATCCATAATATTAACAACTAAAATGCTATAACGTTCTCTAAATTAATACTAAATACTTTTCACGCTTCTATCATCAAATCAAAGTTCATTATTAAAGAGCTTCCTGTAATAGAAAAATACATTTCACAATTTAGATTAGTAAGCAAGAATGACTTATCTTTGTATGAAAAAATATTTAAAAACAAGTCTGTCCAAACTGGATATAAAATTATATTCCAAATTGATATTCCACTAATAGACAAATCTGATTATATTTACTACCAACTGTACTCCCTACCTATATAAACCAATCCTAGTAGCTTCTCTATTTATAATACCTCGATCCAAGTACCTTCTCCTAAATGAGCAACAATACGCCTTCAGAAACAACCGCTGCCAGGAGCTTACGAACGAGATCTATGTCGGCACGAAAGATACAATAGCAGACGTTAGTGAGGATCCTCCCTGTACAGTTAGGCTAATTAATTTCCAAAAGTCTACCAATAATTGTCAACAAGAGACTGCAAAAATTACCAAGACCATTCTTTCAAAATATGGCAACACACAGTTTATGGTGGTGGCTCCAAAGGAAACCAAGATGTCAATCAAAGGCTCGGGAGAAGAGAACACACAAATTATACAAGGCACGTATATGGTGACACTCAAACCAAGATGTCAGTTGTCGATATGATACAGTACAGTGCAAAGCTCAGTTGAGACACAACAATTGTTCTCCTTACCAAAGCTGGAAGAATATCCAGAAAGCAAAATGATCATAGAACAATTGCCAGCGATGGAACTGGAAAACGTCCCTCTGCACGAGGTAAGCAACATCAGGGCTAAGCTGCAGTCTATAAAAAGTAGAATTTGCAACAAAATTAGACTCCCGTTGTACCACACAAGTATTTGGACGATCCTGCTCTACATCATATTAGTCATTCTAGCAGCAATATTTATTACAGTTTTGTCAAAAGAAGATGTGCCCAGCAGAATGAAAGAAACAAAGCAGAAGCGGAATCCCAAGGGTTCCGTCCTCTAATGGGGGGAGGAGTTAACACATAGCTTCCCACGATAAGTCACGTATATGATATCAAGTTACATTCACATGCAGCATTTTACATCAGCAGATTCCACGAATTATACCGACCTTTGTAGATAGTGTCAGCAGTGCGAGTTCAGAAGAAGCTATATCAGCATGTTCTCGTGAAAACCTGCAACGAACACTTGCCCGATTACTATATAAAGCCATTGTTTTGTATAATATTAGTTCAGTTATATTTTAGGCAGTAACTATGTTAGTTTGTTGTTAAATAGTTTAAGAAAAATTTTTAAAAGCAACCTAAGTAGAAGTGTTGTTAATTCACGTGCTCACCATGGTAGCATCCTTTTCTAGGCTTTCTCCAGCAGATTGGCATATTTCTTGGTTTCAACCACTGTGTGCCGTATCTCCGCTCCATATAGGAGATTAGAGTGCATGACACCGCACAGTACTGCTCTCTTTTGAGTTCCAGGTCCTCCGATGTTTGGGGGTATTCTTCCAAGAGCCGACATTCGGCGTCCCGCCTTGCTAATTGCGGTTTTCTGCTGATCTAGTACAACTTCCAGATAACTTATGGATCCCTTCCGGGCTATTCGGACCCCTCGCAGTTGAAATGTTAGGTTTCGGCACCTACTGCTGCCTTTGAGGATGACAGCTTCAGTCTTGTCTGGGCCTAGCTCGAGATAGTGTCCCCTCATCCACTTATCCTGCGAAGAGCTTCGGTGATATCCCGTTCAAGGACTTTTGGGTCATCTGCTGTTACGACCACTGCGAGGTACTCTGCATAATCTATTGTTTTCACGTTTTATATCCATTCCCCCATATGTTATTTACGACATCCTGCAGTAGCTGTCTCCAGTTATTCACTGATCATTTTGTTCAGCTGTTTCCTGGGTGTTTTCAGTTCCTCCCTGGGGTTTTCCTGTTTCTTTTCGTTATCGTTAAACCTCAGCCTCTTTGGGTTTCTCGCCAGCATTCGCCTTGTTCTTATACACTTCATTCTCAGTCTTCTATCTTGGAGTGTGGTAGCATGCAGTTACTGGTAGCTCCTCGTCGTATCATACTGTTTTTATAGGCCTCGACTATTGTTAGATACATCTGCGCCAAAAGTTATATGCGTATGATCTGTGAGTGGCTCGTTATCTAGTATTCTCCATTTCTTCAGTGTTCCGGCGACCTTCTGTGTAGAGCAGGTAGCGTCTATAAATGAGATTCTCCGCCCTCTACACCATCGTTGTGGGTGACGAAATTAACCTCGCCCTGATAGAAATGACTTATAGAAATACTATTAAAACGTATAAGGGAACCTATGTAGTTTGACTGATCTCTATAAGGTTAATGGGAAATGTATGTGGAAGGGTTGTGAATTATATGTCGATTTGTACGGAATTCCCTTTCTAGGAATACCACAAAAAATCCATAAAGTAGTCTATGCGGTATTGTTTGGTTTCTATAAGGATCATTTGATGGAATATTTGAATACGCCACGGAAATCCGTATAAGATGACGATGTCACAGAACCAATCAGAATCACAACAGCTTAACTGTTACGTGATCTGTATTGGTGAATATTGCTCGCTAACTTACCGAGAGTCATTGTTAACGGTCAACAATCAACGTTTTCTGTTTGGTGTTTAGTGCTTTCGAAGTTTTGATGGGTGCTGGTAACAGCTTAACTGTTACGTGATCTGTATTGGTAAATATTGCTCTCTGATTTGCTGAGTCATTGTCAACTGTCAACAATCAACCTTTTTTGTTTGTGTCTTGTGCTTTCGAAGTTTTGATGGGTGCTGGGTTCTGCTTGTACTACAAAATAATATTGTTTATTCACAATAATTATCCCGTTTAACTATTAAAAACATTAGTTAAACCTGTGGTCTAATTAACGTGCGCAAGGAATGTCGTTGACGTGTTTTAGGTCGGTAGAACTCACAAGTTTAATTGGTCTTATTTTCATTGCTGCTTTGCTTATCAAAGAACGCCGTTTCGGCTCTAGTTCGTTTTATCGAAATCGAATATATATATATATATATATATATATATATATATATATATATATATATATATATATATATATATATATATATATATATATATATATATATATATATATATATCAAACTCACATTTTCTTTTAGAATTAGACCTCTTGAATCAATGTGTCTAAGTCTTTTGTGATGTAAATTTATCATTAACAAAATATTCGAATTCAATTTAAGCCTAACCTCAAAATGTTTATCGTTTTGATTGCTTGAAACTTCCATATTTGATTTGAACTGATTTAGGCACTAATTACGTATATTAACTGCTTAGAATTATTGACCATAAGGTATAAAACTATATAAATAATAGGCATTTATGACGGGTTACGTTGCGATATGATTACTAGCAGGAGTTTTGTTTCAGATTCCAACCAATCAGATTGCTCAAATGAAATTATAGGGATCTATATGGAGTTCCGTTTTGGAAGGATTCTATATGGATTTCCATACCATTGTGAGAGAGTTTATGTGAAATTCCATAGAAGCTACCATCTTTTCCATGTTTAGTTATGGGTTTCTATAAGGATTTCCATACGAAACCCCTGTATATTTATATGGAAAATCATATACGATTCTTATGTGGTTTTTGTCGGAATTCCTGTTTCAAAAACTCATATTCAACCATACAGAAACCCATAAGTTTTTTTAATATGTTTCTATGTGTCATTTCTGGCAGGGCGGACAGTCAGTCTTGCAACATTGTTCCTCTGCTGTCTGTTATATGGGATCCCCACTCTGCCAACTTTACATCAGAGTCTCCTGATTTTCTCTTTTGGTGATATGTAGAAGCCGTATATACAAAAGTCATGCAGCTTCAGTTGGATATAACCGACCTGCCGTTTAATTTTTTCAACCTCTATTTGTCTGCTGAAAAAACGAACTGCTAGTCCTGCCTGGTGTCTTTGATCCAACCAGGTCTTTCTATAATCGTTTTATTCGGTTCAGAGGCAATTAATATGTATAGTCCCCCATTTCTTGTTGTCAGCTCTGCCATGTCGTGTGCACCCCAGGCCCTGTTGACGTTAGCTCGTAATATCTTAGGATTCTGTCTCCTTGTTCTTCCTTTTATCTGTGTTCACGGGCTCTCTGAAGTACGAGCACCAGGTGGAATTTGATCTGTGATTCTCGATCTGGCATTTCAGGCAGAACGAATTGTTTTGCAGTCTTTCGCCCTGTGTCCGCTCTTACCACAGTTCAGACAGTCATCTGATCCGTCTCGACCCTTGCAGCTTCCTCTGTTGTGCCGATCTCGAGGCACCTACAACATCTCCCTATTTGGATTCTCTCTCTGATCCTGGAGTTCACTCATCCTATTTTTATTCTCCACTTGGGGGGCAGGTCGGTTGCCAGAGCTTTCTGTACAGTTGGGGTCCTTACCTGGTTTCCGTTTTTACTGGGTCTTAGTGGACCCACAGTGACGTCGTCTTCCCCTCTGCCACTGGTACCACTTCTAACTGCTTCTTCCACTTCCTCATAGTGGTGGCGGCATCTATATCAGATACATGCAGTACCGTCTCCTCTCCTCACTACCACGTTCGTGCCGGCCATTTGTGGTTTTATCTCCTTCCAAGTTTGTCAGCCTGTTTATTTCCGCCCTCCACGCTTAGCATGAGGTCTTCAGCAGCTGTCTTTTTTAGGCTTTTGATTTGTATGCCTATCCTCTATATACCCACTTTCTGTTTTACTGTGTTTAGGACGTCAGCAATGTTCCTCCCCTCCGCTTTGCCGATTATGTTTTCTCTGTTTTCTATGCATTGGTGCATTTCTTTTCCATTTTTTTTTTTTGGGTCGCATATTTCAGTCACGCCGCTCTCGGTCATCACGCACTCCAAAGTTTTCCTGATGCAGTTCCTATCTAGTCAATCCGGCGTTATGAGCACTAACTTCTCGCTTTGTTTTGCCTCTAGGAAGTTCCTCAGTTACTTTGTCAACTTGTAAATTCCTCTCATATCATTATCTCCACTTATGTCGGTGTTCTGTGGCGATAGGTATATAGTTTCTTTTAGATACCTCACCTTCGTTTATTCGGCTGGTTCCTCTCTCATTGACTATGCATTCCAGCTGGCCTTCGGTGTATCCTTCTTCCATCAGATCTCTGACTTCTGGATAGCTCTCCATTATTTCCCGGGATATACCTCTTTCGCCTTTGTCGTTTGGATCAACAGTTATTGCCAGGTCTCCCTTCTGACACTTGAGTGGATTTACTTCGATCATCTCGACTGTTTTGAACACCTCCTCACGCCATACCTTATCCATTATGTTCATTAGATTTTCGTAGTTTGCGTTTCCGTATCTATCATATGATTCCCTTCTAGCACTTCGGTGCCGCATGTTTTGTGTTCTAGCATTTTAAGAGTTTTGATTATTATTTTTTGGTAGGTCGCCCACTCCATGCGTTTTTAGTTTATCGCATCGTTTTGACCACTTAGCTATAGCTTGCTTGATCGACGTCTTGGTATTGGGAATGTTTTCACCAAGTTTGCTTCACTGTAGTTCCCAACTTCTTCATCATTGCCCTCATCTCCCGGATCTCGCATTGTGAGTCTTCTTCCTCTCGAGGTCTCTTCGTTCCAAAGCTTGCCTTTCAATATCACTTGCCTTCGACCGCTGGCTACTAACTGAGCCAGCTGAACCTCCACTAGTTCCCGGTGGGAATATTCCTATAGATGACCTTCTTGCTAAAGAATCAGAGCTCTCTCAGCCATATTTCTAGGTTCTTCCCTCGCCTGCATATGCACGGGATGTCATAGGATCCTCCTTTTCCTTCTCATATCCTGGTATTACTGGCAGATTGTCCCCCGCAGAGTGCGTGAGACAGGCCTCTACAAGAGAGAGGTGGGATTCCCCGGCTATTAGTATTAGTTCCTTGTGTTGGCCTTGCGTCAGCCATTTTTTCAATTCTTATTGTCGTTTATCCTATACTCATAGCCAGGTCCGTCATCAGTATATCAGAGAAGAGACCTCACCCAAGACGAGTTGAAGAAAAGTAAGTAACCCATCTCAGGTGTGTATGCGTGTAGGTGCTCATGTGTAATGGTGTCCGTGTGTGTACTAGTGTGCGTGTGTGTAATAGTGCGCGTGGATGTGTGTTTGTGCACCCCCGTGGTCGCCATCCACGTACTCACCCGAGCAAGCCCCCGGGGGATTGAAGAGATTACCGTGACTTACAGTACAGAAGTAAAGAAGATTAAGGTGGTTCAGAGTATTAAGTACTTGGGCCATATCAAGATAATCATCTTAGATGGGATCAACATGCAGAATACGTCAGTAAAGAGATTAGGGGAATATCCGCCATATTTAAGGAACTGTGGAAAATATTGGGAAAACGCGAATTGATGATATGATATCATTCTCTGCTAGAGAGTTATTTAGCATATGGTGTAGTAGGGTGGAGGGGGAGGGGGGTGATTCTAGACAACCACGTTAAATCTTTTTAAATAACGCAGAGAAGAATTCTTAAGATAATAGATATCCATATAAATACTTATCCATATGATCTTCTCCATTCTGAATTCTTAATTTTGCCTTTGACATTCACCAGTTATACTACTATTTACTTATTGTAATGATTTTTAAACAGAAATACCGTCTTTGATACGCAGATCATAATTATTTTACTCGACAAACAGAACAAGTTATTGTATTGCAAGTATCTAGACGCATTGGACAACGATACCATGAGTACTATATTCCCAAAATTTATAACCTTCTACCAGGTAGAGCATATATGCAAAGGTTTAAAAATAAAATCAAGGCCTAGATTGCTGGCTTGTCAAGGGCAGTGATCCATAAGCAAGTTGATAAATAAAATATAGACTTTCACTGCAGTATGTCTGCATAGTATTTCCCTGTTGTGTTTTTTTACGTTATGGGATCCGCGACTTGCGATTCTTGATGTTTCATTTTTGTGTGTGGTGTTTTGTGTTTGATGCTTTCTGTTTAATATTTTATATTAAATGATTATATCGTATACTTTGTATTGTATTGTGTAATTTTTAAATCTAGGTTATATGTCACATTATTTTTTATTATTTTATTGTATTACGCTTTACATTTCTAGTTTTATATTTTATAAGTATTTAAGTTTTACATTTTGTATTTTGTTGTGGCTGTATATTTTGTTGTTGTAATTAGTGCTTACAGACAAGTAAGATACACTTAAGTGAGGAAAGTTTATTTGCATTGCACATGTTTATAATTTTCATTTACACTGTGATGTAGTTTTTGGCAAATAAATTATTATTAGGATTCTTGACATTTCTAGTTTAATACTATCCAGAAGCCGCATTCAGCAGCTATTAGTTCATAACCCAAAAAAGGTGCTCTACCATTGGCTTTCAATTACGTTGAGGCCTGGATCTCAATCAGGGTGTGATGTAGTGGTGGAACTTGTAGCAATATGCACAATCTCTCATTCTGAGTGGATCGATATGCCCGAGTGACTGCGCTTAAACATATTGCTTATGTGGACCTGAATAGTCGTTTGTTTAGTATTCGACCTACCTCAAATGGATCCCACCAACTTCAAATCTCTAGCTAGCGAGGCAGTCTGCTCAACAAATATTACGGCTTCGACTCTGCCACCCGGTGCCCCTGTTAATACAATCTAAACATTGCTTGACCGAGCTCTCCCACCTCGGTCGACCCCTAGAATTTAGCACAAACTAAACAAAGCGGACAAAATGCAAATAAAACTGTTAAACACTGTGCCGCTCACGTACTCGACCTAGAACGGGGTTGAATCTACTGAGTTGCTGTTGTTTCTCGTATCTACCCCGGACCCCGGCTCCAGCAAAGCGAGAGCTCCCTTCCATTCCATACTCTCGGCCTTGCGCCGCTGTCACAAGTGTACCAGCATAACCTACCCCGTTTCTGTCGGTGACCCTGCTATACGCTTTGCATGGTCGACTATAGTTAAAATATTACTCGCGTTTCGCCTATCGCAACAGAAAAAAAAATGTAAAAACACTCCAATAAATACTGGTAAATATTTTATGATGAATTAATTTACTGTCAACGGAGTACTTGTAGATTCTGGTCCATAACTAAGTTAATAACACTGGTATAATTACCCACTTCAACACATCCTATATATATATATATATATATATATATATATATATATATATATATATATATATATATATATATATATATATATATATATATATACAAATCAACAGTTCATGAGGAAATGGAAATATTTTAAGGGCGAAAGTGGAAATCAGCAAAAAATATTATATGAACATGTGTCCGAAAATACGTTCTTTCCGAGTGACCAAACAATTATAAAAAATCCGTTTCTTCTAAATATTTTGAAAATGCTATAGTCATAAAGACATCTTTGTATATCAGCTTTGATAATGTCAAAAGCTCAATGAAATACCCTAAATAATATTCAAAATATTTCAGAAAAGCGGATTTTTATAATTTTTTCGTCACCCTGTAACTCGGAAAGGGCATATTTCCAGACATCTGTTTTATATAAGATTTTTTGATTATTTCGAAACACCATATATATATATATATATATATATATATATATATATATATATATATATATATATATATATATATATATATATTTGGAATTTTGCACTACACTGTAATTACTTTTAAATATAGACATTTACTTGTTTGCTGTACTTTTTGTGATTTTCTATTTCTTTACGTGAACTGAAGTTTCGAACCTTTCGGGTTCATCATCAGCGTGCTAATGATGAACCAAAAAGGTTCGAAACTGCAGTCCAGGTAAACAAATAGAAAGAAATTCACAGCAAATTCAGGCAAAGAGTGGCTTCATCAAAAAAGAGAATGTTATTAAGAAAATTCGGATCTTTATCGCAGCGTAACATTAATTGTTCACAAAAATCTGAATGGCGGTCTAGATCATCATCAACTTGTGTTTCAATTGCATTTGCAAGGTGATACTTTTCTTCTTTGAATAATTTTATCACCAGAAAGTGGTTTGTAGATAATCCGTCACCTGGGCTGACCCCCTCCACGTTCCAAGATAGCGTCTACGCATGCGCGTGACGTCACAGGTGACGGCGTCTGCACATGCGCGTGACACCTGACCTGTCATATGTCGGCTAACGTCACATGTTCGAGGAGTGGGGGTAAGCTGTCAGCTGTCAGCGCGTGGCGGGTAACCTGGCAGCTGACGTCACATGTCGCTAATATGGCGGGAGCCAGCTGTCAAATGTCACATGTTCCAAGATGGCCGCCACTGTCAGGTTCCATCCACTGCCATCTGGTCACGGATAACCTGTCAGTTCACATGTTACAAGATGGCTGCTGCTGCTGTCAGGTCCCAAGTTTCCGCCATGTGGTTATACACACATGTTGAGCAGGTACCGGAGGCCCGCTTGCCGAAAATGTAAGGTTAAGCCACGCATGTGTTAAGTTGAGGTTAAGTCTGACATATAAGCAAGCTGCTTTGCGCTATCCGTGACAGGTTGCTAGTGACCTCGTTTCCTACCGGTGACCCACTTTCAGAGTTAAACCGCGACAAGTGAGAGTTATCAGGTTGAGAGTGACCTAGTTTCGTACCGGTGACCTACTTTCAGAGTTAAACCGTGACAAGTGAACGTTATCGGTTGCGAGTGACGTCGTTTACTACCGATGACCTACTTTCAGAGTTAAACCGTGACAAGTGATAGGTATCAGGTTGCGAGTGACCTCGTTTCTTACCGGTGACCTACTTTTAGAGTTAAACCGTGACAAGTGAAGGTTATCGGTTGCGAGTGACCTCGTTTCTTACCGGTGACCTACTTTCAGGGTTTAACCGCGACAAGTGGGTGTTTAAAAATAAACATCCCAACGCCCAAGTGATCATAAACATGTAAAATCCAAATTCAGTAAATCTCTTTAACAGAATAAAGACCGAAGTGAAATACGTTACGGCGCATAGAAACAACCTACATATAGCAAATGTACCACAAGAGAAGTTTGTTCAGCATATTCTTGATTTACGGCATAATTAATTGTATAATTAATTAAACAGACATTAATTTTAACAAATACTTTTATTTTATACAAAGTACAAGTGTACAAACTAAGTCGAATCACTCTGCCACAAGCCATTCCAGCCTTTAAGTATGGTACGCTTACGTTCTACGATTCTTGCCAGTTGTTGGAATTCATTTATAGAATTCTCAGCATCAGATGGTTCAGCGTTACGTTGGTGCTGTTGTCGTCGGCGACGCTTCATGGTGATGTTGGATTTAAAAGTATCCACTTGTCGTGCAAATCTTTCAGATTTTTGTCTATTTCACCCAACTTCTTCTTTAGCTTGTGGCTCTTTGATACATCGATATCTTTTAAAACTTGAGCTGTTATGGTCTTGGTTAAAATTTTCAATTTCTGTTCAAATTCGTTTTTCAAATCTTCCAACTCGGGCTTGGGCACAGCCTCTAGCAGTATGGCAATTAGTCTTTGTGTCACTTCATCTTTAGTCTTCAGATACTCAGCTTTATGGTTCTGATAGTCGTCCACTCACGCATCAACAAATGTTTTAGTTACTCCATCTGTGGAATCAAGAGGGTCCGCGACGTTACACAATCTACATGTAAATCACCACTTGCTGTTCTTGGGAAAGTCTCTCTTTCGATAATTTTAAACTTTACACGTTTATTGGGCGGGGAACATCCGAACTTATCGATAGACATTTTTATACTAAGCAATAGATTATGTAGGTTTACTAGGCGGCTATAACACTAGCTTCCTTTAGTTCTTCCAAGACTAACTGAATTTCGTTGTTATGAGCATTATTACCAGCAACAACTTGGGAAGCCACTAAAAGCCTAAGTCTATCAACCAACTCGTTTATGTCATCCCAATACACATATGCTATTGCTTTGTTATTTTGTATCATCTACTTGTAAGTGCTGGTGATGGTTCTGCTACTGCTGCTGCTACCACTGCTCTTATCACTCTGAGCTTTAGATTCAGTCTTTTGTTTTTTGTTGAGATGTGTGGTGTGGTAGTCGTCGTCGTCATGGGCGTAACCAAAACCTTGAGAAGTTGAGGATCTTCGCTCTCGTGGGTTTATAACTGGTTTTATTAGAGTCAGATAGTTTTCCGAGGAACAACCATTGGTTCGTGCATTGGGATCGTAGTTCATTTTATGAACACTAGTTGCTTCTAGAATATCTCTATATTGTTAAAGATCGTCATAATACCCCTTAGGTGTTTTCATAAATATCAATTTAAGCAGACCTTGTGTTTGCGGATATCTCCTTTGACCCAGTCTAACGTCATCATCAGTAAAGTCTAAGCGTTTGTTATCAACACTCCAGCTACCAGTATCTTTAGCGTAGCGAGCACCATACGTTTGATCAATGGTAGCAAGTCTCGGTGGTTCAGTAAAATATTTGTCTATATAATATCGAACTCGTTCAGGATATTGCTCCAAAAATTCGTGATATGCTGGGTTGGTTGTGACAGTTTGTAGGTCTGCCTCAAGCTCTTCAAATGTTGGGATATCTTCATCGGAACTTGTCTCCTCCCCTGGTTCGGCTTAAAAAACTTCATGGTCTTTAAGGAACTCAACTTTTGGTTTCGTTTCTGGTATATCAACTTCATCTTTGAGTTGTTCAGCCATTGGTGACTGCTGATGCTGCTGCAGTGCTGATGTGTTTTTAGATATTTCACTTAGCGGCTCAACAATTGGTTTATATAAACGTTGCAGAGCATCATCATTCTCAGCTCTGTTAAGCTTAAGCATCAAATGTTTTTTTCGAATATTTTCAGCAAGTTGTAAAATCATTTTCTTAACTTTTCGCCCTTGCTTACCCATCACCTCCATCGTGCTAAAGTTAGTTGGTGCTACCTGTTGGTCTTATCACTTGTTAGAGCGATACAAGCTGTGTGATGGTTTAAGGTATACTGACTCCGCCATGGTGCATGTCTTCTTCTTATTTATCACGATGTCTGTCTGTTTGTCATGTTAGACAGCTGTATGACAGCTGTGTTAGACAGCTGTGTTAGACGGCTGTGTTATACAGCTGTGTTAGACAACTGTGTTAGACAGCTGTGTTAGACAGCTGTGTTAGACAGCTGTATTAGACAGCTGTATTAGAAGCTGTATTAGACAGCTGTATTAGACAGCTGTGTTAGGCAGCTGTATTAGACAGTTGTGTTAGACAGCTGTGTTAGACAGTTATGTTAGAGAGCTGTATTAGACAGCTTCATTAGACAGCTGTGTTAGACAGCTGTATTAGACAGCTAGACAGCTATATATGACAGCTGTATGACAACCGTTAGACAGCTGTCTGTCTATCCTGTCTATCATTGGTTGCAACCGGTTAGATTAATATATATCTATCGAATCCTTTTCTATATCTGCCTTTGTGTACATAATTTTCTTTGACAATTACCAACACACCATACTTATTGTCTTTCCAGCATTGGCAGCATATATTTTTAAATTGTTTAAAGTCCATATCAGTGGTCACATGATCGTTGTACACGTGTTTTAAATTGGTTTCATCTTGCTTGAATAACACAACAACATTTGCGTTGTCACGTACCAGATGTTTGGGTGTTCGAGTATATGTTTGACAGAGATAGAATGAATCAATATGCTTATGTCTGTCCATACTAAAGTATGCTCTTATTTTATTTTGTTTGTCACACGCCACATCATCAAATATAAATACAGAGTTGTCCAAGGCATTTGCCTGATCTTAGATTTGATCGTTTTCACTATACGGATAGTAACCAACACCTTCTGCTGCATCCAACACATCCTTTAACATCTTGTATTTCGGTTGATACAGAGACTTTCAAACTTTAAACCGTTGCTTCAAACAATAAACTCAGCATGACATTTGTTTTACCACATCCACTAGGACCACATATAATACATCGAACGGTGTTTGGAAAGAGAGGACCATGCCTCAGTTGTTCTGCTGTATCTGTAACAGCATCGTCTATATTTGTAATGGGAAAGGCAGAAGCGTGTTTGATGGTACGCATCTTGACTTGAACTATACTATATATTTTGGTGTGTGTGTATATAAATATAGATGCAAGTGGGACGCACAGTCAGTATGAATGTTGGTGTCACAGAGTGAGGGTCGTTATTAACAAAGAAGGACGCAAGTTTTGCTGAAAAGTTGGAATGTTACAAACACCATGAAAGTTAACAGAAAACTTGGTGTGGGTCTTGATGTCATCAGCTCGAAGCCAAAGAAGAAAGTTGCCTTTAAAAACATAATAAGTCTGATTGGGGAAGTTATAAAAGATAGAAACCTTATTCCAACAGAGAACGCTGTGTCTGATATAGCTCATGCAATCGTTAGAAACATTGGTGGGCGTAATAAGGTGCAGAAACATCGAGTTATTCCAACACCTAAAAGCGGAGGCTTCCTTCCGCTGTTGCCTCTGATATTTGGTGGTCTGTCAGCACTAGGAGCTCTGGGTGGCGGTGCTGCCGGTATTGCTAAAGCTGTGAACGATGCCAAGTCAGCGAAACAGAAATTGGAGGAAGAAGAACGTCACAACCAAACAATGGAAGCCATCGCTATGGGCAAGAGAGGCAGTGGTTTGAAATTTAAGCCAAAATGCAAGAGACTGGGCAAAGGCTTGTATCTCAAGAAACAACGCTCCGGTTATGGGTTGTATCTGCAAACGCCAAAAAACTAAAGTGTTTACCAGCAAGACCTCTGACAAATGTAGATCTTGTCAAGTTTGCTGGTAAAATGAAAATCCCATATTTTAGAGGTGTATACATGCGAGATGAGCTACCTCGCAAGGGACCACGTAAAAACGAATCTTTCATTATGAATTTGCAAACACACGCGGAGCCAGGCAGTCGTTGGGTTGCTGTGAAAAAACGTGGCGGCATCGTCGAGTACTTTGACTCGTATGGAAACTTGAAGCCTCCTGTGGAGCTGCAACGTTACCTTAAAGACTATTCCATCTTGTATAATCATGATGTGTATCAAACATATAATACTTTTAATTGTGGTCACTCGTGTTTAAAATTTTTGCAATAAAAGACTCAAACAGTACCCTGTGTGTATCAGTCATAGCGCACAACTTCATGTTGAAAGATCGCAGCTCCCATCTGTCGTCAGACTACCATCCACCAATTGCTTTGGATGGTAGTTATGCTGTTGCTTTGATAGGCTTTCACACATACAACAACATACCCAACATCTATGAAGGTAAAAACAAATTTCATGTAAAAGAAGGAACTGGTTGGCGGACCATCATGATACCCACTGGTGCTTATGAAATAACACGCTTGGAAGAGTTACTTCAAAATGAACTTGTTGGTGCTACAGCAACACACGAACAAAAGCAACAGGCTCTGATTCTGAGACCTAATCCGAACACCATCAAATGTAAACTAAAGTGTTATACAAATGTCAGTTTTGAATTTGATTGTTCGAGTGGGCGAATGTTGGGCTTTTCAAAACAAGTTCTTCAACCGGACATCTTTTATGAATCTGATTAACCTGTTGAAATAGTGGATGTTAGACAGATTCACATAGAAACCAATATTGTGTCTGGTTCCTATTATAACGGACAACCCTCATATACGCTGTATGAGTTTGATCCGATGGTTGATCCGGGCTACGCAATCGACATAGAACCTAAAGTTTAATTTACCTATCGGTGAACAAGGAAGAGGCAAGAGATTTTCAATATAAGCATCGACATCGTCGATCAAGATTCAGTTCTTGTCAACTTTCAAGGTGAAGAGGTGTCTGTTCGATTGAAACTTATAAAGGTTGCTTAGCATGTTGGTCTTTAAAGATATAAAAGCAAGTGCATCCACCAAAACAAATTCAGTTGAGGCAGACAGTTCAAAGGGTACACTTATTCCCGATAATATTGAGTTCCTGAAAAGCCTGGGCTATTATGTTGTCAAAACTAGAAATATTCAAAGACCCCGTGTTTGATGATGCCATCGATCGCGAAGAACTGCGCTCTTACTATTCACAAACTAAATCGTTTGGTAACAGCGATGAAATTGAAATAACCATCAATCAGCAAGATGCGTGCGTATGTCTGGCCGAGTCAGCTCTAATAATCGAAGGTGCTCTGGAACCTTTAGCAGTACAAAACACCAATGGTGAGTGTTATCTGTCAAATAATGGAGGAGCTGCTCTGTTTGAATCGATGACCTATGAGTTAAATAACAAGGAGGTGGAACGAGTACGAGACCCATACACCACAACAACCATCAAAAGTTTGCTATCCTTCAGGAAGAACGAAGCCAAATCTCTTAGCAATGCCGGACTGAATGTGTCGTCGAAGCACATCACCTTAAACGATAACAAGTTTCACATGCTCATACCTATTTGGTTCCCCTTCAGATTCTTCCATCATTTCAAAGGAGTTCTCTGTGGCAAACATACTTTCCGATTTACAAGAGCTCGAAATGATTCCAATGGCTATTACAGCACAGGTACGCCACGAGCTAAAATTACCGTAACCAATATGTTTTTAAAGGCAAAACATGTATTTCCCAATGATAAAATGAAATTGGAACTGATGGATAAAATAGCAAAAGACACATCTATATTTCTCGCATATCGCAAATGGGACATATGAGCTACCATCAGTCAGAGATACCAACAGAGATGTGTGGGCTGTTAAAACTGCAACCAACTTGGAAAGACCTCGATATGTGATTATAGCATTTCAAACAGATCGCAAGGACAACGTAAGCAAGAAAGCAGACTTTTTCGATAATATTGGTATGGTGGATCTCCGAGTATTTCTAAATTCAGAATGCTACCCTATGCATATGGATTTCGAGAAATCCAAATACGCTGAAGCCTATCAGATGTATACAGATTTTCAAAAAAGCTTTTGTTATAAAAACATGTCGGGGCCTATCTTGAATTATGACGAGTGTAAAGACCGAGGTCTATTTGTGATCGACTGTCAACACCAGAACGAGTCGATCAAGTCGTCAACGGTGGACATTAAAGTGGAATTTATGAGCCGAGCAAATTTCCCCAATAACACACGAGCTTACTGTTGAGTTATTCACGACAGTGTATTGGAATATAAATCTCTAACGGGCATCGTTAGAGCCATTATGTAATCATAGTAACTATGTCACTTATGTATCAATATGTACAGCCATTATGTAATAATAATAATATAATTTACTATGTCACTCATGTATCAATGTGTACAGTCTAGGGTTGTACCCTAAATAAATTCTTTATTGTGTGTAATTCACTTGTTTTATTTTTCTTACTTGCAGTTTGATCAATCCTCGTATATTCCACTAGTAAAATCGACACAAGTAAAAACCAACACGTGGTACACAACAAACGAGCGTGTGTGTATTTTTTAAAAACCCATTCTTAATGGGTAACGCTTATATATATTTTATTTTAAGCCAATGTTGAAGCCGTCTATATAATGATATCTAGGTCAGCGAGCTATTTTAATTGCAAACTCGCTTCTTATTGAGATGTTTTGAATTAGCGTTATAGTAATGAATATTAGTTATGATATACATATAAAACTGGATTTTTTACTATTCAAACGTATGTTTACATTTACATACTAGGTTATTGTTAGATAAATAATTGTCTAAACTAATAATATACCGGAGGCTATCTAGGTTGACAACAAATTAGTTGTCTCTATCTCTGTCCATTTCAAGTATCAACTAGCTAGCCTTCTCTATGTGTTTGTATGAGTGTGTGTGTGTGTGTGTGTCTGTGTAGAGTCCAGAATACCAATAATAAATCTTACAAATGTATGGACTCTGCACAGGCGCACATCTTTCCGATAAAATTCAAATTTTCCGCCAAAACTGAGTAACATAGCAACCCTAAAACACGCCATCAAACATACAGCACTTAACCTTAACAAACAAATAACCATAACCACAAATTTTTACAAGGTAAGTTCATAACAAACAAGCATATACAACACGTTCTGAGGCTGTTACCTGGCAACCAATAACCTAAGAGCACAACACATACTTGATGTCAACAAAAACATAACCTATACAAGACTTAACATTCAACATGGGGGAATCGGGAGTCCTAACCCCACATTTGGCTAGCGGACAGCAGCAACCGGCATAACCTCACAAACATCACATGTATACCTTTCATCCTCGTATAGCGCGAAGCAGCTTGCTTATATGTCACACTTAACCTCAACTTAACACATGCGTGGCTTAACCTTACATTCTCGGCAAGCGGGTAACAGCCATCTGTTCAACACGTGTGTATAACCACATGGCGGCAACTTGGGACCTGATAGCAGCAGCAGCCATCTTGGAACATGTGAACTGACAGGTTATCCGTGACCAGATGGCCGGTTGCTGTAGCGGACATCTTGGAACCTACCAGCGGCGGCCATCTTGGAACATGTGACATTTGACAGCTGACTTCCGCCATCTTAGTGACATGTGATGTCAGCTGCCATGTTACCCGCCACGCGCTGACAGCTTACCCCCACTCTTCGAACATGTGACGTCAGCTGACAGATGACAGGTCAGGTGTCACGCGCATGTGCAGACGCCGTCACCTGTGACGTCACGCGCATGTGTAGACGCCATCTTGGAAAGTGAAGGGGTCAGCCAGGGTGGCGCCCTGTCTACTGTGGTTCACGTTGTTATTTAGAGTTAGTTGCCTTGTCCAATGGTGAGGATTTTCTTTAAAGCCAAGCATTATATCCCATCTCACTTCTTTACTTACTCGATGTCGACCTTTTACGGATTCCGTTTCTGTGAATTTGCCAACCAATTTACTTTTTTGCAGATCTTGATTGACGGTCTATCAGGATGTTATTGGTTAAAAAGCTCGCACGCTTCCTGATGTCTTCTTAGCCTGTCACGATATCCAATCCTCATTAATATCTTTTTTCTTACACTTTCGGTTAAACGTGCCATTTGTGTTAAATTCGAATTAGAATTGATTAGTTTTGGCATTTTTACACTTCACCGCTAAAACTATTAACTAATTTAAACGGCACCTAATTGAAATTTTATTCACGATTGAACATTATTATTCACTGAATTTAGAATCCATACTGCGATAAAAGTACAATCACTAAATACAGCAAATAATCAATAAATTATCACGAGTGTTGTTGAAAATTGATTTTGTCTTTACTCTTTATTCCACCTGTCAAATAGTCACATGACAACATATCAAAAATCACTAAATCAAGGGTTCACTTATTTATAAAAATGAAGAAAAACCTCATTATTCTAAGGAAAACTTGTCCGAAATAAAAACGGCGTGGAATATTTCTTATTTCTTATTAAATTTACGTTTATATTTTTTAAAGTATATAATGCATTTTTTTCAAAAAAATTGTTGTTAGGTACCAATTTTCTTTCATCATTATGTAGTTAGGAGTCCTATGAAAAGGCAGCAAGAAATTGTTCTCATTTTAAAAAAAATATGAGGAAGTCATCAATTAGGTGACGTCATAGATATAATTTTTCTGTCCGGGTGTTTTTCTTGAAAAAATTAACTAACACATTTATGTTCCAGATTTCATCACCACACTATATATATATATATATATATATATATATATATATATATATATATATATATATATATATATATATATATATATATATATATATATATATATATATATATATATATATATATATATATATATATATTATAATGTTAATGAGGCTTTGAGTGTATGGAATTTTGAATTTGAAATTTGATTGATATTAATTTATAATGATTGTATTGATTGATTATATATCTGATGATGTATATATATATATATATATATATATATATATATATATATATATATATATATATATATATATATATATATATATATATATATATATATATACAGGGTCATTGATGGTCGATGGTAGGTGTTAGACGTTTATGGAAAACGGGACATAGAATTATTGTGAAAATTTGGTTACTGTCATAAATAGGCACGACCTGTCTTTCTAATATATTTTTATTTTGGCGGTGTTGCCGCTTCTACTCAAAAGTAGTAACAACTTTCTTATTTTTAATGGGACATCCTGTATATTATTTTGTTTTTAGAATTGTAATTTCTTTACCATCATTTTTTCTTAATAGCTTCCTATACCTATCTACATCGGTTTTCGAGATAATACTTATTTAATATCTTTTTTCTCACAAAAATGGTCCCACTAAAATTTTAATTTAGCTGTTATTTGAACCCATAGAAGGCTGAAATTTTATTCACAGTTTGAAAAGCCTAGTATTTACTAGCTACCTAAATAAATTCATTTCATGTTATACAGGATGGTTTAAAATTGATTATTTTAACGTGACACACAAAAAAGACCAAAACCTTATTTTTCAAATAGGACACCCTGTATATTATTTAAAATTCTGAAAGGAAATTAAATTTTCTCCAAAATGATGTAGCATAGTGGTATACCTAGCTCGTCAAGTTTTCGAAATAATCGCAATAAGTAATGAAAAACACATTATCTTTACATAATTTGTATTAGTTGGTCATGCAACGCCATCTGATTTGACAATAGCTTAATTATTTACTGTGTTTGACAGACGCTGAACTTTTAAGATTCATTTGCGATTTTCCACTTAATATTTATTTGAAAACAAGTTAAGATGGAGCGAAATAATTACTCAAATGAAGTTTTGATGACACTATTTATTCTTCATGGACAATGTGACAGAATTGTAGCAAGAACATGTAAGAAATTCAATGAAATGTGTCATGAATTGCAACCAATGAGCGAAAGAAAGGTTATGCGAATACCAGATAATTTTTTCAATTATTATTTAATATTTGATTCTAAACATTCTACAACAAATTCTCTAAATATCCCCCATTGACTTCTAAGCTCTTCAACATCCGGCGATGTACACCATCAGTTGTCGCTTTATGTATTTCATTAGCATCTAGTTAGTCGATGCCAATTGGCCACACGTTGACGTAGCTACTCTTTAGTGTTCACCGGTGTCTGGTATACCTTTTGTTTTAAAGTACTCCAAAGGTAGAAATCGAGGGGTGCAAGGTCGGGGGATCTTGCAGGCCAATCCTATGGGCCCAAACGCCTAAACCAGTAGTCATCAAATATCTGAAACAGCTCACGCGTTACCTCTTGCGTGCAATGTGCGGGTGCTCCGTCCAACTGGAACCAACAAGTACGAAAATCGTCTAATGTTAAATTTTCCAAAAAATTTCATACTACTGTCCTTAAAATGTGGAGGTATTGATGGCTATTTAATGGCTCATTGTAAATGAAAAATCTTATTTGGTTGTCTTTTAAGAGGCAAAAAACATTAAAACTAAATTTTTCTTGAAAGCCCCTCTGCTTGACCATGCGTGGATTTTGATCGGCCCAAAAATGTAGATTCCTTTTATTGATAATGCCTTCTCTCGAAAACTTGGCTTCGTCTGTTAATATTATTTTTCTCAAAAAGTGAGGATCCTCTTCAATGCGTATTAGGAGTGTCTCACAATGTTGAATGCGACGTTGGTAATCATCTGGTTTCAGGTGTTGAAGTGTTATACACTAAAAAAGATGCATGTTGTGATTGGCCAGAATCTTTTGCACCGCATAATAAGTTACGCCTAAATCATATGCTGCACTTTGGATGGAAGTTTGTGGATATGCGTGAAAATAGGCTAAAACGTTCACTATATTTTCTTCATTCGACGTTACAGGCCTTGGCAAACTTCGAGTTGCCCCAAGTTTTGAACCATAATTGATAAAATGATCTTGTATTCGCATAAACATTCTTTCGTTCATTGGTTGCAATTCAGGATACATTTCATTGAATTTTCTACATGTTATTGCTACAATTTTGTCACATTGTCCATGAAGAATAAATAGTGTCATCAAAACTTCATTTGAGTAGCTATTTCGCTCCATCTAACTTGTTTTCAAATACATATTAAGTGGAAAATAGCAAACGAATCTTATAACTTCGGCGTCTGTCAAACACAGTAAACAATTAAGCAATTGTCAAATCACTGGGCGTTCCATGACCAACTAATTCAAATTATATGAAGATCATGTGTTTTTTAGTAATTATTGCGATTATTTCGAAAACTTGACGAGTTAGGTATACCACTGTGCTACATAAATTTGGAGGAAATATAATTGTCTTTCAGAATTTTGGCTAATATACAGGTGTCCTATTTGAAAAAATAAAGTTTTCTTTTTTTGTGTGTCACGTTAAAATCATAAATTTTAAACCGCCCTGTATAAAATTAAATTAATTTATTTATGGAGCTATTAAATACCAGGCTTTCGCAAACTGTGCCCAAAATGTCAGTCTTCTATGGTTTCAAATAGCAGCTAAATTAAAATTTTAGTGGTACCATTTTTATGAGAAAAAAATAATTAAATAAGTATTATCTCGAAAACCGGTGTAGATGGGTATAGGAAGCTATTAAGAAAAAATGATCATAAAGAAAATTCAATTCTAAAAACAAAATAATATACAGGTTGTCCCATTTAAAATAAGAAAGTTGTTACTACTTTTGATTAGAAGCGGCAACACCGCCAAAATAAAAATATTTTATAGACAGGTCGTGTCCATTAATGGCAGCATCCAAATTTTCAGATTAATCGTATGTCCCGTTTTCCATAAACGTCTAACCTACCATCGACCATCAACAACCCTATATATATATATATATATATATATATATATATATATATATATATATATATATATATATATATATATATATATATATGTATATATATATATATATATATATATATATATATATATATATATATATATATATATATATATATATATATATTATTGTGTAATTTTATACCTTATATGTGTTTATATTTGGCCGGCTTTTGACTCCATACTACTAGGGTATGTAGTGAGTTCTTTTTATTTTAAAATTAATGAATTTAATGATTATGCAATTTCCCTTTTACTTGCCCAAATTTAAAACCAGATATATTTATCATATTCTCAAATAATAATACTGCATCTAAAATTTTATGTATTTCTGATTTTATTGTACTAATTTTATAAGGATAAAGAAATAACAAAATAACACCACTACTTTATCAACAAATTATTATATTATTAATTGTCCTCCCTTGATTTAGGTTTTATCTTTGATCAAAATTTTTACTTTGCGCTTTTCCAAAATTTGTGATTTTAAACATAAATGAATTTCTTATCTAAATATTATAAACAGATTAGAGGTTTATATACATTAATGACGTAGATTTTCATTCATACATTCAATTCTGAAATTTAAAAGTTCCATTCACTTCTATTAAAAAGGCCTTTTTATTAGTACAGAAGTTTATACCTTCGAAACTTCCTGATTCCTTTCCTTATCAACTGCTGTTTGCGTCGTTGAAATCCATCGTTGCTAGGCAGCCATTTTGTAGACTTCTCACTTCAAAATAACGCGTCTCTTGCGTCAATTATTATTTTGATATTTACATGTCTTTTCTTGCAGCACTTATTTTGAGCTTATTGCTCATTTAGGGGACACATTGATTAATTTATAGTTTCAAACACTTTTCAAACTTTATTTTTACGATTTTATTAATTATTTTCACTATTTTACATTAGAAAAATGCACTGGCATCCTCTTGATATGATGAAACAAATTGAAGCGAGAGAGAACTTTGATTCAATTATTTTCTGCTAAATATTGAAGTCAAATCATTCTAATTATTTAACAAACTATCATAACTGTTTTCATATTTCTTACCATAGAAATACTTTTGTCTATGTACACAAAAACAGTGAATTTCATTCCTCATTGATGAATGTCTTTGGTATAAATGTCAAATAAACTTAACCCCACTTGTAAAACTTTAAATATTAGCAAACAGTAACAAAAACAAGTCTTAAAACACTTAAATACATAGAAACTTATTTATCATAACTTTTAAGTAGTGGCATCAGAAATATTACAAAGATTTTAAAGGTTAGTACAAATATAATACTTTCTATATAATAAACTAAACACTTTTTATCTTTAACAAAACATGTATCAACTCTTTATTAACCAAATCATACCTATTTGTTTATCAGTTTATATTCATTTCAAGCTACATTTCATTTCTTCTTAAATGTCTTAACATGTAGCTTAAAAATACTTTGCATTTCACTAAATTGTAGTGTCTATCTTGATACATTATTTACACTCTGCTTAAAATTAATTTACCAATGGTTGCTCCATTTATTATTTGAGATGTGTTTATATATATATATATATATATATATATATATATATATATATATATATATATATATATATATATATATATATATATATATATATATATATATGTGTGTGTGTGTGTGTGTGTGTGTGTGTGTGTGTGTGTGTGTGTGTGTGTGTGTGTGTTTTAATTAATTTTATCATCTTTGTATTTTAGATCTTCGGCTGTTTATACAGATATCTATTGGACAAACATTGAGTTTGTTTTATTAAAATTTGGTTTCACTGGATATTTGAAAATATCTGCATCTTTAGTAAGTTATTTTATATTAATTTCATTTACACCTTACTTTGAAGTGCTTTATTTGTGTGGTTTATATGAGTGCCTTTATATTTTGAGTGTATATGACTTTGTTTTACCCATTTTATGTGTGTGTGTGTGACAAAACAGCTTTGGTATGGCTTCAGACGAATCTATTAGCCACAGGTAATTACCCATTTTATTTGTTCCACATATACAAAACATCATCGATATTTATTTACACCTATTAGGTGAATTTCCTTCTCATTATATTTGTTTTAAACTTTTATCTCTACATTTTAGAGTGATTTCAAGAATTCTTTGGCAATGCTCTCCAATGTTCTATACAAACCGTTTCGACTGGGATCAGTATTCTGCACGATACCACCTTCGATATCCACTTTAATTGCTACCAGGTTCTCCACAGCATTGACATTTAGTGGCAGTGTTAGTGTTTTGACAATTACCGTTCATAAACCTTTATTATTTTAATTAGTGATAAGTGATATTCTAGTTTACTCGTAAGTACTTAGTTTTAGGTACTTTCGTGTAGTAGCTAATAATTAAAGTTTGATATTGCTAAATATCAATACAATATATATATATATATATATATATATATATATATATATATATATATATATATATATATATATATATATATATATATATATATATATATTATATCTATGTATAACATGAATCTCGAGAACTGCTCCCACATCTGGGGTGCCGCTGTCGCTTCTACACCCGGTATCCTGGACTCCATTCAGAAGAGAGCTATAAGTCTCATCGGTGACCCTACCCTGACCCAAAGGCTGCCATCCTTTGCCCACCGACGTGTTGTTGGTGACCTCTCTCTCTCTCTCTTTTTTTTTTATAGATATCTGCACGGGCACTGCTCAGAGGAACTTTCTTCCATAGTTCCTCCACCTGCTGCCCCCAACAGATCTACCAGGGAAACAGAGCGAATGCACCCTTTTACTGTCCAGGTGACCAGACATAGAACATATTGTTATACCCGCTCTTTGGTCCCGAGGACTTCAAGTTGTGGAATTCATTGCCGGCACATATTTTTCCTTCTCCTCCGAACCTACAAACCTTCAAGTTCAGAATTAACAAGTTGCCTCTTTCCTCCTTGTCGACACACACGGTACGATAGTATTTAGGCTGTAAGCCCTCGTGGTGTGTTGTTCAAATATATTTAAAAAAAATAATGGTGTGCGAAGCTTTTACGCTACCTAGGGACTTCCGGTTTTTTCATTACACTAGAACGTTTTTTCCGGGGGCATATGAAGTTTGAGACTGACATGGGATGTGGGTTCTAAGGGTTCTAATTCGGGCTCATTTGAGAATATTTTTCGAAATTTCGAAAGTAGTTCTCTCTCTAAAAACTTACGTGCAATATGAGGAATACCCAGACTACATCTCGTACGAGTTTATTACACTTATCTGGTTTGTATAAATTTACTTCCTATAGTTTCATACAGTAAATGCACAATAAACTGGAGTTGCACTTCTTAACAATACGTATATTACTTACCCGCATATTTATGGATAAATACAGTGGTCATGCCCAAAGATCTAGCTATAGCACACGCATGTTGACCACCAGCACCACCAAAGCAAGCCAAAGAATGGCGTGATGTGTCGTAACCCTTAGCCTGAGTCAATGCCCTTATTGGTCGACACATAGCTTCGTTAGCAACTTCAATAAAACCCATAGCCACCTCCTCAATAGTCATTTTGACCTAGAAAAGATATAAATTTAGCTCTAATATATATAATGCACAATGTGATATATAGAGACTGGTCCGTAGTCCGTAGCGATTGAGCCATAAAGTAACTACAGGATCTATAGTTATTCCATGTGCCAATCACTAAGATAGAACCTCGGTGGTTCAGGGGTATTTGAGCAAGTTGAATATCTGCACGTTCCGCCCTTCGGAGAGGGCGTAAAGCCATCGGTCCCGTGTCCATACGATGTTGGGGATACCAATGTTGTCCATACCAAGGTGGGGACGTTAAAGATCCCTACCCTCCTTACAGAAAGGCAGGGGTTTGACAAAATTTCCAGGATAGTGAGATGAAACTGCTCCCTGGCGTCGATGATTGGCCATAGTCGCGGAAATAGGCCGACGTTAAAGAAAAAAAATCACTATGATCCCTTTGTATACTCTACATTCATCTAACAGATTCATCAGAGGTTTATAGAGACATAGAAGAGACATCAATCTGAAATTTTGCTTGCAGCTATAATACGATGCGATCTATCTTTCTATAATATTTTCAATGCACTGTAACTTTCGGTTGAACCGCAAGTGACTAACTTTTTTTCTCAAATAGAACCTTATAAACATTATTGTTTTAAATTCGATGTAAAATCCTGAAGCTGCTGCATTTTTATTCGTTTTTCTATTTTTTATTGTTTTTGAAATGTTTCATTCTTTCGAAAAATTTGGACAGATGGAGTAGTTACCTAAAATGTCATTATTACCAATAATTATAACGCTGAAAAGTTTATTCTTGGTAAACACGGTCACAAAGGAATGTCCTATCAGGAGCCATTAATAGTATTCTAAAATATTATACAGGCGGCCTGATATTTTCGTTCACTTTTTTGTCAGTTTAAATGCCAATAACTTTCTTATTTCAAATTGAAAGACCATAATATTTTTACACCATTCGACGTGTAATTTTATTCTATATTGACATGTTAGGGCATACCCTATAGCTAGAATTAATATGTACAGATATATTACAAAAAAACTGAAAAAAACTCTTATGCTCTTGTGTGTTGTCGCAAGTGTGCTTTGGATGGTTTTAAATTTCATATTTGATAATTACTGTAAATGTAGACTGGCATATAGTTAAGTCTTATCATGGCTGATAATAATACTTCACTAATCGTGAAATTCTTAATACGTTATTGTTTTCAACTTCATCTTTGACAAATACTGTAAATGTAAACTGACAGATAGTTAATTGTCTCCTTATGGCTGATAATAATACTTACACTAACCGTGATATACTTAATGTTTTATACATAAGGCGAGTGTGGCAAAATTTGGAAAAAACTGTAAGAACTTTAAATGAGAGGTATCCTCACTTAACTCCTCTCACTATACTCACGTTTCGAAAGATACTTTTATTGTTTTTGAAATGTTTCATTCTTTCGAAAAATTTGGACAGATGGAGTAGTTACCTAAAATGTCATTATTACCAATAATTATAACGCTGAAAAGTTTATTCTTGGTAAACACGGTCACAAAGGAATGTCCTATCAGGAGCCATTAATAGTATTCTAAAATATTATACAGGCGGCCTGATATTTTCGTTCACTTTTTTGTCAGTTTAAATGCCAATAACTTTCTTATTTCAAATTGAAAGACCATAATATTTTTACACCATTCGACGTGTAATTTTATTCTATATTGACATGTTAGGGCATACCCTATAGCTAGAATTAATATGTACAGATATATTACAAAAAAACTGAAAAAAACTCTTATGCTCTTGTGTGTTGTCGCAAGTGTGCTTTGGATGGTTTTAAATTTCATATTTGATAATTACTGTAAATGTAGACTGGCATATAGTTAAGTCTTATCATGGCTGATAATAATACTTCACTAATCGTGAAATTCTTAATACGTTATTGTTTTCAACTTCATCTTTGACAAATACTGTAAATGTAAACTGACAGATAGTTAATTGTCTCCTTATGGCTGATAATAATACTTACACTAACCGTGATATACTTAATGTTTTATACATAAGGCGAGTGTGGCAAAATTTGGAAAAAACTGTAAGAACTTTAAATGAGAGGTATCCTCACTTAACTCCTCTCACTATACTCACGTTTCGAAAGATACATATATTTATTAATCACGACAAGGTTAAGTTGAGAGAAACAGACAGAAACCGGCGACAGGCAATGAATAAAATACAATTAACGTTTTAGAATATTTCAATGCAGATCCTCAAGGGTTTATCGGGGGAGCAGAGGCTGCATGGAATTTCACATGCATCAGTCCAGCGAATACTCAACAAAGCAGGTATGCCTAATTATACGTTTCAAAATATGCAAGCCCTCGTAGATGAGGATTTCCAAAGAAGAGAACTGTTTTGTACGCAGTTAGTAGACAGGCCTGATGATAATAACTGTTTTCTTAAAAGAATTATTTGGACAGACGAGCCCACATTTTCAACGGATGGCATAATCAATTCCAGAAACAATCACTTTTGGTCAAACCAAAATCGCCACCTAGTTCGGGAAACGAATCATTGACATAAAATTACTTTTAACGTTTTTTGTTTATTAATGAACAATAAAATCATCATTCTGTATTTATAACGACAACTTATCTTCGGAAAAATATATAGCCATACTGAATTCAAAAGTAAGCGATTTTTTGGATGAACTACCCCTGAACATATTGTACAAGAATTATAACCGAAAACTAATCCTGTTATTTGATGACAGGTGCATTTGGAGAGGTGGACCATGAGAATGGCCTCCAAGATCACCTGACCTAACACCACTCGACTATCTTAGGGGTGTTATAAATAGTAAAGTTTACTAAACGGCGTGTAACTCGAAGGAATCTCTTGGGCAGAAAGTACGACTAGCCTTTTTACAATTGTCGCAAAAAAAAATTAAAGTTCAACAACCGAAGGTGTCCGAAGAACAATTATTATGTGTCGTGAACAACAGGGGCGACATTTTGAACAGTTACTTTAGTTTTATTTTTCAATCTATTTTTTTAATTTCATATTGTTTATTTTTGTGGTTTAGATGTTTTGCCGAAAACTGTCTAGCAATTGAATGTAAATATTCATTTTAGGTATAGGTATGCTGCAACATAACAAAGATGAATAAAATTCCACGTCGAATGGCCTGAAAATATTATGGTCATTCGATTTGAACTAACAAAATTATTGGCAATTAAAATAACAAAAAAAGTGATGCATTCTAATTTATTCTAATATAGTATAATATAGTTATTCTAACATAGTCTGCATTCTTGCTGTAAAGAAAAAAGACGCAGCTAATAATAAAACTCATAAGACATAATCCAATAAATAATATGAACAAATGTTTATAATCATTATATAGTTATTCTAATATAGTCTGCATTCTTGCTGTAAAGAAAAAAGACGCAGCTAATAATAAAACTCATAAGACATAATCCAATAAATAATATGAACAAATGTTTATAATCATTATATAGTTATTCTAATATAGTCTGCATTCTTGCTGTAAAGAAAAAAGACGCAGCTAATAATAAAACTCATAAGACATAATCCAATAAATAATATGAACAAATGTTTATAATCATTAATTATTATAGCTGTAACTACAACAGTTTAGTGGTTATATTCCAAAATAATAGGTAATAGCTGTTAATGTTGAGTACCACGACGGAACTGACTATACCCAATAATTTCAATTACCATAAGTGATCTACTTTCATAATCTACTTGAAGCGATCTGCTTATATACATACTATATCCTTCAGATGTATAATGAATGTCCATTTAGTGACCACATGTATATCCATATCCATACGACATCCACTATATATCCACATGGATATCCAGACTGATATATATTAGTAGGACATCTGTATGTCCATTAGATGTCCAATGGATATCCATGTATATCCATTGGACGTCCTGGATATACATGTATATCCATTGGATGTCCTGGATATCCATGTAAATCCATGGGACGTCCTGGATATTAATGTATATCCATTGGATGTCCTGGATATCCATGTATATCCACTGGACGTCCTTGATATCCATCGTGAATATCCACTGGATATCTAATCGACGTCCGTGTGCTGTGTGGGTAAATGCTCCAAATGACGATCTTGCCTTAGGAGGCATAACCGCAGCCTTGACTCGCAGGCCCTAGACAGCGCCCTGGGGATTTCTAGTGATACAGCACGGAAGCCACGGGAATCCTCTCCCGCATATCCACGGCTGTAGTTGGTACCGTCCTGTAGATCACGTTCTTGATGTAGCCTCAGAAGAAAAAGTCAAGGAGAGTGAGGTCTAGTAATCTTGTGCGGTCACCTTACTGGCCCCCAGGACCAATCGATAAATCCGGAAACTTTTCATGAACATATTCCCAAACGATACGATTATTATGTGCAGTAGCTCCATTGTGTTGGAAAACCATCTGTCGTTGAGCGGTTAAAGGTACATTTCCCAAGAGTTCAACAAAGTCGTAACGAAGGAACTTCAAATAACTGTTGCCGTTCATGTGCATCTCGATAAACTAACGATTTAGAAGGTGTTCTCCCAGCATGCCACCCCAAACATTGTGTGACCACCTTTGCTGCTGTTTTCCCATTCTCATGGCGTGCTGATTTTCATAGGCATAATAATGAAAGTTGTGGTGATTGACTACCCATTTTAATTGAACGTCAATTCATCGGAAAATATCACGCACATAAGATAGGATTCCTCTTAGTCGATTTTGACAGCCCACATGCATGACTTGAAAATCTTGAGGTTGCAATTCCTGGTGCAGTTGAATCTGGAACATGTACTTCTGAAGAGTACGATCCACAGAACGCATTGAAATTTTCGTGTTCCTACTCATTTCACGGACACTGATATGAGGATTTTCAACAGCCGCCTTCAGAATTTGCAATTTATTATCTTTGGTCAAAACTGACTTTGTCAAAACTGACTTCGTTATAAAGTTATATGTTTATTTGTGTGCCCGTTGAGCACTCCTAGTAATCGTAAATCCATCCAACACTTTTTGAAACGCACGTGGATTTGAATGTTTTCTGCCAGGGTATTTCTCAGAGTACACATGTGACGCCAACAAACAATTCACGCAACATTCCCCAAGAATTAATACCATGTCAACCTCTTCTTCTTGCGTTGGGAGCATTTTCTCAGCGTTTATCAGAAAACAATTATTCTGGCGTTAGTTTATTCTTACTTGTACTCTCTATTTTGACAATTATCTTTTTTTTTTGTTTTATCGTGACCGACTTGGTTTCGAAAAAAGGACGTTTTCTGACAAATCGATGTTACAACTTTTTTCTGTGAAATTTTGTTATGAAATGTGTGTTTTTTTAGTACCAATGGAAAACATGGAGTTTCGGATATCCAATTGTGTATTTTTTTTTTAGGGGGGTGTCATTTGAAATTTTTTTTAAATAATTTGCGAAGGTCAATCAAAAATTGTCTTTCCTTAAATTAACCGAAAAAAATTGTGTAAAGGTAAAAGAGGTCCTGACCTGCCTCTAAATTCAAAAGTGGAGAGCCGGAGCACTTTAGTTTATTTTAAAAAATTCCAAAAAAATGGCCGCACTGTGAAAGTAAACGGTTTTAACAGTGAAACCGCTTAAATTAGGGGTATAACATGTTTCATAAAAAATAAGTAAGTTTCGAGCACTTTGTAAATCTGCAATAAAATATAGTATGTCATATTAAAAAAAACCTAAGTTTGATACGCCACTGGTGATGAGAAATATTTTTGGAATATCGCTATGCTAATTATGCACAATTTTTCTCTTAAAAATGTTTTGTATGGTATAGGAGCGATGGTCCGAGGCATATTAGGTTAGGTAAATACTTTATTTTCCTCCAGTATCTTTAGACATTTTTCATTAGTTGCCGTGGTTATTAAATGATACGTTTCCGCATTCAAATTCCATCCTACCAGATAGCGGTTACCCATACAAGTTTCGGTAATGTGAATGTGTGACGTTGCTTGATTTTAAGTAGGTAAGTAGTTGACACGTGTACAAAGTGCCTCGCTGGAACATCGATAATGTACGTTTATTACTGTTAAGATGTTTTTAGAAATAGTCAATCATTAAAGAGTTAACAGAACGTATAAACATACGTAACGTATTGATTTTTAATTGAAATTACATACAGTATGGTCCATTTAAAATGCCAACACCACTGTAACTGTTGTATTTATAATTTTATTTTAATGAACAAAAGATCAAAAGATATAAGATGTAAAACTCTATCATTGCTGTAAAAATTTTTCTCTATGTCACCTGACCAAGGCCTACTAATGTAGTTTTTCTATGTCAAAAAATAGGGAAAATGGTTAGCGCCGTTTTTATGGAGAAAATAAGTAAGCCACTGCATTCGGAATCCCTCAAAATAGATATATACCAAATTTTGTCAAAAAAAAAAGAATTATTAACCATTTCAGATAAGTTTATTTCTAATATGGAAACAGCCCTGTAACTTTTGTATTTATAACGCGGATTTTTTAACAAGACATCAAAAGATAGAAAATGAAGAAGTGTATACATCCTGTGAAAATTGTTTCCTATGTCATTCGATCAAGGCCTACTAAAATTATTTTCATGTCAAAAATTACAAAAAAGGTTTAGGGTTAGTTTTAGAAAAAAATAAGCACGCCACTGGATTCGACATTCAAAACTGTTACCTACCAAATTTCATTAAAAAATAAATATTATCAACTATTTCACAGAAGTCTAACCTATGTTATGAATATCATTTAAAGCAAAAAAAGAAAGAAAGCCATGGTAACTATGATCACAAGTTAATAATCAAAATAAATTGAATGAAAAACATCAAATTCAGTATTTTCTCAGGAGTCATACTATGGAAAGTTTTTTGTATGGCTATGAAGTATGAAGGCCGGTATTGCATTCAGAAAGTTCGTGTTGCATTTAAAAGTGTTTGCCTACAACAATAGTTATGGAACCTCGTTTGAGTTTAAAGTTGATATAGTCTGTTGACTAGAAGACATCAGTTCGCGAAAATACTGAATTTGTTTGACATTGTCATTCATTTTATTTTGATTGAACTTGTTATTAGTTACCATGGTTTTCTTTCTTTGTTTACATAAGTTTGGACATATGAAAATAGTTTTAGAAGGCCGTGATCGAATACCATAGGAAACAATTTTCACAGGATCTATAGACTTCTTCATTTTCTATTTTCTGAGATCTTTTTAACAAAATCCCGTTATAAACACAAATTTTACAGGGGTGTTTCCATATTAAAAGGGTCACACAAATAAAATTCTCTGAAATGGTTAATAGTCTTCTTTTTTATGAAATTTTGTACATCTATTTTGAGTAATACCGAAGGCAAAGATATACTTATTTTCTTCCTAAAAACTGCCCTAACTCTTTTTCCCACTTCTTGACTTTGATCTTTTGTTCATCAAAATCGAATTATAAATACAAAAGTTACAGGAGAGTTTCCATCTTAAACGGGCCAGACTGTATATGAAACACTGGTTTAATTACCAGTATCATACTCTAAATGTGATACCGCCTTGTGGTCGCAAGCATGACTTTTTATCTTTAGCATTTTTTCTTAAATTTCGTTACAGCTTCAGCAGTTTATCAATAGGCTAGGTTAACTGAAAGCTTCCCTCTTGGTATGCCTTTTCCTTTTTTTCATGTAAATGTCCACCAAATATTATCTACTAGAACTTTATTATACTTCCGAGTCTGTTCAACAAGTTTTGCATCGTTACTTTTAATATCTCTACTAAAAATATATCTCCTCTAACATTTTCTAGCACATTTTTATTCATCTTCCTGTACAAAATAAAATTCGTTTTATGACTTTTAGCAGACTTTATATAGACAGACTTTTAATAAATTACCAGGATTTCTATCTGATAATATTCTAAAGTTGCTTATATTTTCTGTATGCTTCTTCGTCCCTTCACTTTCTCCGCCTATTTCATTATTGTATGAACTTTAAAATATCTGTTGTAACCCACCGCCTCCAGAAGTTTTTTCTGAGTTGTCTTTAAACATTTTTTTAAGTTTTTATAAATTTCAAATAATGACTACGAGTGACATAACTACAGATAACATCATTTTACTAAAAATGAAGACTGTATAATATATTGTTACGTTCTTCGGGGTTCTGGATGTGTTGACTAACAAAACACAGCTTTTCAAACTACTAATTTATTAGATATTATTATAACCAACTATTTTCCAAATTTTCTCATTTTTTCTTTTTGGCTTCTTTGTCTTTTAGTGAATTTTTATTAAAAAAATTCACTAATAGAGAGGTATCGATGGTGAGACTTTGCAAAAATTCTTTCAAATGAGTGCGAACTAGGACCCCTAGAACCCATATCCGGGGTCAGTTTCAATTTTTATATGTTATATATATATATATATATATATATATATATATATATATATATATATATATATATATATATATATATATATATATATATATTGTCACGAAGTGACGTAATGGCCATTAGAAATCTAATTAGTTAACAGGGGAATAGATCCGTACCATCTGTATTTAATTTAATTTATTTTTGTTATTAAAATATTCGTAAATGTTTGATAAAATATAGCTTCGAGAGCGGGGCAGGCATGGTACCGGTGTGTTGTCGCCCAGGCGGGTCCTGCGGTGTGCGAAGCGATGAAAGCGGGGACGGCTGGTCTGGTCCACTACATACCTATGCGCACCTCGCAGCGCATACTTTGCGTGCCGCATCGAGGTCTGGATATCGACCGTAACGCGCTCGACCAGTTAGTTCTTTTTCAGCAGTCGCAGGGGCCGTCACGGAGAGTAACCAGCCACCGTCCGCGTCTTCGTTCTTGGTGTTCGGTTTTATTGTGTGTTTCAGTAGCGAATCCAGCAGGCCGACCGTGGGAGTTTAGTTCTTTTTCAGCAGTCGCAGGGGCCGTCACGGAGAATAACCAGCCACCGTCCAGGTCTCGACTAGAATTTGGTGTTTTTCGTTTTAGCTTTGAGTGCGTCGCATCGGCGACGGGACCAGCAGGCCGGCCGTGAGAGGGTGAGGAACAGTCGCTTATTAAGCGCACCGGCTGGGAGAAGTTGAGAGCGGTGACCGACGACGAACGCCGTCTTCAGCGGGCCGCTCGTTGTTCAATTATAGGAGGTAGGTCGTTGTCCCTCTAGCTGTACAGTACAGGGCCTGTGTGAAAGGGGTTTTCCACGGATTGACGACTCTCTCTGGCGGCGGACACCTGGGCGCGCTTGGTGGCCTTCGCCAGAGGTGACGTTAAAAGTCCAGGTGTGGAAAAGACACTGAATGTTGTTGTGTTTGTCAGTGGTTTTATTTCAGAGAGACGGCAGCAAGGGAGCTTCGGATAAATAGGTCCATCGCTCGTTTCTGTCTGTATCCGCGGGGCAACCTGGGGGAGCAGGGGCTCGCGTTCCTTGGCTGGAGTCTTCCCGAGAGCGCGAGAGCATTAGCAAAGCGGCCGACTGCACGTTGATGTGAACTCGGGGGGCGGACTAGCCACGATCACATCATCCCAAAGCGGTCTCCCGTGGCGCAGCTCTCGTGCTCCTGGATTTGGACGACAGCCGGGATATTTTGGGCTGCAGTAGGTCTCCACCACTCCTGGCGATCGAAACAGTCTGGCGATACCCGGTGTCCCGACCGGCCGGCTGACATTATTGGGAAAACCTTGTCGTTTTTCAGTCCTGGGGGGAAAAGCTTTGTATGTTTCCGTCGGGAGACGCAAAGGGGTCGCGTTCCTGGACTGGAGTCTTCCCGAGAATGCGAGAGCACTAGCAAAACGGCCGACTGCACGTTGATGTGAACTCGGGGGGCGGACTAGCCACGATCACATCATCCCAAAGCGGTCTCCCGTGGCGCAGCTCTCGTGCTCCTGGATCTGGACGCCAGCGGGGATATTTCGGGCTGCAGTAGGTCTCCACCACTCCTGGCGATCGAAACAGTCTGGCGATACCCGGTGTCCCGACCGTCCGGCTGACATTATTGGGAAAACTTTGTCGTTTTCAGCCCTAGGGGGAAAAGCTTTGTACGTTTCCGTCGGGAGACGCAAAGGGGTCGCGTTCCTGGACTGGAGTCTTCCCGAGAATGCGAGAGCACTAGCAAAGCGGCCGACTGCACGTTGATTTGAACTCGGGGGGCGGACTAGCCACGATCACATCATCCCAAAGCGGTCTCCCGTGACGCAGCTCTCGTGCTCCTGGATCTGGACGACAGCGGGGATATTTCGGGCTGCAGTAGGTCTCCACCATTCCTGGCGATCGAAACAGTCTGGCGATACCCGGTATCCCGACCGTCCTGAAGGCACCGTCTGGAGGCTGTGTTTTCTTTTAACTTGATGGTGAGGAGTTCCTTTATTTTGTCGAAGGGAAATTTCCAACTCCCTAGGGAGACACTTCCTCCGGTCGTAGGGAGTCTGTATGACTGCAACGCATGCTTGAGGGTCCGAAATTAATTAAGTGATAGTAGAAAGTAGAGCAAGCCGTCAGCTGATCTTGATATTGCACCTAGAGTTGGCTTTTTCACATACTGCATGCCTGCTTAAACCGACCACCTGTCCGTTGCCTTGCTTTGGCGATCCTGGGACGCTTCTGCCCGCTTACAAGCCGCGAGTTTGCTACCCCTATTCGTGATACCGTCCGTATAACTCGCGAATATTTCAGTTTCTGCCTCTGGTCTCTAATAAATTGATTTGTTGTCAATTAAGTTAGTTTAAACGTGGGGTATACCGGGAGAATCCCTTGTGTAAATATTTCTTTGTATATATTTTGTAAATATTTCCCCACCAATACTTTTGTAAATAGACTATTTGTTTTACACGGTATTTCATTTAAAGCTTCCCAACCAATCCACCCCAACATAACACAACATTCTGATCTCTAATATACAGGCCATAATTAGGGAGTTCTGAGGGACTCTGCCTGAGGACTTAGGCGAACCCTGTCTCCACTGGAGTGTACCCCGGGTTCGTGTATCTGTAAATAACAACCGAGGACAGAGATATAGTCCTGAGGGAGCGCAGCGTCTTCCCTTAAACCACGCTGCTGGCGCCTGAGCAAATCCCGTAAATAAAGCCGTATTGATAAGGTTATCCCGTGGGAACCTCCCCATATTAGGGAAAGATAACCTTATCCCGATTTGACCCCTCACAAATGGCACCTGCGAGCAGGGACCTAAGTTAGTAAATTAAATTAGAGAGAGGTGGATTTAGGGAAGTAGCCGTAAATATTTTGAAATTTTTAAATTTTAATGTACATAGTTTATCGTTAATTGTGATAAGAGTTGTTGGAAAAGTGTAGATAAGATATGTTACACGTATCTTAGGAATTCGGTATATTTTTAGTTTGAAACAGAGGCAGAATTTAAAAAGGAATTACAATATTGTTATCTACGATAGCAATCGCCGTATCATCAATACTTTGTGAAACCGTGAACATTAATTTATTTTGCTTTTGATAGAATTATTTGTTAGCAGCTGTTGATCTCGCAATATTTTTGTGGTAGTAATAATTAATTTTTTTTTCACGTTATCTTTGAATGTTTGTTTACTGCATTACGTAATACGAATACACTCTTTAAGTGTAACATTTTCTTTTAATCAACATCTTAAGTTTAGCGTTAATATGTAGTGGTTTTTTTGGTTTCAACTTGTAGAGAATTTTGTTATTCCGAATTTTTGTTGTTTTGTATTTATGATTTTTTTTTGGGTTTTGCTTAAACACTACTGACCAAAGGAAACCACTGTTACAAATCCGACCCGTTTCATCCTAACACTGCGTTAACGGCTTCGCAGCGCCGTCTTGCCGCCTTGCTGTCTGTACTGAACAATGTCAGACCCGAAAACGGACAAGGCCGTCGAGCCTGAACCTCAAGAGAAGTCCGACCCGGACCTATTTGACGGCCGGGTAGGATGGATATACAGGCTGAAGAAGCCTGAACTGGAAACAGAGTTAGCGAGGTTTTGCCTACGACCCCAGACAACGGTTGAAGAAATGAGAAGGCAATTGATTAAATTTTTGCGTGAAGGAAGACCGCTGCACACAGAGGCAGCCTCACTGCCTAACGTTACCGCATCGCCGCCGTCGTCACCACGAACGGGAAACTTAATTGGGCACCTAACACAGCCTACGCAAAAGCCGTTCCCGCCGCCAATATCACCTGTGACCAAGACTACGACATTTCGGCAACCAGAACCACTCAATCTGTTTGCGTGGAACTTGCATTTCCAGGGCAGGTCTGACCCCGTAGCATTTTTAGAACGCATAGAAGAAATCCGCTTGCACTTTAACGTATCTTCGGACCGCCTTCTGCCAGTGTTGCCACAGGTCTTGGAAGGTCAAGCCTTGCTGTGGTATCGAAATAATAGGGCGTACTGGACATCGTGGGAAGACTTTATCGAGGATTTCAAGCGTTTCTATTTCCCGGCAAACTACTTCATAGATTTAGAAGCTGAAATCAGTCGACGTTTACACAAAGCCGGTGAGCCCGTGTTTACTTACATAACAGAGCTGCAGACACTCATACGCCGGCACGGAAACATCAACAGGCAACAGGAATTGACTTGGTTAAGAAGAAACCTGCGCCCAGAGTTCCGACAGATGCTCTGGAATTGCGAAGTGCCAGACATACGTACGTTCATAGAAAAAACAAAGGCAATTGAGGCAATGTTGAAGGAACTAAAGGATATCAAGGAGGGCCCCCCAAAACCTAGCCGGCCCCCTTCGGATAAGCAAGATAGTGGAAATACTAGTTCCCCCGTTAAGAACCGTTTTACACCCCCGACTTCGCCTACGACTAACCGTCCGGAAACCAGTAAGCAGGTTCGTTTCGCGATGGAGCGTACGACTTGCTGGAGTTGTGGTGAGACAGGACACATGAGAAGCCAGTGTCAGAAAGCACCACGACTGTTTTGTTCACGCTGTGGCAAGACAGGAGTGTTATCCCGGAATTGCAAATGTCCGGGAAACTAGATGGGAACTGTGGAGGGCCGAGACTCCAGCAGTTCCGCCCCAACGACACCTCGGCCATTGACAGACGATCTCAAACTGACAACAGACCCATAGTCAGGACAAGGATCGGCCAGAAGTGTTTCAGTGCTTTGCTGGACACAGGGGCGACCCGGTCCTTTCTGAGCGGTACCGCACTTGAGGAAATTGGCGCAGATTATTTACAAGCCGTCTCCTTGCCAGACGTAAACACCCGCATCGCCGATGGACGACTGGTCTCCGTACAACAAATGTACGTGACTGAATTGATGTTGGGTAGTAAGAAGATACAAGGGGAGCTGTTGTATCTGCCTCACCTCCCGGTAGACATAGTGTTGGGGATGGATATTTTGGGGAAGTACGACTTCCGTATAGATTTAACGACCGCTAAAACCTACCTCGATGGAGAACTGCTGGCGTCAGCAACTCCACCCCCGCCCGTAGTTCCAATACATACTATGGAAACGAACACCTTGGGGGAATTGACCCCCCGAGAGCGACGTCAACTTGATCAGTTCTTGGAGAAAGAACTTGGGTATTTCAAACGAATAACTGGCCCTACCGACCGAGTACAACATCATATCCGCTTGTCGAGGAGAGAACCTATCAAGCAGCGATACCGCCCACAAAACCCTAAAATGCAGCAGGTCATTAACGACGAGGTCGACAGGATGTTGGAAGAAGGAATTATAGAACCTTCTAACAGCCCATGGAGCTCACCTGTGGTGATGGTTAAGAAAAAGGATGGGAAATACCGCTTCTGTGTGGACTTCCGGGAAGTTAACAAGGTTTCCGTCAAGGACGCCTACCCGCTGCCATATATATCGGGCATACTCGACAAGCTTCGCAGGGCCAAGTACATAAGCAGTCTGGATTTGAAGCAGGGCTACTGGCAAATCCCTCTGACGCCGACAAGTAAGCCCATCACCGCCTTTACCGTCCCGGGGAGGGGGTTGTATCAGTTCAAGGTTATGCCTTTCGGAATTCACTCGGCTCCAGCGACGTTCCAGCGGCTGTTGGATACTATAATAGGCCCTGATATGGAACCGCACGCTTTCGCCTACCTGGACGACGTTATCGTAATGGGAGAGACCTTCGAGGAGCACCTGGAGAACTTGAGGGAAGTGTTCCGAAGGCTAAGGCAGAGTAACTTGCAGCTGAACCCGGAGAAATGTCACTTCTGCAGGAAGTCGCTGAAATATCTTGGGCATGTTGTGACGTCGGATGGCATCAGCACCGATCCGGATAAAGTGGAGGCTATCGAGGCCATGCCGACCCCACGAACCGTAAGAGACGTCCGTCGATTTTTGGGGGTCGCCTCATGGTATCGCCGCTTCATTCCGCAGTTCTCACAGGTAGTGACCCCCCTGACCAAGCTATTGAAGAAGAAGAATCGATGGCACTGGGGTGAAGAGCAAGAGAGGTCGTTTAAAGACCTGAAGAAATTACTCACTCAGACGCCGATATTGACCTGTCCGGACTTTTCGAAAGAATTCGTCCTGCAAACTGATGCCAGTGATAATGGCTTAGGCATAGCTCTGACTCAGAACATCGATGGGTCAGAGAAAGTCATCGCGTATGCCAGCCGGACGCTTTGCCCTGCCGAGAAAAATTATTCTGTGACGGAAAAAGAGTGCCTAGCGGTGGTATGGGGGATTGAAAAAATGCGCCCATACCTGGAGGGGTACCATTTTACAGTACTGACAGACCACCAATCTCTTAGGTGGTTGCAAACGATTAAAACCCCGATTGGGCGTGTGGCCAGGTGGAGCGTATTTCTACAACAATACGACTTCACGATAAAATATCGACGAGGGGCACTAAACCGTGTAGCGGACGCCCTATCCCGTTCACCGTTAGAGAGCTGTGAAGAGTCCATGGAAGAGAATATTTGCTTCACAGAGGAGGAAGCAAGCTGTTCCTGGTACAGACGTAAGTTGGACCAGGTGGAAAGGAACCCGGAGGCATTTCCCGACTATTCCATCAGGGGCGGAAGACTGTACCGACATTTTTGGGACGCATACAACTTAAGCGAGCCCGAGCTGAGCGATCCCTGGAAATTGTGCATCCCTAAGAACGTGCGTGGCCGAATTCTACGAGAGAACCACGACGAACCGACCGCCGGGCACATGGGCATTTCAAAAACCATTGCCCGTATAGCTTGTCATTACTATTGGCCAGGGATGTTTCGGGAAGTTGCGAGTTATGTGAGGCAATGTAATCGCTGTCAGAGGTTTAAAGTCTCCCAACAACAGACCCCCGGGAAGATGCAGCCTTCCTCGAACAAGACACCATGGGAAACCGTCTGCGTCGATTTAGTGGGACCCCTGCCTCAGTCCAAAAAGGGGCACAATTTTATTATTGTCGCCCAAGACCGTTTCACGAAATGGGTAGAATGCCGACCGTTGAGGAAAGCCACCGCCCCCGCCGTCAACAAAGCGTTGTTTGAGATGGTCATCACGAAGTTCGGCTGCCCCAGGACATTGATCTCGGACAACGGGAAACAACTAGTGTCCCATGAACACAAGGCCTGGCTGAAGGAGTTGGGGATAGCCCAGAGGCTGACCCCAATATACACTCCCCAGGCCAATGCTGTGGAGAGGGCGAATCGCACGCTGAAAACCATGATCGCCCAGTTTTGCGAGCATGATCAGCGACAGTGGGATGAAAGGCTACCTGAACTGGGGTTCGCAATCAACACGGCCAAACAGGAATCCACCGGATTCACCCCAGCATTCCTGAACTTCGGCCGAGAGCTGACCGTCCCCGGCGCGGTGCACGCTGAACGCGAAATACCGCCGGAGAGTCAGCCAGAGGAGCCGGATACGACGCCGGAAGAAATAGAAGACCGTCACAACCGTCTGAAGAAGCTGCGAGAAACATTCGAGTTAGTAAGAATGAATCTGGCAAGGGCGTTCACCCAACAAAGTCTCCACTACAATTTGCGTCGCAGGGAATGGCAATGCAAAGTTGGTGAACAGGTGCTACGCCGGGAACATCCGTTATCCCAAGGAACCAGTGGTTTTGCCGCAAAGCTCGCTGCGAAATATTCTGGGCCGTATACGGTGGTCAAAGTAGTGTCGCCGGTGGTATATGACCTCCGGGATACCAAGGGCAAGCTGCTGAAGCACATACATGTGAAGGATTTGAAAAAGTTTCATGCACCACAGCAGCCAGAGACCGTGAATGCGTCGCCGTCGCCGCCGCCAGAACTACACTTTATCCGTGCATATGCAGCAGCAGACGCATCCAGAATCGACGAAATTGTTCCCGTAAAACCAGAGTATTTACCGATGGCAGAGAAGAGTTTATGTTCGAGGTGTGGTCAGTCTGGACACACTCGTTACCGCTGTAAGAAGCTGTGTAATGCTCCCAAGGTGGGAAAGTAAGCATTAGGTCCCGAGTATGTTCCCGTCGGGACCCAGGAAAACCAACTGTGGTCATGGAGAAGAGGAGTATCGACAGAGCCACGCAGTGTACGCCCTAGGTTGCACGTGTAACTACCCAGTGTAACCTGGTGCTCAACGACCGAAACCATGGGAACTGCCGAAGTTGCCAACCAGCAAGCCCAAACAGTTGGAGGCCACCTCATGGGATGGGTGCTGCTACCAGGGCAGGCCGTATCGTCTGGTGCCAGCCGGCGCTCCATGGACCCGACGCAGAGGGCCACGTGCGGCTGCACGACTGGATGGACAGGCGACAGGTACTAGGTGCAGTGTGTGACACGGGAGTGTGGGACACTTCTAGGAGTGCCACTCGACGGTGCACAAACGAGGAGACTGTGGGTGAGACTATCATTGACTATTATTTAGCTTAAGCATAGTGTATTCAACCTAATCAGACATTTTGTGCTAAGTTCCGTTCAAATAGCTCCCAATTCATTTGAGGCGAGAAGCTATCAATTTCGGGTGTGTTAAATTTGAACGATTTGTTTATTTACGTTTAGGAACCCTGATTAATTCAGTTTTAACTTGCATTTTTCATTTTGATTATTTTCTTGAGTTAAACGATATTGCATATAGAAGTTTAGTTTAAGGATATATTTTATTTTCTGTTTACCTACGAATTCTGATTATTTGATTCTCCGTTCGAAGATAATTGATTTAGCTTAAGGATATGTTTTATTTTCTGTTTATTTACAAATTTTAATAATTTAATTTTCCGTTCAGAGATGTTTGATTTAGTTTAAGAATATTTCGTTTTCTTTAATTATGAGATGTTGTGCATACCCAGGGGTTATGATGAAAATTTGACATCGTTTCCCTGGTGCGCCTTATAATTATTTAATTTTCATGTGAAACACGTTTCATTTAGTTTAAGAATATATTTTTTTTGTTTATTATTATTAAGAAATTTTGCGCATACTCATACCCAGGGAATATGGTTAGAAATTGGATATCATTTCTCCGTTGCACATACTGATTATTTATTCTTGCTTTAAAAGATGTTTGATTTAGTTTAAAGGTGTATTGAGTAAGACTGCTTGCTTATATGAAACAGGAAAGAGAAACTTTTCTTTGAGGGTACATTATGTGCATTCTTTCTCGACATATTGGTATGTCTGTTATTTTCCTGTATTAATATTGTTATATTGGGGACCAGAGGACCGGTGAGGTCGGGATGTGGAAGAAAAAACTTCGTTTTTTCTTTCAGGAGAAGAGAGGGGGATGTCACGAAGTGACGTAATGGCCATTAGAAATCTAATTAGTTAACAGGGGAATAGATCCGTAGCATCTGTATTTAATTTAATTTATTTTTGTTATTAAAATATTCGTAAATGTTTGATAAAATATAGCTTCGAGAGCGGGGCAGGCATGGTACCGGTGTGTTGTCGCCCAGGCGGGTCCTGCGGTGTGCGAAGCGATGAAAGCGGGGACGGCTGGTCTGGTCCACTACATACCTATGCGCACCTCGCAGCGCATACTTTGCGTGCCGCATCGAGGTCTGGATATCGACCGTAACGCGCTCGACCAGTTAGTTCTTTTTCAGCAGTCGCAGGGGCCGTCACGGAGAGTAACCAGCCACCGTCCGCGTCTTCGTTCTTGGTGTTCGGTTTTATTGTGTGTTTCAGTAGCGAATCCAGCAGGCCGACCGTGGGAGTTTAGTTCTTTTTCAGCAGTCGCAGGGGCCGTCACGGAGAATAACCAGCCACCGTCCAGGTCTCGACTAGAATTTGGTGTTTTTCGTTTTAGCTTTGAGTGCGTCGCATCGGCGACGGGACCAGCAGGCCGGCCGTCAGAGGGTGAGGAACAGTCGCTTATTAAGCGCACCGGCTGGGAGAAGTTGAGAGCGGTGACCGACGACGAACGCCGTCTTCAGCGGGCCGCTCGTTGTTCAATTATAGGAGGTAGGTCGTTGTCCCTCTAGCTGTACAGTACAGGGCCTGTGTGAAAGGGGTTTTCCACGGATTGACGACTCTCTCTGGCGGCGGACACCTGGGCGCGCTTGGTGGCCTTCGCCAGAGGTGACGTTAAAAGTCCAGGTGTGGAAAAGACACTGAATGTTGTTGTGTTTGTCAGTGGTTTTATTTCAGAGAGACGGCAGCAAGGGAGCTTCGGATAAATAGGTCCATCGCTCGTTTCTGTCTGTATCCGCGGGGCAACCTGGGGGAGCAGGGGCTCGCGTTCCTTGGCTGGAGTCTTCCCGAGAGCGCGAGAGCATTAGCAAAGCGGCCGACTGCACGTTGATGTGAACTCGGGGGGCGGACTAGTCACGATCACATCATCCCAAAGCGGTCTCCCGTGGCGCAGCTCTCGTGCTCCTGGATTTGGACGACAGCCGGGATATTTCGGGCTGCAGTAGGTCTCCACCACTCCTGGCGATCGAAACAGTCTGGCGATACCCGGTGTCCCGACCGGCCGGCTGACATTATTGGGAAAACCTTGTCGTTTTTCAGTCCTGGGGGGAAAAGCTTTGTATGTTTCCGTCGGGAGACGCAAAGGGGTCGCGTTCCTGGACTGGAGTCTTCCCGAGAATGCGAGAGCACTAGCAAAACGGCCGACTGCACGTTGATGTGAACTCGGGGGGCGGACTAGCCACGATCACATCATCCCAAAGCGGTCTCCCGTGGCGCAGCTCTCGTGCTCCTGGATCTGGACGCCAGCGGGGATATTTCGGGCTGCAGTAGGTCTCCACCACTCCTGGCGATCGAAACAGTCTGGCGATACCCGGTGTCCCGACCGTCCGGCTGACATTATTGGGAAAACTTTGTCGTTTTCAGCCCTAGGGGGAAAAGCTTTGTACGTTTCCGTCGGGAGACGCAAAGGGGTCGCGTTCCTGGACTGGAGTCTTCCCGAGAATGCGAGAGCACTAGCAAAGCGGCCGACTGCACGTTGATTTGAACTCGGGGGGCGGACTAGCCACGATCACATCATCCCAAAGCGGTCTCCCGTGACGCAGCTCTCGTGCTCCTGGATCTGGACGACAGCGGGGATATTTCGGGCTGCAGTAGGTCTCCACCATTCCTGGCGATCGAAACAGTCTGGCGATACCCGGTATCCCGACCGTCCTGAAGGCACCGTCTGGAGGCTGTGTTTTCTTTTAACTTGATGGTGAGGACTTCCTTTATTTTGTCGAAGGGAAATTTCCAACTCCCTAGGGAGACACTTCCTCCGGTCGTAGGGAGTCTGTATGACTGCAACGCATGCTTGAGGGTCCGAAATTAATTAAGTGATAGTAGAAAGTAGAGCAAGCCGTCAGCTGATCTTGATATTGCACCTAGAGTTGGCTTTTTCACATACTGCATGCCTGCTTAAACCGACCACCTGTCCGTTGCCTTGCTTTGGCGATCCTGGGACGCTTCTGCCCGCTTACAAGCCGCGAGTTTGCTACCCCTATTCGTGATACCGTCCGTATAACTCGCGAATATTTCAGTTTTTGCCTCTGGTCTCTAATAAATTGATTTGTTGTCAATTAAGTTAGTTTAAACGTGGGGTATACCGGGAGAATCCCTTGTGTAAATATTTCTTTGTATATATTTTGTAAATATTTCCCCACCAATACTTTTGTAAATAGACTATTTGTTTTACACGGTATTTCATTTAAAGCTTCCCAACCAATCCACCCCAACATAACACAACATTCTGATCTCTAATATACAGGCCATAATTAGGGAGTCCTGAGGGACTCTGCCTGAGGACTTAGGCGAACCCTGTCTCCACTGGAGTGTACCCCGGGTCCGTGTATCTGTAAATAACAACCGAGGACAGAGATATAATCCTGAGGGAGCGCAGCGTCTTCCCTTAAACCACGCTGCTGGCGCCTGAGCAAATCCCGTAAATAAAGCCGTATTGATAAGGTTATCCCGTGGGAACCTCCCCATATTAGGGAAAGATAACCTTATCCCGATTTGACCCCTCACAATATATATATATATATATATATATATATATATATATATATATATATATATATATATATATATATATATATATATATATATATATATATATATATATATATATGTAAAAGCGTTAATTGCTGGACATCGGGTTTTATATGTCCATGCGTCATTAGCTGGACACAAACTCCATATATTTATGCGCAAACTGCTGGACAGTGTTGATTCAACGTTGCCAATAATACATGTTTCATTTCAAAGGCAGAGAAATATGTAACCTCATGCAGTATTTCGAATTTTACCTGCTTAGATAGAATTTACTTTCTATGTAATAACTTCCTACGCTAATTAAAACTACACTCCTAAAAAAAATTTTTATCTTACTATTAATAATTTTCGTTTCTTTTTTCTCTAGAATCGAACTTTCAACATTTTATTTTCTGTCAACTAGCGTGATAGGTACCGTAAAAAGAATTGTGTAAATAAAACAGATAAAACCGATGATTTCTATTATTACAGTTTGAATATAAATAAATGGCGTGATTAGGTTTTGTATAAAAACATTGAAATATGGTGTGTGTAATTTAAAAATATGTAAAGCTGAAATGGTTTAATAGTCCCTTAGTTTACTTACTGGATAAAATTTTACGTGGAAGATGGACGTTATGGAGACAAGTATAATTGGGAATTAATATCTTATGCTTTTCATTCCACATCAAATAGCAATTAATGTGAAAACACATCAGAAAATGTATTGACTTGCGAAATTAAATAAAAAAACATGTGTAAGTACCTGTTTGAATGCCGAGAAAAAATGAAAACTATTAGGTACACGCTTTTTTTATCGTTACTGTATGTCAGTTGTATATAAGCAATCGGTCAAAATGATTTCAAACCCAAGAATTTATTGTATCATTCGGATTAGTGAGAGTTACAATACAATAGAGAAATAACATTCACGCTTTATTCATCACAAGCTTTATAGAAATATCCCTAAGACAACGTTATTAGACTAAATAATAACTGGATTTTCATTAGTATTTTGCTTCCATTAGTAGAAAAATCGCCAAATGAGTGATCATATAAAGATGGTTGTATTAATAATTTTCTAGCCTCTAAAGCAGGCGCGGGCAGTACGGTTAAAAATGTGTCACAACTGAGAATTAAAGCAAAACAGACCACGTTTATAGTCTATCTTCTCACTCGATTTTATAAAACTTTAGTGTGCTATTCTGGACACCTAATTCATTATAACAGAGTTCTAGAAAACTTCGTAATAAATTTACCGAAAATAGTAATAAATTTTCTGTTTTTCTCGTTTTCATCTATCCCATTGACAGATGGCGCTGTTAGACGTCTTTCATTGGTTAGTTATTAGTTGCCCGTTAGGATGTCCGATTACGACATGACTTACGATTAGAACAGAGAGTATTAACGTAAACGAATTTTAATAATATTTGATTAGGGTACAACCGTCTGCGGCGATATGTGTTTTTGTTTAAATATATATTATTATACACCAATAAACGGCAGATTGGCTGAGTTCACTAGGCGCCAACAGTTGAATAGTTCTGTCAACAAAATGCTTTCACCAATCCCGCTGTGTCTCTTCTGGAACTCAACTGTTGCCAATTTGATGAAGCGGGGAATGAAGTCAAGATTGCGTTTATCTGTCTTCAACCGCTGAAACGTATTGGTAGTCAGCAGATAAGCGCTTAAACTCAGCTGCGGGCGCCTAGTGAACTCGGCCCTTGTTAACAAACATGCTGCAATGGGAACCTGTAGTAAACAATGAAATCAACCTATAATTATAGTTGAGTTCACTGCCTGTATATGACCAACCACTTTTTAAGTGACTTTGGACACATCACACAAAAATGTATATTTTTTACTAGGAGTTATTTCTGGTGTTATTAGCGAATTTTTGTTAATAGAATCAGGAATTGATGAAATTGCTGGACTTACTTAGGGTAGGCATAGGTACCTATCCGGTTCTAATTGTTGCGAATATGCATCGAGTCTTACATACTTTGTCCCTATATTGGGGTAGAAATGGGCCAGGGCTGACAATTTTCTAAATTGTTAGTTATCTGTATCCAGTCTCTATTTTTTAACACTTTGTGTTATTTGAAGATGGCGTGACAGCATACTACTTGGTTCCGCAACTAGGTGGCGGCACGTCCACCACTTACTGAGTATAGGTACCTATGTTATAAAATCTTTTTATGCAAAGGTGGCTAGTGGCAGTGTCTTGGAAACTACAATAGGAGGCGTAAAATTTTCCCTTGAGTCATAAAACAGACTATTATGGACCGCAAAATAAAATAACAATCGAGAAACGCGAATCGTATTTGCTCGATTGACGATTTTACAAATAATGTACATCTTTGGTTTTTTTGAATAGCAATTAACGAGCCTATGACCCAACTTGACCTAACCTATTGTGTTTATGGCTACATTGAATTATAACTTTGAAGTGGAAGGAAACCCGGGTGAACTGCAGTCTAGGCAATTTTCCAACAGAAAGATGTGTGGCATCAGAAGTGTTGCTATATTTTAATTGTACTCATTTATTTTTCATTACGGCTTAATTTTTAAAGAAATAATTTCGTATTTGCCATTGCGTAATATCATTTTCTTGCCATAACTAAATATAAAAATAGATGTTTGAAACAAATTAAGTACACTTTGAGAACCCAGATCACCACAACACTCTATTTGAAGACCTGACGATCCTTTCACTAACAAAGTTAGAGTCATCAGAGGATGAAAAATTCTAGCAGTGAGAATTTTTCATCCTCTGATGACGCTAACTTTGTTAGTGAAGTGAGCGTCAGTTTTTTAAAAAGATGTGTTGTGGTGATTTAGGTTCTCCAAGTGTACTTATCAGTGTTCATCACAGGTTCTAATATTTCCTTAGTGAAACAAATTACTTGCAAAATCAGTAGTAATTGAAACAGGGTTCCCACTCGTCTGGAAAACCGGGAAATCGGGAAAAGTCAGAGAATTTGTAGAAGAAAAATTCTTTTCAGGGAAATCAGGGAAAAATTGTGAAAATATTAAGAGTCGGGGAATTTTTGTCCCTGTTAGGGAAAAATTATTTGTTGCCTTTTTATGATAAACAATTGAAACAATATGTTTGCTTTTTGTGAAATTCTGAACCATTTACTTAATGATTTATTTTTCTACAAGACCACAATAATTGTTTTTCTTTAGTTTTGCGTTCAATGCCGGCTTTGTATTTGAAATGGGAAAGTGTGTTTTCCGACATGACGCGAGGACATACTGTATTTTGTAGTGGTGTAGCATTGCACTTGTTGGGGGTAGATTGTAAAATATCAGTCAGCGAAATTGATTTTGGCATGTCAGGAAAATCAGGGAAAAGTCAGGAAAATTGATGTGCTGTTTTTAGTGGAAACCCTGTGAAAGCTCGTAGTAGCCTACTATAAGGTTTAAGAATGTGCCTATAAATCATTGTATAGATGAAGAATCACAATCTTCTGCATTTACTTACTGGATAAAATTTTACGTCGTAGATGGAGGTTATGGAGACAAGTATAAATTGGGAATTAATATTTTATGCTTTTCATTCCAAAGCAAATAGCAATTAATGTGAAAACTTAATGTATTGACTTACTAATTTTAAAAAAAAACATGTGTAAGTACCTGTTTGAATGACGAGGAAAAATGAAAACTATTAGGTACACGCTTTTTTTATCGTTACTGTATGTCAGTAGTATGTAAGCAATCGGCCAAAATGATTTGAAGCACAAGAATTTATTGTATCATTGGCATTAGTGCGAGCTACAATACAATAGAGAAATAGCATTCACGCTTTATTCTTCATATTTATAACAACCATTATAGAAATATCCCTAAGACAACGTTATTAGACTAAATAATAACTGGATTTTCATTAGAAATTTGCTTTCAATAGCTGAAAAATCGCCAAACAAGTGATCATATAAAGACGGTTGTATTAACAGTTTTCTAGACTCCAAAGCAAGCGTGGGAAGTACGGTTAAAAATGTGCCCAACTGAGAGTTAAAGCAGGCAGGGCATTTTTATAGTCTATATTCTGACTCCATTTTATAGCATTTTATTGTGTTATTCTGGACACATGATTCATTATAACAGATTTCTAAAAAACTTCGCTGTAGATTTACCGAAAATAGTAATAAATTCCTGTTTTTCTTGTTTTCATCTATCCGATTGACAGATGGCGCTCTTTGATTGGTTAGTTCTTTGACGTTCTTTGATTGGTGAGTTATTAGTTGCCCGTTAAGATGTACGATTACGAAATGACTTACGATTAGAACAGAGAGTATTAACGTAAACGAATTTTAATAATATTTGATTAGGGTACAACCGTCTGTGTCGATATGTGTTTTTGTTTAAATATATATTATTATACACCAATAAACGGCAGATTGGCTGAGTTCACTAGGCGCCAACAGTTGAATAGTTGTGTCAACGAAATGCGTTCACCAATCCCGCTGTGTCTCTTCTGGAATTCAACTGTTGCCAATTTGATGAAGCGGGGAATGAAGGACAAACTTTACAAAATAGTGCTTGAAGTCAAGATTGCGTTTATCTGTCTCCAACCGCTGAAACGTATCGGTAGTCAGCAGATGAGCGCTTAAACTCAGCTGCTGGCGTATAGTAAACTCGGCCCATGTTAACAAAGCTTATGTTGCAATGGGAACTTGTACACAGTGAACTCAACCTATAATTATAGTTGAGTAGTGGCGTCGGTGAATGGCCATAGTCACGGAAATAGACCGACGTTAACGAAAAAAAGTATACATAATCCCTAACCCCCCTTCCAAACTTTGCTCACTCTGGGTACTCAGAATCATGAACTGACGTACAAAATGTTATCCTAGTTTAATTAAATAATTGAAGTTCTACTATTTATCGTTAGATGGTGTGAAGATCATGCCTATATCAAATGTCAATTATTATTATTCTGAACTTTTACTTTTAACTAACAAAATAACAAACTACTTAAATTCTAAACAAATTTGATCTGTCAATTTTTTTATGTTTTTAATCTTTGTGAATTTCTGATTGTAAAAATAAACCAATTATTGTCAGTTTGGCGTATTAACATACATAAGCCATAATAAAGAAACAAAGAAGATTGTTTGCTCTGAATTTCAACTAAAATTAACATTGTAATGATAGTCAATAGTATGGCTCATTCTACCCAATAAATCAAAGGGCGTTAATGACATCGATTGTTTTTAGTATTGTAAGATGGGAAAGTAAAGATATAAAAAAAGTAGAAAGTATTTTAACTGAATAAACAAACTATTAATTATCAAAATTGATCAACATGGGTAGATAATAATTTAGGAGATTTAAAATTTTTGTTTAAGTGATTGATTTTCTGAATAGATAAGGATCAATTTAATCAATTTTTGTTTGAACAACTTTCATTATGGTATGCTGACACTTCAGGAAAACGAATACGTAACGGGTGTCCCAACTGAACGTTACGTGTCTCATTGAACAGTTTGGACACTTGACGTGGTTGAAGAATGCTATACACGACATGTGACTTCCAAGTGATATTAGACCCGACAGTCCTTTTTTTAGGGGGAAAATATCAATTTTTTACGTAGATGGCGCATAAAATCGGTAATCTTACATTAGCTACTTTTCGGTAGATGGCGCACAAAACCGGTAGATTTTTACATAAATGCAAAGCTTTGTAGATTCCTTTAAATTTAATACATACGGGTTATCTGTATGCTACTTTACTAGAAATTAGAAATTAAATTATTGCTGATTTCTTCTAAATTAGGTAGATACTCGCTTTCGTGAAATATGCATATTTGAACATGCATCTTCATTGTAAGCTATATTTAAATAGTTTTCGTACCCTATTCAATGAATAATTCAATTAAAAACAGATCTGGACAAAATTTATTGAATTAATGAACAATGTGAAATAAATAACTTCTCCAACAAGGCAGATTGACTATTGACTAATATATAGACAAGGAATAAAAATAATGCACAGTAGGCACATTTTAAATTTTCATATTCGGCTTAACTTGAATGAAATGGATTTAAACTTTGGTATTGAAGTTAAAGCAACCTAACTACAATAAAATAGTAGACGTGACCACTTGCTATTACACACCTACTTAGGTAGAGCATCGGTGTTTCAAAGGTAAGCACGTGTGCCTCTGTACCGAAGGGTACTGGGTTCGATCTCAGGGTTCTCCTTTCACCTTTTTCGTTAGAAACTGTAACATTAACATCAACCGAGGTTCTATTCTATTAACACCAGGAGAATAATAGTCAATAAACCAATTTTCTTACCTTTGAGTTTGTAAACACCATCAACTGACTCTAAAACCGGCACAGGTAGAGCTACCTACCTAATTACACATCAATAGTCAATAGGTAAACGTTTTGCAAGTGGCACCACCTGGACGCTGTCGTATAAAACTCTCGAATAATTCTAACTTTTTGCTTCAGAATTCTTAAAACACTAAGTGAGTGGCGAACGTGTCGCCACCTAGTTCGGAACCAAGTACTATGTTGTCACGCCCGCTCCAAATAATACAGAGTATTAAAAATAGAGACGGTATACAACTAACTAACAATTTAAAAAATTGTTAGCCCTGGCCCATTTCTACCCCAATATAGGGACAAAGTATGTAAGACTAGATGCATTCTCGCAACAATTAGAACCGTAGACCGGTTTCGCTCTCATTAGAGCTCTTCAGTACGGCATACTAATTGCAGCAAAAATGCACCAAAAATAACACGGCTATCGTATAGCCAGTCTCAAAACACTAAGTGAGTGGCGAACGTGTCGCCACCTAGTTCGGAACCAAGTACTATGTTGTCACGCCCGCTCCAAATAATACAGAGTATTAAAAATAGAGACGGTATACAACTAACTAACAATTTAAAAAATTGTTAGCCCTGGCCCATTTCTACCCCAATATAGGGACAAAGTATGTAAGACTAGATGCATTCTCGCAACAATTAGAACCGTAGACCGGTTTCGCTCTCATTAGAGCTCTTCAGTACGGCATACTAATTGCAGCAAAAATGCACCAAAAATAACACGGCTATCGTATAGCCAGTCTCAAAACACTAAGTGAGTGGCGAACGTGTCGCCACCTAGTTCGGAACCAAGTACTATGTTGTCACGCCCGCTCCAAATAATACAGAGTATTAAAAATAGAGACGGTATACAACTAACTAACAATTTAAAAAATTGTTAGCCCTGGCCCATTTCTACCCCAATATAGGGACAAAGTATGTAAGACTAGATGCATTCTCGCAACAATTAGAACCGTAGACCGGTTTCGCTCTCATTAGAGCTCTTCAGTACGGCATACTAATTGCAGCAAAAATGCACCAAAAATAACACGGCTATCGTATAGCCAGTCTCAAAACACTAAGTGAGTGGCGAACGTGTCGCCACCTAGTTCGGAACCAAGTACTATGTTGTCACGCCCGCTCCAAATAATACAGAGTATTAAAAATAGAGACGGTATACAACTAACTAACAATTTAAAAAATTGTTAGCCCTGGCCCATTTCTACCCCAATATAGGGACAAAGTATGTAAGACTAGATGCATTCTCGCAACAATTAGAACCGTAGACCGGTTTCGCTCTCATTAGAGCTCTTCAGTACGGCATACTAATTGCAGCAAAAATGCACCAAAAATAACACGGCTATCGTATAGCCAGTCTCAAAACACTAAGTGAGTGGCGAACGTGTCGCCACCTAGTTCGGAACCAAGTACTATGTTGTCACGCCCGCTCCAAATAATACAGAGTATTAAAAATAGAGACGGTATACAACTAACTAACAATTTAAAAAATTGTTAGCCCTGGCCCATTTCTACCCCAATATAGGGACAAAGTATGTAAGACTAGATGCATTCTCGCAACAATTAGAACCGTAGACCGGTTTCGCTCTCATTAGAGCTCTTCAGTACGGCATACTAATTGCAGCAAAAATGCACCAAAAATAACACGGCTATCGTATAGCCAGTCTCAAAACACTAAGTGAGTGGCGAACGTGTCGCCACCTAGTTCGGAACCAAGTACTATGTTGTCACGCCCGCTCCAAATAATACAGAGTATTAAAAATAGAGACGGTATACAACTAACTAACAATTTAAAAAATTGTTAGCCCTGGCCCATTTCTACCCCAATATAGGGACAAAGTATGTAAGACTAGATGCATTCTCGCAACAATTAGAACCGTAGACCGGTTTCGCTCTCATTAGAGCTCTTCAGTACGGCATACTAATTGCAGCAAAAATGCACCAAAAATAACACGGCTATCGTATAGCCAGTCTCAAAACACTAAGTGAGTGGCGAACGTGTCGCCACCTAGTTCGGAACCAAGTTCGGAACCAAGTACTGAAGAGCTCTAATGAGAGCGAAACCGGTCTACGGTTCTAATTGTTGCGAGAATGCATCTAGTCTTACATACTTTGTCCCTATATTGGGGTAGAAATGGGCCAGGGCTAACAATTTTTTAAATTGTTAGTTAGTTGTATACCGTCTCTATTTTTAATACTCTGTATTATTTGGAGCGGGCGTGACAACATAGTACTTGGTTCCGAACTAGGTGGCGACACGTTCGCCACTCACTTAGTGTTTTGAGACTGGCTATACGATAGCCGTGTTATTTTTGGTGCATTTTTGCTGCAATTAGTATGCCGTACTGAAGAGCTCTAATGAGAGCGAAACCGGTCTACGGTTCTAATTGTTGCGAGAATGCATCTAGTCTTACATACTTTGTCCCTATATTGGGGTAGAAATGGGCCAGGGCTAACAATTTTTTAAATTGTTAGTTAGTTGTATACCGTCTCTATTTTTAATACTCTGTATTATTTGGAGCGGGCGTGACAACATAGTACTTGGTTCCGAACTAGGTGGCGACACGTTCGCCACTCACTTAGTGTTTTGAGACTGGCTATACGATAGCCGTGTTATTTTTGGTGCATTTTTGCTGCAATTAGTATGCCGTACTGAAGAGCTCTAATGAGAGCGAAACCGGTCTACGGTTCTAATTGTTGCGAGAATGCATCTAGTCTTACATACTTTGTCCCTATATTGGGGTAGAAATGGGCCAGGGCTAACAATTTTTTAAATTGTTAGTTAGTTGTATACCGTCTCTATTTTTAATACTCTGTATTATTTGGAGCGGGCGTGACAACATAGTACTTGGTTCCGAACTAGGTGGCGACACGTTCGCCACTCACTTAGTGTTTTGAGACTGGCTATACGATAGCCGTGTTATTTTTGGTGCATTTTTGCTGCAATTAGTATGCCGTACTGAAGAGCTCTAATGAGAGCGAAACCGGTCTACGGTTCTAATTGTTGCGAGAATGCATCTAGTCTTACATACTTTGTCCCTATATTGGGGTAGAAATGGGCCAGGGCTAACAATTTTTTAAATTGTTAGTTAGTTGTATACCGTCTCTATTTTTAATACTCTGTATTATTTGGAGCGGGCGTGACAACATAGTACTTGGTTCCGAACTAGGTGGCGACACGTTCGCCACTCACTTAGTGTTTTGAGACTGGCTATACGATAGCCGTGTTATTTTTGGTGCATTTTTGCTGCAATTAGTATGCCGTACTGAAGAGCTCTAATGAGAGCGAAACCGGTCTACGGTTCTAATTGTTGCGAGAATGCATCTAGTCTTACATACTTTGTCCCTATATTGGGGTAGAAATGGGCCAGGGCTAACAATTTTTTAAATTGTTAGTTAGTTGTATACCGTCTCTATTTTTAATACTCTGTATTATTTGGAGCGGGCGTGACAACATAGTACTTGGTTCCGAACTAGGTGGCGACACGTTCGCCACTCACTTAGTGTTTTGAGACTGGCTATACGATAGCCGTGTTATTTTTGGTGCATTTTTGCTGCAATTAGTATGCCGTACTGAAGAGCTCTAATGAGAGCGAAACCGGTCTACGGTTCTAATTGTTGCGAGAATGCATCTAGTCTTACATACTTTGTCCCTATATTGGGGTAGAAATGGGCCAGGGCTAACAATTTTTTAAATTGTTAGTTAGTTGTATACCGTCTCTATTTTTAATACTCTGTATTATTTGGAGCGGGCGTGACAACATAGTACTTGGTTCCGAACTAGGTGGCGACACGTTCGCCACTCACTTAGTGTTTTGAGACTGGCTATACGATAGCCGTGTTATTTTTGGTGCATTTTTGCTGCAATTAGTATGCCGTACTGAAGAGCTCTAATGAGAGCGAAACCGGTCTACGGTTCTAATTGTTGCGAGAATGCATCTAGTCTTTCAGAATTCTTACTTTTTTTTCTCAGAATTCTGACTTGTCACAATTCTGAGTTTCTATCATAGAATTCTGACTTTTTATGTCACAATTATAACTTCTTTATCTCAGAATTATTAGAAAATAATTTATTAACGTGATCCCTGGACGCCGTCGTATCCAACCATCTTGACATTTCTTTTTTTTATGTCTAATTGAATTTTTTCTTATTATATTTAAGAAGTTTGCTGATTTCTGCTTCTCGACTGTTTCCTAGGTTAAGAACAAAAATATTGTTAACGCAAGACTTTAATTCATAATCTGCAGGTTCTTGAAAAACTATGTGCATAGAAAATACTTATTACAAGCTCTTTTTCATTTTATTCTGAAAATACAGTTTGATTATAATTTTATTAGGTATTATAATAGTTATAATATTCAATACATATGTTTAAAGTTTAAAACTATTTGTTTTATATTTACAATAATTACAAAACTGTAGGAATGCGAAGGAAACAGAGAATACTGAAGCATAACATATTTGGCAACGTAGCTAAAATTCATGTTTTTGCTTGTGTCCAGCTATTTACGCTAGTACTTATAAAGAAGTAGTGTTCATAGCTGGACGTCCAGCTATGATGCGGTTTGTCCAGCAACTTACGCATAGTCATATGATTTGGTCCAGCAAATTGCGCATTGACATATATATATATATATATATATATATATATATATATATATATATATATATATATATATATATATATATATATATATATATATATATATATATATATATATATATATATATGTATCCGTCTGATAACTCAAACAATAATTAACCCATTTTGATGAAACTTGGCAAGTGATTTTCTTTTATTAATGGCTTGGATGAGTTCGTTGGACAGAAAAATCGGACGGGGTTTTCCGGGAAAATGTTGAGTTTTCTTTCGAAAAAATTTTTTTTCTCAGAAAGTAACAAAGCTGTTTTATTGAAATTTACTATATATGTTGCCTTGGGAGAGATCTTACTACGTACTGAAATTCAACTTTCTAAGTTTATAAAAAATTGAGTTATTCAAATTTTAAATTTTCTTTCGAAATTTTTTTTTCTCCGAAAATTACATAGTTATTTTAATGAAATTTGGTAGATATCCTGGGTTAGGAAAGACCTTACTACACACCAAAATTAAACTCTCTAAGTTTATAGAAAATTAAGTTATTCAAATTTGAAGCATTTAATGAAGTTTTTACCACAGAAATCGTAGAAACGACGAAACGATTTTCACGTCTCTAGTATCAGGATCACATGAGAGGATAGGCAGTGGCAGTGTTTAAGTTTTGTTTAGTAGAGTGTAATGCATGTGGCGTCTGGCGATCGCTTCAGGTCGGTATTGGTATTGGCACATGAATAAGATCTAATATCGCTTGCGTCCAAAAGAAAAATCATGGAAGTTATGTGATTACGTGCCTAATGGACAGTCAGTTTTAATCAACAATACACATCCCTTCCTTTTAAGTTAAAGGCAAGAATTTTAGGCTGTTATTGTATTCTAATTTTAAGAATTTAAATAATGAAGGGAAATATTTATATAATTATATAGTGATAAAACAAATTATTACGATATTCACTCTATATAATTATAATATGAACCGTTTCGTTAAATGTGGCTTCTTCAGAAACAAAAGCAAAATGCATGTAGTTATTAACTACAGATGCAAATATTCATTTGTTTTATTATTTACGTTTGAATTGCATTTACATCAGAGATTATTAGTGAATTTTTATTTAAAAAAAATCACTATTAGAGAGGGATCGATGGTGAGACTTTGCAAAAAATTTTTCAAATGAGCGCGAACTAGGACCCCTAGAACCCATATCCGGGGTCAGTTTCAATTTTTATATGCTTATATATATATGTAAAGTTGTTTTAATGAAATTTTGTGAATATCTTGCCCTCTGAAAGACCTTACTACATACCAAAATTAAACTTTTTAAGTTTATAGAAAATTGAGTTATTCAAATTTGAAGCATTTAATAAAAATTCACTACCATAACGCACTTGCTGCGTCCAGAGTTTTTTCCTGGCCATTTCATCTCTTTTTCTCATTTCTTCTTTGGATTTTTCATCTCTTTTTCTTATTTATTTTTTGGCTTCGTCTTCTCTTTTCATCATTCCTTCTTTGGCGTCCTCTCATGCTAATTTAGCTTCTTCATCAATTTTTTAAAATCATTTCCAATAGCTGGGTGTCCATATTGGCTGCTGCGCTACGTGTCTTAGGCATAAACGGACTTAAAGCTGGTACACAGTTTATTCTGCTTCAAAAGCACACCTAGTTATGAATTAATGCTGACACTGATCTTGCAGATATTCTAGAAACTTCCATGTTATTCAACAAATATTCTGGAAAATATTTCCGCTAGCAGCTTGAAAATCACACTTCTGACAACAGTTTTTACGTTCTCCGGGGTTCTGGATTTGTTGACTAACAAAACACAGCTTTTCAAACTACTAATTTATTATAATCAGCTATTTTCCAACACCACCCTCAACTCAAATATTTCTCTCTATTACTAAATATCTACAGTTTATTCGCGCCTCTATTAATTCACACTAGACTGATTCACTTAATACTGACTCACTTTGTGTTCGGCTCACTTATTTATAGTGTCCATGGAAATTCTAGAGCTTTCTACATCGTTCCTGTCACTTGTGGTTCGTTCTAGAAATACAAAATTCTGGACGCAGCAAGTGCGTTATGGTAGTGAATTTTCATAAAAATGTTTTTAATAGCAAATATGTGTTTTTTTTTTCAGAAAGCAGGCATCAAATTTGGTTACCAGTATAACATATATAGTAAAAACAATGTGCCATGTTTCATCAAAATAACTTTATTGTTTGAAAACGTACAGAAATTTCCGAAAGTAAACTTAAAATGTAACCAAAAAAATCCGTTTCTTGGTCAACCTTATAGGTTAATAGAAAATTGAGCTTTTCAAATATGAAACATTTAATCAAAATTCGCTACCATAGCGCACTTGCTGCGTCCAGAATTTCTTAACTTACAAACATGCATTATATTTCGATGTAAAATGCAAAAACATAAGGCGTTTTCCACAAAAAAAAAATTATTTGTATCACCAACGACTTATGGGCCACCCTGTGATGGTAGCAATAATTATTTACGGTGTAGCTCAAGACACCGTATAATTAATGTATACAATATTTTTTCATATCTTGTATAATAACGGATATATTGACCTTTTTTGATTTTTTACGAAAATTCTACAAAAATTATATACCATTAAACGATAAATTCTATAGCTAAGGCTACTGCCAAGCATCAGAGAAAGGGTCTATTTGAAATGAATTTTCTGGAAATATTTTAGTTAAATGAAGGACAATGACGGTTGAAACTAAGACTTCGGTGTTTGTAAAACATTCTTCTTAAGACATTTTCTTTCCATAGCCCGTATTAGATTCAAGTTCTTTGCCTAAATGTTGCGAATTTTGACGTTTTAAATTGTCACTTTGACGTTTTGAGGAAAACCCCAATTTATTTTTCTTTAAATGCCCATAACTTTTTTGTCTTTTGACCTACAGAGCTAAATTTTGGTAGGTGCCTCACATATAATGACATAAATCAGCGTACCAAATTTGGTTGCCCGTACTTTGTTAATTCCGGAGATATAAATTTTTTTTGAAGGAAAACCCAAAATTTTCCGGGAAAACCTGTGCGGATTTTCCTGACTAACGAACTTATTCAAGCCATTTGCAAAAGGAAGGTATTCACCAAATTTTATCAAAATCGGCCTATTATTTTTTGAGTTATCGGTGTGATACATATATATATATATAAATATATATATATATATATATATATATATATATATATATATATATATATATATATATATATATATATATATATATATATATATATAAACATATAAAAATTGAAACTGACCCCGGATATGGGTTCTGGGGGGCCTAATTAGCGCTCATTTGAAGTAATTTTTTCAAAATTCAAAAGTCGGGATCTCCTCATTAGTGAATTTTTTTTAAGAAAATTCACTAATAACAGGGTGTTCGCTGTTACCAACACACTTTGACAAGATGCCTGTGACCATAGAAGTAACAGAGTACATAAACCTAATTCTCATAGAGACAGGTGTGACACTGTCCCCCTCTTACATTCAATCGTCTCGGTCGATTTCTGACATATCTTGGTATGGAGTAAGCCTGTGCATATAGACCACATTCATCTTGCTCTTTGGGCTCCTCTGAATGCGGTAGACAACGTCATTGATCCTCTTGACCACCTTATACGGACCTTCCCACAATTTCTGTAGTTTCGGTGACAGTCCCTTGCACCGTACTGGGTGGTAAAACCACACCCAATCCCCTTCTTTAAAACTAGCTGAATTAGCTCGGACGTTATAACGTGTCTTCGTGCGGTCGCTTTCCACTCGTATATGCATTCTGACAGCAGAATCGATGGCTTCTATTCTTCTTTCCGATCCTTTGATGTATTAATCAGTTGAACGTGGAGCATCTGTGGGTTTTCCAAATATAAGGTCAGGTGGAAGTCTTAACTATCTTCCAAAAACCACGCTGGCTGGGGTATACCCGGTAGTCTCATGTATGACCGTGCGGTATGCCAGAAGAAATAGTAGAATCTTCCTGTCCCAATCCTGCCTCCAATGTAGCATCGAATCTTCTCACCATTCCGTCAGATTGGGGATGCATGTGTGTCGTTCACGTTTTTCTGATTCCCATCAGCTCACAAACCTTCTGGAATGCAGCCGACTCGAAGTTGCGTCCTTGGTCAGAATGGAGCTCTAGCGGTGCGCCAAATCTGCAAAAAAAAACTAATTTACCAATACTTCTGCAATGGTGGTGCCCTCTTGATTCGGGACCACAAACACTTCTGGCCACTTGCTAAAATAATCCATGGCTACAAGCATATAGCGATTTACTGCGTTTGTTCTAGGAAAAGGGCCAGTGCGTTTGTTCTAGGAAAAGGGCCAGCTATGTCGATTGCAATTCTTTCGAATGGGGCTCCCATGTTGTACTGCTTCCTGGTTTTTTATTTGGGCCCCTTACTTGATGCACACTCTTGGCAAGTTTTGCACCATTCATCCACATCAGCTCTACATTTTAATCACTAAAACGTTCTCTGACCTTCTCCAAAGTTTTCTTTACACAACCTGCTCCGCCATGGATCTTCTCGATTACCTCTCTAACGCTTGGCCGCGGAAGCGCTATTTGCTTCAATATGCGGGTTCCATCCTCTGACTCCCAATGCCTGACCAGAAGACCATCTTTGATTTCAATAGAGTCGCACTGGGCCCAGCAACTTCTCATGGCAACGCTTTTATCACTAACCGCGGACCAAGCGTGTCTTTCGTAGCAAGTCTCCTTCCATATGTAGACTGGCTGGATATCAGGGTCTTCTTTTTGGTCCTGCATTAACTTATGCTGGTAACATCGGTTAACTGGTTGCACCGTTGTCCTCCTACACACATCGAGATTCAACCCTTCTTTATTTCCGGCAGAGAGGCAATGCTTGAATTTTGGTAAACAAGGTCTCCTAGGTAGGGCGTCGGCATTATCGTGCTGTCGTCCAGGGCGGTATTCGATGGTAAAATTGTACTCTTGAAGGCGTTCAAGCCACCTCGCCATCTGACCCTCTGGATTTTTAAATTGAAGCCAGCGGAAAGAAGCGTGGTCGGTTCTGAGGAGAAATTCTTGACCATATAGATATTTGTGAAAATGGTCCAAAGTCTTGATAATGGCTAGAAGTTCTTTTCTCGGCACACAATAGTTCTTCTCTGCTTTGGTCATGGCTTTGCTCAAATACGCTATAACCTTCTCTTGGCCTCCCTGTTCCTAGGAAATAACGCCAATAACGCTCGCATCTGTGTCCACAATAAACCGGTGACCAGGCTGAGGGTATGTCAGAATAGGGGATGAACAGAGAGTCTGTTTTAGTGCCTCGAATGCTCTTTCACAATTTCGAATGCTCTTTCACAATTATTGGTCCAAATGAAGGGCGTCTTTTTTCCGTCAGTTTACGCAAGGGTTTCGCGATGTCAGCAAACCCCTTTACAAAACGACTGTAATAAGTGCAGCGGCCCAGAAACCTTCGCAGGTGATGTACATTGGTTCATGTCCAAGTTCATAATACAGTCTGTCTTCTCCGGGTCGGTTTCGACTCCATCTGGGGTGATATTGTGGCCTAAATACTTGACTGCTTTTTGAAAGAGACAGCATTTCTTCGGATTTAATTTCAAATTGGCTCCCTGTAGTTTCTGAAACACTTGTTCGACATTCTTCATGTGATCTTCAAACGACTTTCCTGAGATAATGACGTCATCTTGGTACACGATGCATGTTTTCCAGTGTAGAACTCTTAGCACTGCCTCAATTAGACGCTCAAAAGTTGCTAGAGCATTACAGAACCCAAATGCATGACGTTGAACTGCCACAGTCCACTACCAGTGGTACACGCAGTATTTTCTTTGTCTTTGGGCTCAATTTCGACTTGCAAGTAGCCACTTTTCAAGTCCAATATCGAAAACCATCTTGCACCTGCCGGTGTATCAAGTGTATCGTCAATTCTGGTAAGTGAATAGCTGTCTTTCTTAGTGACATCATTTAACCGGCGTAATCTACACAAAACCTCGTGGAGCCATATTTCTTTTTAACTAACACTACTGAAGAGGCCCAGGGGCATTGCGATGGTTCTATAACTCTTGCCTGCTCCACTCCCCTTAGCATGGTGTCAACTTCGTGCTGATTTGTCAATGGTGCCTTTCTTGGTAGTTGCTTGAGTGGCATAGATGTCCCAGTCTCAATACGATTAATATAAATTCCTCATAAAATGAAATATTTTCTTAAATCCACCAATCTGTTAAAAAATTGTGACATGTAAGTCACCCCTAAGCAATTATTTCAAATGCCTTAATTGAACTCAACTTACCATTAATAAATGCTCTTGGTACATCTAAGACAGGTACTAAACTTTGTTTTTCTAAGTTAACGTATTACAGAGATATTGATTTTTTTTAGAAATTTGAAACCCCACTTTGAACGCCTATAACTTCTCAGGGGTGCAACTTAATATAGGGGTAAGTTGCGTTAAGTTACCATATTTTACGTTTACTTACATGCCCCTGCCCTGTGTCGGTTCTTATGCGAAATAATTTGAACTTCAATCACTCACCCTTGTGTAGGTTACCATATTGTTTCAGTGGCTACACACACACACACACACACACACACACACACACACACACACACACACACACACACACACACACACACACACACACACACACACACACACACACACACACACACACACACACACACACACACACACACACACACACACACACACACACACACACACACACACACACACACACACACACACACACACACACACACACACACACACACACACACACACACACACACACACACACACACACACACACACACACACACACACACACACACACACACACACACACACACACACACACACACACACACACACACACACACACACACACACACACACACACACACACACACACACACACACACACACACACACACACACACACACACACACACACACACACACACACACACACACACACACACACACACACACACACACACACACACACACACACACACACACACACACACACACACACACACACACACACACACACACACACACACACACACACACACACACACACACACACACACACACACACACACACACACACACACACACACACACACACACACACACACACACACACACACACACACACACACACACACACACACACACACACACACACACACACACACACACACACACACACACACACACACACACACACACACACACACACACACACACACACACACACACACACACACACACACACACACACACACACACACACACACACACACACACACACACACACACACACACACACACACACACACACACACACACACACACACACACACACACACACACACACACACACACACACACACACACACACACACACACACACACACACACACACACACACACACACACACACACACACACACACACACACACACACACACACACACACACACACACACACACACACACACACACACACACACACACACACACACACACACACACACACACACACACACACACACACACACACACACACACACACACACACACACACACACACACACACACACACACACACACACACACACACACACACACACACACACACACACACACACACACACACACACACACACACACACACACACACACACACACACACACACACACACACACACACACACACACACACACACACACACACACACACACACACACACACACACACACACACACACACACACACACACACACACACACACACACACACACACACACACACACACACACACACACACACACACACACACACACACACACACACACACACACACACACACACACACACACACACACACACACACACACACACACACACACACACACACACACACACACACACACACACACACACACACACACACACACACACACACACACACACACACACACACACACACACACACACACACACACACACACACACACACACACACACACACACACACACACACACACACACACACACACACACACACACACACACACACACACACACACACACACACACACACACACACACACACACACACACACACACACACACACACACACACACACACACACACACACACACACACACACACACACACACACACACACACACACACACACACACACACACACACACACACACACACACACACACACACACACACACACACACACACACACACACACACACACACACACACACACACACACACACACACACACACACACACACACACACACACACACACACACACACACACACACACACACACACACACACACACACACACACACACACACACACACACACACACACACACACACACACACACACACACACACACACACACACACACACACACACACACACACACACACACACACACACACACACACACACACACACACACACACACACACACACACACACACACACACACACACACACACACACACACACACACACACACACACACACACACACACCTGTAAACTCAAGTTTAGATACATAATAAGTCAACAATTCGAGTATTGCACATTTATTCAGATTAGGTATGTACTTATAACAAATACAAATACATGTCTCAATAAAATATTAGTAAAAGAATTAAAACTTCAATAACATAAAAATCAAATAAAGATACAGTTCTTGGAGTTGTCAGAAAATGTAATAGCCAAATACAAAGTTTTCGAGATGAATAATCACGGTTACCCCCACTGAAGTAACTTGAAATTTGGCTAGACTGTTGATTCTACAGGCTTTCAGTGTGGCATTAAAGGAATTGCATTACGCAATAGTACTTACACCTTTATAGAATACAACTAAATTGGACAGAACATGCCACAAAATCACACTCACTTGCACTTACACAAAACTACAACTGAAAGTCCCTTGTATGGTTGCTTTCTGCTCTGCTTTCGCGGAATTGAATGACTTCTAAAGCTATTTCAATATCCCAATGTCTGTCACCAACGGCATGGATATTCTGATCGTAAAGGCATACTTTGGCAAAGTGATTCCGTATCTGATAAATTGCAAGTCTTATTGTACATTCATCTTCCTACCATATGTTCAGGTCCATATTTTCTGCACTTTATACTCTGAATATTCTGAAAAAAGAATGTTCTCACATTGTGAGAACATTCTGAGAATATCTTTTGCTGTATGGGTTGAGGACCTCGAAAAATCTTATTTTTTGGAAGGGATAAAAAATTGTAGAAACGTTGGACGAAGTGTATAGAGGTCAAAGGAGACTATGTTGAGAAATAAAATGATTTTTTGTCAATAAACATGTGTTTCATTAAAAAAGTCACGGACCTATTGACCCGCCCTCGTATATTAAATTTTTTGTAAGTTTCTTTATATTAAAATTCGCCACTATTGTGTTGTAATGATTATTTGGATTATTTATATCTCATTTCTTGAGATACAAATAAAATCACTTTATTATTTGTTCGTTTTTGATAATAATGTTTGATTTTGTTTCAATAAGATTTGTGTTACTTAAGTTTGATTTGAAATTTGTGATAACAATGATTACAATGTTTATCTATATTTTTGATTAATATGTTAAATTTATATTGAAATATAAACTGGATCTAAAATAGTAGGTACCTACCATATTTAATTTCCTTACCCTTCTATTCTTTATTATTTTCTCTTTGTTGGCATTAAAATGTTGATGTCATACACAGATATATTACTAAACTAAATTTAAACATGAATAAACATTTACTGGCTAGCTATCTTGTGTAATTTTTGTGTAATTTTTATTGAAACTAATTGTATTTTGTAAAAATTAATTTTACACGAGTATACAAATCTCTGTCTCCAAGGTGTGCTTCGAGTTTATGGAATGGGTGGCTATTTAAATGGAAATTGTAATTAATAAACTCTTATTTGTTAATAAAAAAATCATTATTAATATTATATTCAAATAACAAATATAAACATTTTAATTATTTTATTTTAAATCGATTACAAACATTTTACAAACGTTTTATAGAATGATCGTTTCCTAATAACTTACTTAAAAAACTTAATACCTTATTATTTTTAAACTATTTCCTTTTACTTTTCCTCTTAAGCTAGGTTCAGACACTAGCGAATTACGAAATCGCCGCGAAACGTATCCCTATTAGTGTACTTTAAATAATATCGTCATATTTTTTAGTGGACCAATAGGAATTAGTTTCGCAATTAGCTTTTCGCAATTTGCGAGTATATGAACCTAGCTTTAGACAGATAATTTATTTCTGTTTCCTAATTTCTCTTCTAGTATACAAGCAGATAAATCATTTGGAATTTATTTACTTGAAGATAATTGACAGCTTCATTCCAGCCACATTAATCTAAGTCAGTTTTACGTCCTCGTTAAAAATGTTTCTTTTATATTTATCACTGCTGTTGAATCCATTGCACTTTCATCTTTGAGTATATTAGGTAAAAATTACATGTGGTATATGTTGTTAACACACATAACTGACTTATTCAATTGAAGATTGTATCGTTATAGGTTATTGACAACACATCACATACAGCACAAGATATTCTCAGAATGATCTCACAATGTGAGCACATTCTTTTTTCAGAATATTTGTTTTGAAATGTTCTAATAACATTTATGGAATTTCAAACTGCATCTTGAATATTCTGAGGACATTCATTCAATCACATCCTAAGACAATTCTTCATCAATATACTGAGAATATTTGAATAGATCATTATTCAGAATATTCGCTCGGAATGTGTTCGAGATGTCCCTATAATATTATATAACTTTAAAATGTAATGAAAAAGATAGATGATGATTATGGTTTAAGTATAGCGGTGAGAATTATAAGAGGAACTCTTTTGGATGTTTGATTCCGTTACCTGTTCTGTGTTAAACACCTCCGAAAATTGTATATTTAGACATAGAGCGCATGTCTATATTAAAGGGAAGATGTTCGATAGACGTAAATGTAAATTAATGTCAACTTGAATTATGTTAGGTCATGCTGTATAAGGTAATATTGTAACATAATTAATTAAAGATAATAATGTGACGTGAACACGGAGAATAGTGTGTAATTATAAACATAATACAGAGTACAGAAGCAACTAAAACATGGTGTCCGGTTATCGAGAACTAAAAGGCACCCAGGAAAGAAACAAGTTTTAAAGCATTTCTTACAGTTGGCACCGACGAAGGGTTTGCCAATTTTGCCCGATCATCTTACAAATTAGGTACAGATACATTGTATAATATATAATTAAAAAAATGTCTTCTTCAATAGTAATAGTAAATTATGCCATATAAACTACCACCACCACCACCGTTTGATGTGGATGGACCGGAACTTAGACCTAAATGAAAACAAAACTTTAATATATTTCTAAAAGCTTCACGGAAACACAATTCAAATGATGATACGAAAATAGCCCTACTTCCACATATTACTTATAAGTGAAGCGAGGTTAGATATCTTTAACACTTTTCCAGTAGATAATACAAATAAGCTGGAACATGTTTTCGGTTCTTTTGATGCAGCCAAAGAAAAATGTTACTATCGAAATGTTAAAATTGTATAACTTCTATAAAAACCAGATCATTTACTCTTTTTGTTCCTTAACGTCAAATTGTTTGGGGTTGACATCTTTGGGTATGTTGAATAAAAGGCATTTTCTTTCCAAACAATTTTTTATTTCTTTCCTGACGCGTTTCGACCTTTTTAACCGGTCATCCTCAGGGGAATCTAGAATTTACAAAGAGGCTTTTCAGAAAAACTGAGTCTTCCGGTAGGCTACTTCTGCCCGGGTACAATACAGAATACAAGATAAAAATTAGGCGACACAAAGTCAAACCTCCACACTAAGTCAAAAGTTAAAAACTGTCTAACTACAGAGCTATCTAAGATTACAAGTACAAAGTCATACACCACTACATGCAATAAAAATATAAATACAAGGCAAACAGCTGTGAGAAAAGCTAATTGTGTCCTGAAACTTACAATAAATCTAAATCTAAAACTCCCAAAGGTCTTAAAAAAGCTACCCCTTAGAAGGGTTTTAGGTTAAACTGCAGGTAATAATCGGGGCGAAAGCAAACAGCACAAACATTAGCAAGCCATGCAGGTGAGAAGAAACTTTCGGAGAATATTAAACCTATTAAAGGAATAAGAGTGAAAACAGAAGTGATTTTTTAAATTTTTTATGAAACATAAAAATGCCAAGATGGCCATCTACTTGCTTGTCCATTATTAAACAGGACTAAAAAACTATACAGTTGAATGCCCAAGTGTAACCCGCTTAATCTATTGTTGTAGGATGGATCCATCGAGTCAGAGGTGTTACTAACCCGAAAGGGAGCAACTCTTATTGAAATCAAGAACGAATTTTTTTCTTTGACTTTCAAAAATTAAAATTAAACAGACGTCTCTAGTGGCGACGGACATGGTTAGACCAAAACAGCAGGTCGCAAGATCGGCCTCGAAACGAGAACGGAAATGACAACTGACAGTAGTGACATATCGACTCGAAAATGCAAGGACATAAAAATCGAATGACAGGTCTGGAAACCACGGGGCAGACCATCTCATAGATATCCATAGGTAGCTTAACCTAAAACCCTTCTAAGGGGTAGCTTTTTTAAGACTTTTGGGAGTTTTAGATTTCGATTTAATGTAAGTTTTAATTTTTCAGGACAAAATTAGCTTTTCTCACGACTCAGTTTGACTTGTATTTATATTTTTATTACATGTAGTGGTGTATGACTTGGTACTTGTAATCTTAGATAGATGTATAGTTAGGCAGTTTTTAACTTTTAACTTTTGACTTAGTGTTGAGGTTTAACTATGTGTCGCCTCATTTTTATCTTGTATTCTGTATTGTACTCGGGCAGAAGTAGCCTACCGCAAAACTCAGTTTTTCTGACAACCCTCTTTGTAAATTCTAGATTCCCCTGAGGATGACCGGTTAAGAAAGATCGCAGCGCGTCGGGAAAGGAATAAAAAATTCTTTGGAAAGAAAAAGCCTTTTATTCAACACACCCAAAGATTTACTCTTTTGTAACGGAACCTAAGAAGCAACCCGCTAGTTATGGATGTATCTGTTGTGACGGCCACTTGGGGTGGCCGGGAGTTACTACTAGTTTTTCCTAACCTGGGGAATTTCGGGATGACTTCCGGGACACGGCTTTCCTACGGGATCATGCTCGGACGCCAAAGTTATAGAGATTGTCAGGGAGTAAACGCACTCCCGCTGGATGCCTCCCTTCTCCCAAGTCACTGTCAATGGATACACTAGCCCAGGGTAGTTTCTAGTGGAGACAGGGTCCTCCTAAGCCAAGACAATGTCCCCCGGGACGTCTGGTTATGGTCTTTATTAAAGAACTGGAGTCAAATTGTATTTGGGTGGATATTCTGGGAGAATAAATGAAATATCGAGTAAATTAAAATAAAATTCTATTCGCTAATTATATACACAAGGAAGTAACGGGGTCCTGTTACCAGGAAGCCTAGCAATTATGGGCGGCCAGAGGCAGAAGTGGTTACTTGGCTTTAAATTATTGTTACGCGCGGATTGCACGGGGACGGTAAAGCGGCAACGTTTAAGCGGTGCAGGGTGGTGGCAGGATAGTGATTAATAGCGGGTTTACGCCCCTCCTGAACGGGGCCGCGGACGGCCTGGGACCTCGCCTAGCTGTTTCAATCTGGACCGGCGCAGTCGCCGCTCTGTCCGAATCTACTCCAGCCAAGGCAGCTCCCAACCTCCAGAGCAGCCCGCCAGCGGAGACAGGGAAGAAACGGTCCCCTCTAAGGTTCCCAGTGTTATTGTGGGGTGTTCCACATTTCGACCATCGGTAATAGAATCAGGTTTACACCTACCTGGGGTATTCTCCGGTGACGAGGTTCACTAAGCAATCGCTGCGGTGGCGGCGGTGGGAAGCGGCGGTCTCGCCCGGCTTACTGGTCTTCTCGTGAACCTCACCGGCTTTATAATTTCACTTCTTGGCGACGGGCGCACTAGCTTGTTCGCGGTCACTACCCAACTGCCTACTCTCCGTCGGCGTTCCGTCCGGTCACACTTCTTTTCCGAAATCCCCTCTACTAATTATTCCGTTCGACATACCGGATCTCGTATATTCCTCCACGGAAAATGTTGAGAAATATTCCAACCTTCACAAATCTTTGCACATTACTCCACGGAAAATGTTGGAAAATATTCCAACCTTTATGGTGTAACACAATGCAGTGGTTATGATGGTAAATTAGGCCGGGTAATCTATCCAGGATAAGTCACTTCGTGACACTGTATAATTATAAAAATCCATACACAGGTTGAACGATCGAAGATAAATTAATTCTAGGTCTCTACGACAAGCAAGTACAACCAAGGATTATTAGGGAAACTGATATTATACTATCAAAAGTGCAAGAATAGTGCAAATCTATAGAGTTGTATACGCAACATCTGAGGCTTTTTACTCAGGTAAAAGAAGTTCATACGGTGAATCTGCAGATTAACAGCTGAACATATTGTTACGTTTGAATGTTCCAGGACTTTCTTTTGCTAGAAGGTTCTGTGTATACAGAACGGCTCCGTGTGTATACAGGGATGCGTATACAGGATGATCCGAATAAGGTGTTTCTCGTACTATAAGGGCTCTCTACGTACACAGGGTGTAAGGGTTCTCTGCGTATACAGGCTGTTCGGAATGCGCAGATCTCAGTTATCCGTTCCGACGGGGTACAAGTTGGTAACTTCGTTATTTTTGGTCCTAGAGGGTTGAGACTTCGCCTGTGGGGGGTAACCCCAGGCACCCCCAGCGGGGTGGGGAGGCAGTGTTGCTAGATTGTGCAAGAATTCCCAGATGTCGGGGAAGTTTTGGAGATGTGGCAACACCGCACCTACATCTATTGAAGTGCTTTGTAACAATATGGTAAGTAGATGAGCTGTGTACAATAAAATTTTCAATTTATCAGATACACAATCACTTTGCCAAATTATGCTTTCACAACCAGAATATCCAAGCTGTTGGTGACAAACAACGGACATCGGGATATGGAAAAAGCTTTAGATGTCAAAATAAAGTCCGTGGGAGCAGACTATTATGTACTATTATGTAATGCAATTCCTTTAATACTATACTGAAAGCCTGTAGGATCAATAGGCTAGCCAAATTTCAAGTTACAGTGAGGTAACCTCGAATATTTATCTCGGAAACTTTGTGTTTGGCTACTAAATTTTCTGCCAACTCGAAGAACTGTATCTTTATTTATTTTATTTTTATTAATTGTTTTATTAATGGTTTATTCACAAACATTTATTTGCATTTGTTATATTAATTAATCTGAATAAATCTGCAATACTCGAATTGTTGACTTAATGAGTATCTGAATGTGAATTTACAGCTGTGTGTATCCACTGGAATGATGGTAACCTACACGGGTGAGTGATAGAAGTTCAAATTCTAATATATATATATATATATATATATATATATATATATATATATATATATATATATATATATATATATATATATATATATATATATATATATATATATATATATATATATATATATATATATATATATATATATATATATATATATGGCGAGTTTGCATTTCTTTAATTTATGTCATTCAAAAAATGTACAGAAGGTGTTTCGCATAAGAACTGACACAGAGCGGGGGCATGCAGGTAAACCTAAAATATGGTGATTTAACGCAACTTATCCCTATACTAAGTTGCACCACTTATAGGCCTTCAAAGTGGGGTTTTTAATTTCGAAAAAAAAATCTGATAATACTTTAACTTAGAGAAATAAAATTTGGTACACATTATGAGTATACCTAGAGCATTAATCGATGGTAAGTAGAGTTCAATTGAGGCATTTGAAAGGGTTGATTAGATGTGATGCACCCTTAAAATGTCACAATTTTTTAATATATTGGCGGATTTAATAAATTATTATTTGATTTTATGAGGAATTTAACTTTAAAACTTTTGTTGCTCTGGTTTCAAGAAAAACACGAATAACTAAAGAAACATATTTTATCGATGTGATCGTACTAAAAATCAGAGAAAATTCAATATTTGCCAATAAAATTATGTATCCGTCAAGTTTGACGATCAGGGAAAAAGTGTGAATAAGTATAATTTATTATAAAACAAACAACAGAAATAAAAAAATTGCTACCGATAAGTTATAGAAATTCTTCAAAACGATAATTTCATAGGCATCTATTAAATTTTTGATAATTTTAAGTTTTAAGTAACATTGATAAAATATATGTCTTTGGTTATTCGGGTATTTCTTGAAAACGACAAATGTTTTTTGAGTAATAACAAGCAGAAAAAGTTTTAGAATTTACTTATCCATACAATGAAATAATAATTTTTTAAATCCGCCAATAGGTTAAAAATTTTTGTTACATTTTATGGGTTCATCACCCTAGTCAACCCTCTGAAATGCTTCAATTGAAATCTACTCATTATCGATTACACTGGTACGCCCAGAACGTGTACCAAATTTGGTTTGGCTAAGTTGAAGTATTACTGAGATATTAATTTTTTTCGAAATTTAAAATCCATTTTGAAGGGCTATAACTTCTCAGGGGTGCAACTTAGTATGGGGGTATGTTGCATTAAATCACGATATTTTAGGTTTAGCTACACGCCACTGTTCTGTGTCGGTTCTTATGCGAAACACCCTGCATATCTTTTTTTAAAGCAGTGTTCCCAGAAATATATGTATGAACATTTTGAAAAGAATCATTGAATGTTCGTGGGACATTTTCAGAACATACTGGGAGCTCCTAAGAATATTCCAAATAACATTCTGAGAACCTTATTAGTATGACAGGATTTGGTCCATTGTCGTGTTCATAAAATGTTCTATGAACATATACTGTACCTTGTGAGAATGTTCTGGGGATGTTTGAATATTCTTTCGAAACATTTCTGGTATATTCTCAGAATGTGGCTGTGCTGTCTGGGATGGTTACATTAATTTCCACACTGTGTGTTATTTCGTCTTGGAGGTTTAACACATCTTTTATGCACTGATATTATACTTATATATTGGTTAAAACTGGATTACATCTTGTTATAATTTTATGATTCAACTTGTTCCCTTGGCTTACGTTCTAAAAAATATACTTTTTTGACGATAATGAACACCCTCCCCTTTAGGTAATTTACGTAATTTAGGTAATTTACTTACAAAAGCTCTTGCCCTATTTGTTTTAATTGGTGCAATTTCCCTCATTCAAATTTTTTAACACCTACGACGTGACTGACGTACCTGTCATATTTAAATTAAATTAAGTCCTATTTTCAAAGAAATTGTTCTATAGTTCAATAATACTTTAAACTAATGTTTAATTTCTTACATTTTAATATGCAACGTGTACCCCTTTTGCTAGTTTACAATATTTAAATGTGCAATTTAGATTTATCATTTCTCATAGTTTCGTCACTTTGTGTCCTTTAGTGAATATACTTAAACCTATATTTTGACTTAAAGAAAGTAGGTACATACATATTTAACAGCACACATAATTTACCTAATTCATCTATTTTTTATTTCATTTATGCTTTTAAGTTTTTGTAATTGACAAAAGCATCATTTTATTTCAAATCTTGTTAGTTAAGCATTTCTTCTAGAATATTTAAAATTTTCTATATTTATTCAAAACAGAACTCTACCAAAGTGGTGCTAGTTGGTCATTATTAGATGTTGTATCATCTACTTCATTTAGTTTTCATCATATATGCCTTTCAAAACATAATTTTAACATTAATTTTTTTTTGGTACTTTCAACGTCGATCTGTTTCTGCGACTATGGCCTATCACTGACGCCAGGGAGTGGTTTCACCTCACTATGCTTGAAAATTTGCTGAACCCATGTCTTTCTCTAAGAAGGGTATGAATCTTTAACGTACCCAACATGGCATGGACACAGGACTGGCGGTTTCACGCCCTCTCCGAGGGTGGAATGTGCAACATTCAACTCGCTCAAATACAATGCCACAACCTCGGTTGAGGTATTAAGGTGTTCTTCGGAACTGCATACCAAAAATTCACCTAACCCAACTCCTTGACTATTTAAATGCGCGTGATGCAAAAAAACAATGTAGTCAAAAATCAAATTTGACCTCAAAAATAAAATTCATGACAGCAACCTAGCGGAACGCGATATCAACAAAATCTCAAAAAAGGTCCCGAGATATAAAAACATTCTTCAGAACGGAATACCAAAAGCGAACATAATCCGCCTCATCAAACAATGGGGTTCGCCTGAATTTTTACTTATGTTGTATTTGACCTAAAATACAAAACTGATTATAAAAACGTCCCCAATTATCAAGGCACACTTCTTAATTGCATACCCCAAATATATATATATATATATATATATATATATATATATATATATATATATATATATATATATATATATATATATATATATATAACCCTCCTCGTAGACTAATGGCCATCGTTGGAAATGTTGCTGAAGAAAAAACATCTATTTATATTCAACCCTGTATCTTATAACACGTGATTACGTGATTGCAAATTTTGTTATAAGCCCCAAGAAACATCTGTTAACCTGTAAAAATTAGAGTAGAATCGGTGGACTTGTTTTTGAGCTACAAACGATCAAACAGCATCCAAAATTTAAGGGGTTCCACTTAAATTGACGCGTAGTTTATATAACGAAAATTTGTCTCGTCCCTATCTAATGGTTCTGTTCGCCATAGGCAATATTGGCTTCCCTGGTTATTTTAGAGCAACATTTTGTTAAACTTTTTAAAAAGCATCACGTTAGAAGTCTATTGCACTATTTTATTTTATTTTTTCACATAAATATTTTAAAAAAACAATATTAAACAAGAACAAGTACTTAGTCTCGAAGTTTATTTACAAACCAAAAACAAAAAGACAGAGGCGTAGAATTAAAGTTAAATGAGATTTTTAAGTAATCCTCCATCAGCTCCCAAACAATATTCAAAACGATTGTGTAATTCAGATCTAACATTGCTCAATTGGTATTGTGTGGTTCTATTGCATTCTGTCGAAATTGCGTTTTTAAGCTGCTGAAGGTTTTCAAACCGAGCGTTAACAATACATTTTTGACTTAATTTCACCCCAAAGGAAAGAACCGTTTGGCGCAAGGCATGGGAATTTCTGACGCCATAAATTATGGTTCGGCCAAATAATATGACCTTGAATTATTTCGTAAATATTCTTGCACTGCAGGAGTATTGTGTGCAGGACAGTCCTTCTCTATTCTGCAGTAAGCCTAAATAACCTTCGCTATTCAACAAAAAACATTGACTTTTTGGGGATATTGAGTTTTGGTTTTAATAAATCTTCGTTGATTGATCGTGCTCAATACCTAGAGTTCTGAACATTGGGCTCGTTGTTTTCAAGATAAACGTACTCTCACAGGTTAAGAAATGTTCTTTAAGAAATCTCTGTCATTATTTGCGGTTTCTATCATTTGATAACTTAGAACCTCGGTGGTTCAGGGGTAAGAACGTGTGCCTCTGAACCGAAGCGTACTGGGTTCGATCCCAGGTTACTCCTTTCACTTTTTCAGTACAAACTGTAACATTAATGTTACAGTTTGATGTTAACATCAACCGAGGTTCTTGCATTGTATTTGAGCAAGTTGAATGTCTGCGCGTTCCGCCCTTCGGAGGGGGCGTAAAGCCGTCGGTCCCGTGTCCATGCGATGTTGGGCACGTTAAAGATCCCTACCCTCCTTACAGAAAGACAGGAGTTCGGCAAAATTTCCAGGATAGTGAGGTGAAACTGCTCCCTGGCGTCGGTGATTGGCCATAGTCGCGGAAATAGGCCGACGTTAAAGAAACAAAACACACACACCCACACATTTGATAACTGAAGTGGACTCTTCGCTCTCTATCACCATCCCTTAATTCTTGATGGCAGCTGTATTTGAATGAATTATAATTCAGTTTTTTCAATGTTTTAAAAATTATTGAAGATTTCTATTTTCTTCGATATTTAGAAAAATATTCAGTTCCTTTTCATTTGAGTTTGCTCTTACTTGATTTCCATTTAATTATTTATTGCAGTTGCAGTTATTCAAAAGTGTATTCTTAGTATCAAGCTTCGCCACCAATCGTTGAGCTGTTGATTTATTTGGTACTGGTCTATCTGGATATTGAACACTGAACGAACCACATACATTTTGGAAACTAATACCTGAATGGTATAATTCTATAATTTGAACTTTCTCTTCGATTGTATATGTCAGATGTGAACAACAAATCATGAAAATTACAAATCCTTTGATTTGATATTTCTAGTTATTCAAAGTTTGGATATTCGAAGCTTTCTCTGCCCATAGTACTAGATTTTGTGTATGCAACTCCTGCTTTCGTTTACATGATTTGATGATAAAAATAGGACCTTAAAAATAAAACAAAATAGTGCAATAGAATGTGGTGCTTTTAGAAAAAGTCTAATACCATTTTGCTCCAAAATAACCACGGAAACCAATATTTGTGCGTTTAAAAATTTGCATGCAAATCCCTATGTTGCCTCGTCAGAACACTGTATATGTTTTCTGTTGTACTGCAAATAACGTTTATATATATATATATATATATATATATATATATATATATATATATATATATATATATATATATATATATATATATATATATATATATATATATCTGTGTGTGTTTGTGTCCGTATAATTTATGACGACAAACGACATGCATGGACGTGATTTGTCGGGTCTTCCCAACTTGTCGGGCCATACACACGTCCCGACAATTTAGAGACGTGGTTTTTCAGATTCTCCACCTCTTAAATAGTATAAATAACTAATTATCTGACGATGTCCTGATATACATACTATATGCATGTATGTATTTTTGAGATCGTGTTACTAAAATCGTCGGGCCCTATAAAAGTGACTGATAAAAGCGATCTCCGTGGTCAATTTTTGAAAGAGACGTAATTGTGTGTAAGACCCTACAACTGTTTGGTAAAATTTGTGTAAGTCCCCATAAACAAAATTTTTGTTTACCTCGTACAGGTAGTAAATGACCTGTTTTCAAGTGATTTGTCCCTGGTTTTATAAATAGCGTTGTTATTTTTTACTGCTTCATCTGCAAGGGTTATTGACGGGGAATAACGGTACATTATTTTAACTTGGGCACTAAAGCAGATAGCGGTGGGTTTTATGTAGTATGTTATATTTCAAAGCATATTGAGATATTCTTAAAGTTATTTATTAGGGAAATTTCACAGAAAACATTGGCTCTTTTTTTCAAACGAAACAGAACTCATATTTGGGATGGAAACATTAGTTTATATATATTTTTTTTACATACATTAAATTATATATATATATATATATATATATATATATATATATATATATATATATATATATATATATATATATATATATATATATATATATATATATATATATATACTTATAGGGTTAGTATGGGATGGACTTTTATTTCCCGATATATTCCTTATTCAAAAAAAAAATCTTAACAAAAGCTTTTCGACATATTTTTTTACTACAAACTCGCGGCATTCAATTTATCCTAGCGTAAACAACTTCGTTGCTATGGCAACTAAATCTTTCTTTTTAAATGGCAAGATATGATTTTTTTGCATTTTCGGAAATAGGGTCTAGTTCTTGATACGGAACTATAAATATGTAATTAGGTTCAATTAAAAAAACATTGAGAAAACATTTATGTAATTATGCAGATGATCGCAAAAGTGTTTTTTTTTAGAAACGGAAGCTTGCTTAAAACCAACCCTGTACGAATAAACAACAAGACAAATGCTGCAAAATCAACCCCCATAAAAGTTACGGGACCTGGCGTGAATAGGGCGTGCTGGGCGGGGAAGGCAATATAGAAATCAAATCAGCAAAAACACCTTTGTTTGGTCTTCTATAAGCAGCTTTTTTTACAGTTTGCTCCAACATTTCTTCTTAATAATATTTGCCCCCCTCCAACACGGCTTTTTGCTCCAAGTCCCACAGCTTGTTTGCAAGTTGAAGGGACAAGAGTTTTGTTGTCGTTTATGCGCAAGACACTGTAATAGGCAGGCCTGAACCACCTGACCTGACCTGACCTGACCTGACCTGACCTGACCTGACCTGACCTGACATGGCACGACCTGATCCAACCTGACCTGACCAAACCCGACTCTGACGTGATCCTGATCTGACGTGAACTCAGTAAAAGCGTATGAGAAAACCCAAAAAACATGTATTAAAAAACAATGTTGCTTTGGTATGTGTATGTGACCAGCGATGAACCAATAATGCCAATAAGTTGACAACAACAAATTCTCATAACGTGAAAACGAATTTTCGCAACATAAATAAATTCTGGACGCAGCAAGTGCGTTATGGTAGTGAATTTTCATTAAAATCTTTTTAATAACAAATATGTGTTTTTTTAAGAAATCAGGCATCAAATTTGGTTACCAGTATAACCTATATAGTAAAAACAATGTGCCATGTTCCATTAAAATAACTTTATTGTGTGAAAATGTACAAAAATTTCCAAAAGTAAACTTAAAATGTTCCCGAAAAAACACGTTTCTTGGTCAACCTTATAGGTTAATAGAAAATTGAGCTGTTCAAATATGAAACATTTGATCAAAATTCGCTACCATAACGCACTTGCTGCGTCCAGAATTTATTTTCTTACAAACATGCATTATATTTCGATGGAAAATGCAAAAATGCAATAACATAAGGCGTGTTTGATTAAAAAAAGGAAATTTGTATCACCAACGACTTATGGGCCACCCTGTGATTGCAGAAATATTATTTTAAGATGTAGCTCAAGACACCCTATAATTAATATATACAAATTTTCTTCATATCTTATATAATAACGGATATATTGAGATTTATTAATTTTTTACGAAAATTCTACAAAAATTATATACCATTAAATGATAAACTCTATAGCTAAGGCTACTGCCAAGCATCAGAGACAGCGTCTATTTGAAATGAATTTTCTGCAAATATTTTAGTAAAATGAAGGACAATGACAGTTGAAACTAAGACTTTAGGGTTTGTAAAACATCCTTCTTGAGACATTTGATTTCTATAGCCCGTATTATATTTAAGTTATTTGCCTAAATGTTGCCAATTTTGACATTTTAAATCGCCACTTTGACGTTTTGAAGAAAACCCCAATTTATTTATTTTTAAATGCCTATAACTTTTTTGTCTTTTGACCTACATAGCTAAATTTTGGTAGGTAACTTACCTATAAGGATGTAAACCTGCGTACCAAATTTGGTTGTCCTTACTTTGTTAATTCCGGAGATATAATTTTTTTTCGAAAGAAAACACAAAATTTTCCGGGAAAACCTCGGCAGATTTTCCTGACTAACGAACTCATCCAAGCCATTTGCAAAAGGAATTTTTTCACCAAATTTGATCAAAATCGGCCCATTATTTTTTGAGTTATCGGTGTGATACATATATATATATATATATATATATATATATATATATATATATATATATATATATATATATAAATATATATATATATATATATATATATATATATATATATATATATATATATATATATATATATATATATATATATATATATATATATATATATATATATATATATATATATAAACATATAAAAATTGAAACTGACCCCGGATATGTTTTCTGGGGGGCCTAATTAGCGCTCATTTGAAGAAATTTTTTCAAAATTCAAAAGTCGGGATCTCCTCATTAGTGAATTTTTTTTAAGAAAATTCACTAAAATGGTATAAAATTGCATATAATATGGTAAACATTATCTTTCAGCGGTCGACATCACGTTGATGAAACTGCAGATGAGAGGCAAACTTGTTTTAATTATTAACTTTAATTCTAAAAGAGACTGGAAAAACAAAACTAAAAAATTTCGGGACGCAGCAAGTGAGTTATAGCGAAGTTTCATAAGACTTGTACATTATTATTATACGGCATATTAGTAAAGTGAATACTTTAAACTTACACAGACCTTGAAGATTGATTTTAGAGGTCCTGGTACGCGCACATTTGACGAATTCTTTCGAAAGTGTTACCATCGATATCTCTCTATTATCAAAAAAATATTGCTCTTTCTCCTTTTGAGAAAAATGTCCAAATCTCAGTTTTCTATGAAGGTAAAGAACTAAATTTTGTTATATTTATAGTTGACAGGTAGTAGTGGACTTTTCCTTTACGTGATAGTAAAGAATTTTTTCACGCCCGAGGAGGTATCACCCCTTACATCAAGCGGCCGGTGAAGTCCCAACGGACTTTTCCGGTTCTGGTGTATGTGGTGTATGAGTCGGTTTCCCTTAAAAAACAAAAATGATGATGACTCCTTCTTGTACTAAAGATTTCGGAGATAAAATACCCCTCCATTCGGATCCCGGGAGAGGGGTGTGCAGGGGGCGCCGGCATCAAGATTTAACATATCCTCCTAGAATATGTGTGCCCTGATTTCTAACTTGAACTCCATCCACCATTTCCTCCAGGTTAATAGGCCTCAACTCCTCTTCCTCACCGAAACCCAAATCAGTGCCAAAACAGCCACTAATCACCTTAATTTTCCGAGGTATGAGCTCCTTACTTCCTTTAGATTGCACCGAGGCGTGTGCGCATACGTCCGTAGCAATCTTCCCTGCATCAGACTCCCCAATTTAGAAGCTTCAATGTCCATAATAAGGTATGGCTAGGATCTTCAAAAACCGATCCACAAGGGAGAGCAGCAGAGGCCTTTGCAGTCAGCAATTCTTTAGCCAATATGGTTCAGCAACCTACTTACTTTCCTCGTGTCGAACACACAGCTTAAATCCCTTGGATTTCCTTCTTACTACAAAACCTGAATACTATAAGATATCAGTCACCGCCCCCTTTGGCCGCTCAGACCACGACATGGTCACTGCTTCCTGCGCAATGCAACCTGAGCGGAGGCTTTTGCAGTCAGCAATTCTTTAGCCAATATGGTTCAGCAACCTACTTACTTTCCTCGAATCCCAAGACACAGCTCAAATCCCTTGAATTTCCTTCTTGCTACAAAACCTGAATCCTATAGGACCACAGTCACCGCCCCTTGGTCGCTCAGATTACGGCATGGTCACTGCTTTCTGAGCATTGCAACCCGAGGTCACACAATCATCATACCCACGTAACGTTTGGCACTACAACTCTGTGAACTGGGATTAAACCCGGGATTACTTTTCCCCATTTCCAGGGGCGTCTATCTGCTTCGCTTAACCAGACCCCTCTGATATCTCACAAAACGTCACCGAAATTATACAAGCTGGCATGGAATTATTTATTCCACGTGCACAGAAAACCTCTTCAGCCAGTCAAAAGCCTTGGTTATCTAAATCCTGTGAGAACGCCAGACTTGAAAAGGTCAAAGCTCACAAAACGCTTCTACACAATCCCAGTCAAGAAAACTGTCAAGTATTTAACGACGCAAGAAACCGCTATGTCCGCATTCTTACTGAGGCAAAAATCTCGTTTAATAACCATATCAAAAACAAAGTCCTCTCAAGCTCCAACGGCAGCAAACCCTTTTGGACCGTTGCTAAATCTACTGGGAATAATTTCTGCAAGAGCACGTTCCCACATCTTGTTTCAGGGGATGACATTGTTTCTACCGCCCTGGGCAAGGCTGAACTTTTTGCCTTGTTGTTCGCCGGCAATTCTACTCTCAACCCACCTCCAAATTTTCAACCACAAACAGTCCCCAATGTGGGACATAAAATGACGGATATCATTTTTAAAACTAAAAAGGTACGAAAGATGCTATCTTCTCTTAATACAAGGAAAGCCTATGGCCTTGACGAGATCCCAGCAATTCTTGTCAAAAAATGCGCACCAGAACTTTCTCCTGTCCTGACTTGTCTGTTTCAGACATTTAACAATAGATCCATATTCCCTAGTAACTCGAAAACTGCTCGAGTACAACCCGTCCCCAGGAAAGGATCCAAGGCGTTTCCTAGCCAATACAGACCTATTTCTCTCCTTTCAATCGGCTCTATAGTGATGGAAAAGGATATAAACACCGAATTACTAAAATTTCTTGAAAAACACAGTGTAATCCACGACAGGCAGTATGCATTCCGTCAGCGCAGATCAACTGCCGACCTCCTTTCCTTTGTCACCCATTCTTGGAACAAGTCTATGGAACTACTCAATGAATCCCAGATTGTCGCTTTTGACATATATATAGCATTCGACCAGGTCTGGCACGCAGCGCTGCTTAATAAACTTCCGGCCTATGGACTACCACCAAAACCCTGTACCTACACAGCAAATTTGCTCTCAAACCGAAGAGTTTCTGTTGTTGTGGATGGCCATTCCTCTAAACTGTAACCAATTAATACAGGAGTCCCTCAAGGTTCAGATTTAGTCCATACTTTGTTTCTTCTCCACATCAATGACCTCGTCTTTAGCACATCCAACCCAGTTCACAGTTACGCGGATGACAACACCCTCCACTTAAATATACAATATTCTAAGCCTGTCTCTTTAGCCCAATTAGATGAGGATCGCAGACTCATGGAGGCTTCTGTCTCTGTGGATCTCCAAAAAATATTAGACTGGAGAAGTAGAAATCTTGTAGAATTCAACTCCACCAACTCTCAGTCTTGCTTTGTATCTCATAAGAGATACACCAGTCCTAGACCCATCACAATGAGCAACCAAGTTATTCAAAGTAATGAGTCCTTTTCACTTGTTGGCATTTCTGTGAATCGAAATCTCAATTGGCACCAACATGTCACATCAATTGCAGAAGAGGCTGCTAAGAAATTAGGTTTCCTCTTCCGGGCTCGCAAATACTTTTCACCAGCTAATCTCTATACCTTACATACTTCACAAATAAGGCCAAAGGCAGCCATCCCTTGCTCACTGACGTGCCGTTGGTGACCTCTCTCTCTCTTTTATAGATAACTGCACGGGCACTGCTCAGATGAGCTTTCTTCAATAGTTCCTCCACCTGCTGCCCCTAATAGATATACAAGGGAAACAGATCGAATGCACCATTTTACTGTCTAGGTCACCAGACATAGAACATCTTGTTATGCCCGCTCTTTTGTCCCGAGGACTTCCAAGTTGTGGAATTCCTTGCCGACACATGTTTCTCCTTCTCCTCCGAACCTCCAAACCTTCCAGATTTTTTTTGTTACAAAACACACCACGAGGGTTTACAGCCTAAATACTATCGTACCGTGGGTGTCAACAAGGAGGAAAGAGGCAACTTGTTAATTCTGGACTTGAAGGTTCCGAGGAGAAGGAAAAACATGTGCCGGCAAGGAATTACACAACTTGGAAGTCCTCGGGACAAAAGATGTTCTATGTCTGGTGACTTGGACAGTAAAAGGGTGCATTCGCTCTGTCCCCTGGTAGATCTTCTGGGAGCAGCAGGTGGAGGAACTATGGAAGAAAGCTCATCTGAGCAGTGCCCGTGCAGATATATATAAAAGAGAGAGAGAGAGAGAGAGAGAGAGAGAGAGGTCACCAACGGCACGTCGGTGGGCAAGGGATGGCAGCCTTTGGGTGAGGGTAGGGTCACCGATGAGACTCATAGCTCTCTTCTGAATGAAGTCCAGGATAGTGAGTGTAGAAGCGGCAGCGGCACCCCAGATGTAGGAGCAGCATTCGATGTTTGGTCTTATTTGTGAAGTATATAAGGTATAGAGATTAGCTGGTGAAAAGTATTTGTGAGCCCGGAAGAGGAAACCTAATTTCCTAGCAGCCGCTTCTGCAATCGATGTGACATGTTGGTGCCAATTGAGAATTCGATCCACAGAAATGCCAGCAAGTGCAAAGGACTCATTACTTTGATTAACTTGGTTGTTCATTGTGATGGGTCTAGGGCTGGTGTATTTCTTATGAGAAAGAATGCAAGACTGAGATTTGGTGGGGTTGAATTGTACAAGATTTCTACTTCCCCAGTCTAATATTTTTAGGAGATCCACGGAGACAGAACCCTCCATGAGTTTGCGATCCTCATCAAATTGGGCTAAAGGGACTGGCTTAGAATATTGTCTATTTGAGTGGAGGGTGCTGTCGTCCGCGTAACTGTGAACTGGATTGGATGTGCTAGAGATGAGAGCATTGATGTGGAGAAGAAACAAAGTAGGGGCTAAAGCTGAACCTCGAGGAACTCCTGCATTAATTCGATACAGTTTAGAGGAATGGCCATGCACGACAACATAAATGCTCCGGTTGAATAGGAAATTTGCTGTCCAGGTACAGTTTTGGTGGTAGGTCATAGACCGGAAGTTTATTAAGCAGCGCTGCGTACCAGACCTGGTCGAATGCTTTGGATATGTCTAGAGCGACAATCTGGGATTCACAGCGTAGTTCCATAGACTTGTTCCAAGAATGGGTGACAAAGGAAAGGAGGTCGGCAGTTGGTCTGCGCTGACGGAATCCCTACTGCCTGTCGTGGATTAGACTGCGTTTTTCAAGAAATTTTAGTAAATCGCAGTTTATATACGTTTCCATCACTTTAGAGACGACTGAAAGGAGAGAAATGAGCCTGTAGTTGCTAGAAAGCGCTTTGGATCCTTTATTGGGGACGGGCTGTACTCGAGCAGTTTTCCAGTTACTAGGGAATATGCTACTATTGTAAGATGTCTGAAACAGACGAGTCAGGACAGGGGCAAGTTCTGGTGCGCATTTTTTGGACCAATTGCTGGGATCTCGTCAAGGCCAGGGGCTTTCCTGGTATTAAGAGAAGAGAGCATCTTTCGTACCTTCCTAGTTTTGAAAATGATATCCGTTATTTTATGCGCGACATTGGGGACTGTTGGTGGTTGAACATTTGGATGTGGGTTGAGAGTAGAATTGCCGGCGAACAACAAGGCAAAAAGTTCAGCGTTGCCCAGGGCGGTAGAAACAATTTCATCCCCTGAAACAAGCGATGGGAAGGTGCTCTTTCAGAAATTATTCCCAACAGAGTTAGCAAGAGTGCAGAAGGGTTTGCTGTCGTTGGAGCTTGAGAGGACTTTGTTTTTGATGCGGTGATTAAACGAGTTTTTTGCCTCAGAAAGAATGTGGACATAGCGGTTTCTTGCGTAGTTAAATGCTTGACGGTTTTCTTGACTGGGATTGTGTAGAAGCGTTTTGTGAGCTTTGACTTTTTAAAGTCTGGCCTTGTCACAGGATTTAGAGAAGCAGGGTTTTGAATGGCTGAAGAGGTTTTCTGTGTACGTGAAATAAATAATTGCATGCCAGCATGGATAATTTCGGTGACGTTTTGTGAGATATCAGAGGGATCAGGATGAGAGAAGCAGGCAGACGCCCATGGAAATGAGGAAAAGTAACGCCGCATTTCATCCCAATTCGCGGAGTTGTAGTGCCAAACCATACGTGGGTGTGATGACTGTGTGACCTCGGGGTGCATTGCGCAGGAAGCAGTGACCATGCCGTGGTCTGAGCAACCAAGAGGTGACTGATATTTTATAGCATTCAGGTTTTGTAGTACGAAGGAGGTCCAAGGGATTTGTGCTGTGTGTTCGGATGCGAGGAAATTAAGTAGGTTGCTGAGCCATATTGGCTAAAGTATTGCTGACTGCTCTCCTTTGTGGATTGGTTTTTGAAGATCCTAGCCATTCCTTATTATGGACATTGAAGTCACCAAGAATAGTGACCTCGGAGGAAGGATATTCAGAAATCAGATGGTCGGTTTTTTCAGAAAGGTAGTCGAAGAGCTGGGCAAAGGTGTTGTCAGAAGGTGGCCGGTAAATGCTACAGATGAATTTAGTTGTAGCCCTGAGAGAGAGTTTTATCTATAGTATGTCTTTTCTTCCAGCTTCTAAATTGGTGCAAGGTAGATTGCTACGGACGTATGCGCACACGCCTCCATGCAATCTAAATGAAGTAAGGAGCTCATACCCCATGAAATTAAGGTGATTAGTGGCTGTTTTGGCACTGATTTGGGTTTCGGTGAGAAGGAGGAGTTGTGGCCTATTAGCCTGGAGGAAATTGTGAACGGATTTCAGGTTAGAATTTAGGCCACATATATTCGAGAAGGATATGTTAAATCGTTATGCTGGCGCCCCCTGTACACCCCTCTCCCGAAGATCCGAATGGAGGGGTATCTTACCTCTGGAATCTTTGTACAAGGAGGAGCCATCATCATTTTGGCTTATAAGGGAAACCGACTCATACACCAGAACCGAAAACGTCCGTTGGGACTTCACTTGATGTAAGGGGTGCTACCACCTCGGGCGTGAAAAAATTACTATCACGTAAAGGAAAAGTCCACTACCACCTGCTTGACTCGGATAAGTCGCCTCGTACGACAGGCAGAAGTTACCATGGGCCCATTCTTTTAGTTAGTCCCCGGACCCACAGGGGACAAAGAATTAACAAGTTGCCTCTTCCCCCCTTGTCGACACCCACGGTACGATAGTATTTAGGCTGTCAGCCCTCGTGGTGTGTTGTTGAAATATATAGCAATTATACATATAATGGATCTAAGCTTTTACGTAGAATTTAAAAATATAACACTATATAGGTTATCCTATTTGAAATGAGCAAGTTAACATCAACCCCGTGCATAACTGGAAGTGCCACGATCTTGAGAATACTTTAGCTGAGTTGCCCCCATCTACTTCAGTAAGCTGCCCAATTTTCAAAATTTTCCAAAGACTATTTTCCGAGAAATGGATCGCGGGTGTTCGACGTGGGACACCCTATATATATATATATATATATATATATATATATATATATATATATATATATATATATATATATATATATATATATATATATATATCTTCTACGTATAGAGTAGTATGTTGTTTGGGAATTTTGATATATAAGTGCAAATTATTCTTTACGACTTTATTAGTGTTAGTCGGTGACTAAACAGTGTTTGTGATGTTTTGCCAACAGCTAAAAAGGATCGTAGGCTTAGAAAAAGGGCTGATATGCAATAGGTTAGTTATCTTAAAATTTATTTAACACTGTCCACCTGTCTACAGAATTATTTTGTAGATAGTTAAGTTTATTTCCTATTCGCTTAAGTTGTATTTAAATCAAAACATATTTAGTGGCGTGCTCTTATCTTTATATTGCAAAAAATGGTCTTTTGTGATCAAAATTACATAAATCGTTTGTTAAGTTTTTGTTTAGTTTCATTTCGTCTAGGTACCTATGTTGGTTTTAAAACTCTTCATGTGTTACTAAATATTTGACATCACCGTAACAAACTATTTGCGCTTATGTGTATAGTGATTTTTTCTACTTTTTTTAATCTTGCATGTTTTAACTTATACAAATTTTCGAAACATAAGTTTACCAGGCGCCAGCATCTGAGTTTAAGCATTCATCTGCTGACTAACGATACATTTCAGCGGTTAGAGACTGATGAACGCACAGTTAACCCCAAGCACTATTGTGTTACTTTTGTCTGTCATTCCGTTTTGACAAATTGACAACAGTTAAGTTCCAACAAAAGCTCAGCGGGACCGGTGAACGCATACGTTTACACACCCATTCACCCCTGGTGAGGCTCGAATTTGAATCACCCTGTATATTTATTATGATTTTGAAATTTCCTTTTGCGGCTATTAAGAAAACTATTTATTTAAAAAATTTAAAATTTTTCCTTTCCCAAATTATAAAATTTATTAAAAGCAAAAAAGTTTTTACTAGTTTACCAGTTTCAACTACATAATATAATATAAGCATCCTTGTTGGTCCAGTGGGTAAACATTTCCATTTCTCCGTACATACTGTAAATTAACATTAACCGAGGTTGTGGCATTGTGTTTGAAATTTAATACCTGCACATTCCTCCCTTTCAAAGCGGCGTAGAGCCGTCGGTCCGATGTACTATCTGATGCCGGGCACGTTAGACATAATCTGGCACCAAACATTATTTTTTATTAAATGCCCACAACTTTTGTCTGGTAATGTAGAGATCTGAATTTTGGCATATGGTTTACTTTTAGTGAATTTTCTTTAAAAAATTAACTGAGGAGATCGCGACTTTAGAATTTTGAAATAATTTCTTTAAATGAGCGGGAACTAGGCGCCTAGAACACATATCTTGGGTCAGTTTCCATTTATATATATATATATATATATATATATATATATATATATATATATATATATATATATATATATATCCACTCAAAAATTATGGGACGATTTTGATCAAATTTTGTAAGAATTTTCCTTTTGAAAGTGGCATAGATAAATTCGTTAGCCAGGAAATGCGGCCCAGGTTTATCCGGAAAATGTTGTGTTTTCTTTCAAGAATAACAAAAAGCGGGCATAACAAGAAGTTGCCTTATTTGTGAAGTATATAAGGTATGGAGATTAGCTGGTGAAAAGTATTTGCGAGCCCGGAAGAGTAAACCTAATTTCTTAGCAGTCGCTTCTGCAATTGATGTGACATGTTGGTGCCAATTGAGATTTCGATCCACAGAAATGCCAACAAGTGAAAAGGACTCATTACTTTGAATAACTTGGTTGTTTATTGTGATGGGTATCTCTTATGAGAAAGAAAGCAAGACTGAGATTTGGTGGGGTTGAATTGTACAAGATTTCTACTTCCCCAGCCTAATATTTTTTGGAGATCCACGGAGACAGAACTCTCCATGAGTCTGCGATCCTCATCTAATTGAGCTAAAGAGACAGGCGTAGAATATTGTATATTTGAGTGGAAGGTGCTGTCGTCCGCGTAACTGTGAAGTGGGTTGGATGTGCTAGAGAGGAGGTCATTGATGTGGAGAAGAAACAAAGTAGGGGCTAAAGCTGAACCTTGAGGAACTCCTGCATTAATTGAATACAGTTTAGAGGAATGGCCATCCACAATAACAGAAATGCTCCTGTTGGAGAGAAAATTTGCAGTCCAGGTACAAAGTTTTGGTGGTAGGCCACAGGCCAGAAGTTTATTAAGCAGCGCTGCGTGTCAGACCTGGTCGAATGCTTTGGATATGTCTAGAGCGACAATCTGAAATTCACCGTGTAGTTCTATAGACTTGCTACAAGAATGGGTGACAAAAGAAAGGAGGTCGGCAGTCGAGCTGCGTTGACGGAATCCATACTGCCTGTCGTGGATTAGACTGTGTTTTTCCAGGTAAATTTTAGTAATTCGGTGTTTATATACTTTTCCATAACTTTAGAGACCACTGAAAGGAGAGAAATAGGCCTGTAGTTGCTAGGAAGCGCTTTGGATCCTTTCTTGGGGATGGGTTGTACTCGAGCAGTTTTCCAGTTACTAGGGAATATGTCTTTATTGTAAGATATCTGAAATAGACGAGTCAGGACAGGAGCAAGTTCTGGTGCGCATTTTTTAAGAACAATTGCTGGGATCTCGTCAAGGCCAGAGGCTTTCCTGGTATTAAGAGAAGAGAGCATCTTTCGTACCTTTTTAGTTTTGAAAATGATATCCGTCATTTTACGCGCGACATTGGGGACTATTGATGGTTGACCATTTGGACGTGGGTTGAGAGTAGAATTGCTGGCGAACAACGAAGCAAAAAGTTCAGCCTTGCCCAGGGCGGTAGAAATAATTTCATCCCCTGAGACAAGAGGTGGGAACGTGCTTTTGCAGAAATTATTCCCAATAGATTTAGCAAGAGTCCAGAAGGGTTTGCCGCCGTTGGAACTTAATAGGACTTTGTTTTTGATGTGGTTATTAAACGAGTTTTTTGCCTCAGAAAGAATGAGGACATAGCGGTTTCTTGCGTCGTTAAATGCTTGACGGTTTTCTTGACTGGGATTGTGTAGAAGCGTTTTGTGAGCTTTGACCTTTTCAAGTCTGGCCATGTCACAGGATTTAGAGAACCAGGGCTTTTGAGTGGCTGAAGAGGTTTTCTGTGTACGTGGAATAAATAGCTCCATGCCAGCTTGGATAATTTCGGTGACGTTTTGTGAGATATCAGAGGGGCCAGGATGAGAGAAGCAGACAGACGCCCATGGAAATGAGGAAAAGTAATCCCGCATTTCGTCCCAGTTTGCCGAGTTGTAGTGCCAAACGATACGTGGGTGTGATGACTGTGTGACCTCAGGTTGCATTGCGCAGGATGCAGTGACCATGCCGTGGTCTGAGCGGCCAAGGGGGGCGGTGACTGATATCTTATAGTATTCAGGTTTTGTAGTAAGATGGAAATCCAAGGGATTTTAGCTGTGTGTTCGATACGAGGAAAGTAAGTAGGTTGCTGAACCATATTGGCTAAAGAATTTCTGACTGCAAAGGCCTCTGCTGCTCTCCCTTGTGGATCGGTTTTTGAGGATCCTAGCCATTTCTTATTATGGACATTGAAGTCACCAAGAATAGCGACCTCGGAGGAAGGATATTCAGAAATCAGATAGTCGGTTTTTTTCAGAAAGGTAGTCAAAGAGCTGTACAAAGTTGTTGTCAGAAGGCGACCGGTAAATGCAACAGATGAATTTGGTTGCAGCCCTGAGAGATAGTTTTATCCATAGTATGTCTTTTCTTTCAGCTTCTAAATTGGGGAGTCTGGTGCAGGGTAGATTGCTACGGACGTATGCGCACACGCCTCCATGCAATCTAAAGGAAGTAATCAGCTCATACCCCGGGAAATTAAGGTGATTAGTGGCTGTTTTGGCACTGATTTGAGTTTCGGTGAGGAAGAGGAGTTGGGGCCTGTTAGCCTGGAGGAAATGGTGGACGGAGTTCAGGTTAGAATTTAAGCCACATATATTTGAAAAGGATATGTTAAATCTTGATGTTGGCGCCCCCTGTACACCCCTCTCCCGGAGATCCGAATGGAGGGGTATTTTGCCTCCGGAATCTTTTGTACAAGGAGGAGCCATCATCATTTTTGCTTATAAGGGAAACCGACTCATACACCAGAACCGGAAACGTCCGTTGGGACTTCACCGGCCCCTTGATGTATGGGGTGGTACCTCCTCGGGCGTGAAAAAATCCTTTACTATTACGTAAAGGAAAATTCCACTACCACCTGCTATGGATTGGATTGGATCAATGTCTACCCCTTTAAAAATAAGATTAATAAAGGGGCTATCAATTGTCCAATAGTTATGCTTTCCGACATAGGATGATACAAAACATTATCATTTTGCATCCATGCCTATTGTCGGCTAACGAAGTGGGCCAAAGAAAGAAAGACGCGACGCTAGTACACACACACACACACACCATCACACACACACACACACACTATTACATGTGCTCGTATGTTTGCAGGGACACACGAACACACAACAACTTGTGGGATCTTAATGTTTGAGATGAGTCGTGGTTGTAGATTTATCTCCAGATGTTGATAATTCGCGCCAAAATACTATACACACGCTCGTTTAGAAAATATTTGCAAATAAAGTTTATGCTTGAAGTGTGTATAAGACCCCATAAACCATCATTTTTTTGTACAAACATAACGGTGTTTGTGAATTACACATGGCAATAAAAAAACGAGTTTAAAAAACTGTCTGGCTTCTGTGCGTGTAAGGACTGACAAATATAAGGGGAAGGGTTTGTTTGTTAAATACCGTGTGGAGGTATTATATAGTTGATCACATTGACCTTGTGCAGTTATTCTGAAATATATTATTACATATATTTTTTAGTGAATTTTCCTAAACTTTTGAAGTTTCAAAAAATTCGCGAACCAGGATTTCTAGACACCATGTCCGTGGTCAGTTTCAATTTTGATATATATATATATATATATATATATATATATATATATATATATATATATATATATATATATATATATATATATATATTTGTGTGTGTGTGTGTGCGTATCACCCTTATAACTCAAAAAATAATGGGCTACCAAATTGGGTCCGTGGCTGTAGGTTATAAAAATCTGGACGCAGGGAGTCCGTTATGGAAATGAATTTCCATAAAATGTTTTTAATGCAAGCAGGCATCAATTTAGTTACCGGTCTAACCTATATAGTAAAAACGTATTGTTTGAAAATGTACAAAAATTTTCCGAAAATAGACTTAAAATATTTATGAGAAAACTGGTTTCCAAGTATTTAATTAAAAATCGATACCAAAACGCACTGACTGCGTCTCGAATTTTTTTTACATCATCATATTTCGATTAAAAACGTAACAGTATAAGGAATGTTCGAAAAAAATATTGCAGTTATCACCAACGAATTATGGGCCACACTGGGATTTTCAAAATAATTTTACAAGATGCAGCTCAAGACACCTTATAATTAACATATACAATTTTTCTCGTATCTTGCATAATAACAATTATATTGAGCGTAGAAATGCGTCACCCTGTATATATGTAAACAGATAAAAACTGAAAGTAAACCCGGATATGGATTCTAGGGGGCCTACTTTGTACTCATATGAAGAAATCTTTTTCAAATTCAAACGTCGCGGTCTCCTCATTAACGATTTTTTTATAGGAAAATTAGCTAAAAATTATAAACCGTTAAACCATAAACGTAACTAAAGCTGTTGCCAAAGCATCAGAGAAAGGGTCTATTTGCAATGAATTTTCTGGAAATATTTTAGTAAAATAAAGGTCAATGGCGGTTGAAGCTGAAACTTAAGGGTTTGTAGAACACTCTTCTTGCAACATTTTCTTTACGTAACCCGTATTTATTTTATGTTATTTGCCTAAATGTTGTCAATTTTAACGTTTAAAACCGCGACGTTTTGAGGAAAACCCAATTTTTTTTTCTTCAAATGCCTATAACTTTTTTGTCTTTAAACTTACAGATCAAAATTTTGGTACGTGGTTCAATTTTTATAATACTGATATACATACCAGATTTGTTTCCCCTTACTTTGTTATTCTTGAAAGAAAACACAACATTTTCCGGATAAACCTGGGCCGCATTTCCTGGCTAACGAATTTATCTATGCCACTTTCAAAAGGAAAATTCTTACAAAATTTGATCAAAATCGTCCCATAATTTTTGAGTGGATATATATATATATATATATATATATATATATATATATATATATATATATATATATATATATATATATATATATATATATATATATATATATATATATATATATATCCACTCAAAAATTATGGGACGATTTTGATCAAATTTTGTAAGAATTTTCCTTTTGAATATATATATATATATATATATATATATATATATATATATATATATATATATATATATATATATATATATATATATATATATATATATATATATATATATATATATATATATATATATATATATATCCACTCAAAAATTATGGGACGATTTTGATCAAATTTTGTAAGAATTTTCCTTTTGAAAGTGGCATAGATAAATTCGTTAGCCAGGAAATGCGGCCCAGGTTTATCCGGAAAATGTTGTGTTTTCTTTCAAGAATAACAAAGTAAGAGGAACCAAATCTGGTATGTATATCAGTATTATAAAAATTGAACCACGTACCAAAATTTTGATCTGTAAGTTTAAAGACAAAAAAGTTATAGGCATTTGAAGAAAAAAAAATTGGGTTTTCCTCAAAACGTCGCGGTTTTAAACGTTAAAATTGACAACATTTAGGCAAATAACATAAAATAAATACGGGTTACGTAAAGAAAATGTTGCAAGAAGAGTGTTCTACAAACCCTTAAGTTTCAGCTTCAACCGCCATTGACCTTTATTTTACTAAAATATTTCCAGAAAATTCATTGCAAATAGACCCTTTCTCTGATGCTTTGGCAACAGCTTTAGTTACGTTTATGGTTTAACGGTTTATAATTTTTAGCTAATTTTCCTATAAAAAAATCGTTAATGAGGAGACCGCGACGTTTGAATTTGAAAAAGATTTCTTCATATGAGTACAAAGTAGGCCCCCTAGAATCCATATCCGGGTTTACTTTCAGTTTTTATCTGTTTACATATATACAGGGTGACGCATTTCTACGCTCAATATAATTGTTATTATGCAAGATACGAGAAAAATTGTATATGTTAATTATAAGGTGTCTTGAGCTGCATCTTGTAAAATTATTTTGAAAATCCCAGTGTGGCCCATAATTCGTTGGTGATAACTGCAATATTTTTTTCGAACATTCCTTATACTGTTACGTTTTTAATCGAAATATGATGATGTAAAAAAAATTCGAGACGCAGTCAGTGCGTTTTGGTATCGATTTTTAATTAAATACTTGGAAACCAGTTTTCTCATAAATATTTTAAGTCTATTTTCGGAAAATTTTTGTACATTTTCAAACAATACGTTTTTACTATATAGGTTAGACCGGTAACTAAATTGATGCCTGCTTGCATTAAAAACATTTTATGGAAATTCATTTCCATAACGGACTCCCTGCGTCCAGATTTTTATAACCTACAGCCACGGACCCAATTTGGTAGCCCATTATTTTTTGAGTTATAAGGGTGATACGCACACACACACACACAAATATATATATATATATATATATATATATATATATATATATATATATATATATATATATATATATCGATACCTCAGTTCTAGAACGTAACAAGTCAAAAATTGTCGTTTTCGAGTTAGTGCCCCCATGTAATAGCCGATACCATGCTCTTTCTATTTCAATAAGGAAACAACTCTAACTATGATATTTGCCCGCAAGATGTCGCTGATTACACTATGGAACAACTCATAATTAAAATAAACTCCTGTTCTATAGTGTAACAAACAGAGTTGTTACGGTTTAGAACTGTAGTAAATTAATAAATATTAGAGGTTACGTATGTTTTATGAACCGAGATTGTGTGTTCTAGACATAAACAATGAATACTTTTAGTTTTAATAACGCAAAAAAAGATCCAAACGAGACGCGTACCAGTTTGTTGTTGCGATTGGCCACCATAAATAGCCATGAAACTACAAATGACACAAAGGTAAGTTAATTCAATATTATTCTTACAGTACAACATAACCTTAATTTGCATCTAGTTCTGTTTATTGGGCTATCACCACTAAGTTTAGAATAAAATTAATAATAACTACTTATTTATGATTATGCTTTGAATGTTACTGTTGAAGATAACTTCAGTTTTTATATTATTATGCAAAAGTTTCTGAATCATGTTTCACTTGTTACACTATTGAATTCAAGAGTTTGTGAAATAATAGAATATAGATGTAACAAGTTGTAGACCTTTAATTATTTTTAGAAATAGAATATAGAGTAAGTCACCGTTGTTGGCATAGGTTTATCGCTATATTAATAATTAAATTATGATTTATACTGTTTTAACTCAAATCAAAAATACTATAAGGTAACTAGTTTCGCCAATAAAATACTCCAATATTTCTGAATTTTTGAATTTATTTTGCCTACAAAATAAATGAAAGCAACACAAACTTCATAGTATGAATATAGAAAAATCTGAAATTTTGGCAAAGTCCTGATTAGGTGTATTGTTTTAGGATTTACCTTCCACATCTATGGAAAATATCGATAATTTTGAGGAAGATAGTGACGACAGTATTGCCGATAAGAATTATGAACCATCCAGTTCACTGTCATCTAGTGGCGAAGATGACAATCCTCCAAAGCAACCAGAACATAGTCTGGCCTCTGGGAATAGCGAAGATCAGTCAACAATGGAAGATCAAAACACAAAAAAATGTACAAGAAAAAGAATACGAGATTGTGATAATTGGGAGAAAAATAAAAAGAAAATAAAAAGAAACTTGGGTGAAGAATATGTGAACGCAGCCAAAAATAAAGTGGAAAAAAAGGTACTTAAAGGTCCTTGTAACGAAATATGTAGGTTAAAATGTTTTACCAAATTCACTGAAGATCAGAGAAAAACTATTTTTGAAAAGTATTGGAAACTGGGCTCGATTGATAAACAAAGAGATTTTATCCATAAAAATATATCCGAAATTATACCTCCTTACAGATATACGAAAACTGGAAGCAATCGATCAAAAACTATAAAATACACCCTTCAGGTAGAAGGGCAAGCTATACGTGTTTGTAAAACATTTTTTAAAAATACATTAGCTATAAACAACAGGACAATCTTTACAACTACGAAGAAAAAAGATGAATACGGGTTTTTGAAACCAGACCAACGGGGAAAGCACGGGAAACAAAAAAGAGTAAAGCAAGAAGTTATTGACGGTATTAGGGAGCATATCAATTCCTTCCCACGTGTAAGCTCGCATTATTGCCGTGCTAGGACTAAAAAAGAATACTTAGATGGCAGCCTAAATATCGCCACTATGTATCGGCTGTATGTAGAAAATTGCATTCAAAATAATCAAGAATATGCCAAAATTTCAATGTATACAAAAATTTTAAATACAGAGACTAACATAGCATTCCATGTACCAAAAAAGGACCAGTGTTCATTATGTACAAACTATGAAAATGGCGATGAAGACAATAAAGAAAAAATTAAGGAAACATTTGAAAAGCATTTAGAAGAAAAGGAATTAAGTAGACAAGAAAAGAAAAAGGATACAGAAGAGACAGACGAAAATGTTCTTGTGTGTTGTTTTGATCTGCAAGCAGTCCTAACTACTCCATGCGGAGAAGTTAATAGTTTTTTTTATAAAAGAAGATTGGCTACCTACAACTTTACCGTTTTTGATGTAAAGCAGAAACTGGGATTATGCTTTCTTTGGCATGAAGGTTTGGCAAAGAGGGGGGCTAACGAAATTGGAAGTTGTCTGTATCACTACTTAAGTAGTGAAGACTGTAAAAGTGAGAACATAATTTTTTATTCTGACAACTGTGTTGGACAGAATAAAAATAAGTTTGTGTTTGCCTTGTATTTATTTTGTGTATTGAATATTGATAAAATTAAAAGTATTACACACAAGTTTTTAGTGATAGGACACACTCAGAATGAAGGAGATAGTGTACATGCCTGTATTGAAAAAGAGAAAAATCGTATACTTAAAAGCGGCCCGATATACGTCCCTGCGCAATGGGCAACCATTATCAGATCTGCTAAAAAAAAGGGAACTCCTTACAAAGTGAATGAAATTTGTACGGAAGATATTTTTGATTTAAAAGCATTATGTACCCAAATGGGCAAAAATTATGTTAAAAATACAGAAAATGAGAAGGTGGTTTGGAAAGACGTTAGAATTGTCAAGGTAGAAAAGATGCAACCTTACATAATCTTTTATAAAACCTCATACTCACAATACAATTTTAAATCCATTGATGTAAGACAAAATTCAAAACACCTTAGAAATAATCAAGAACAGAAAAAAACTAAACTGCTACCTGCCTATAAAAAAGCTCCCTCTATCGATGCTAAGAAGAAAGAAAACTTATTAGAGCTTTGTAAAGAAAATGCCATCAAACAGGTCTATTGGCCATTTTATAAAGGTTTGTCTGAAAAATCGGATGATAATAATCAGAAGGAAGACGTAGATATTTCAAGTTGTAGTGATTCAGAGTCTGAATAACCATTTGTTATTTTTTTGCGAAGTTTATTTTGTAGAGTTACAGTTAAGTTTTTACCGTTTTAAGTAACAAGAAATAATTTTGTATGAATTTTTTAAAATAAAATGTTTGAAAAATTAAAATAACAAAATTATTTATTAAATACCCCTTATATTTTTATTTGTGCAATGATAAATGTAATCCTCAAACAAATTTAGCATCATAATATTGGACCTGTAATGATTTACAAGTTACCTATTCGCTCTCTTTTAAATCTGATTACATAATATTTTAAGTTCAATAATGTAACAACTTGATCAAAATTCAAAATTATCATAAAATCAAACTGTAAACCCAAAAATAGATTGACTTCCAATTACATATACATTATTTATTATGTTCATAATTTTTATTATCATTATACCTAGAACCACCAAATGGTTATCATTAGTTAACATGACCCAATTATTTTACTTGCCGTTTTCTCGTTTATTATATTTTTTGAGGTGTTACATTATAGAATTGAGGTATCGATATATATATATATATATATATATATATATATATATATATATATATATATATATATATATATATATATATATATATATATATATATATATATATATATATATATATATATATATATATATCAAAATTGAAACTGACCACGGACATGGTGTCTAGAAATTCTGGTTCGCGAATTTTTTGAAACTTCAAAAGTTTAGGAAAATTCACTAAAAAATATATGTAATAATATATTTCAGAATAACTGCACAAGGTCAATGTGATCAACTATATAATACCTCCACACGGTATTTAATAAACAAACCCTTCCCCTTATATTTGTCAGTCCTTACACGCACAGAAGCCAGACAGTTTTTTAAACTCGTTTTTTTATTGCCATGTGTAATTCACAAACACCGTTATGTTTGTACAAAAAAATGATGGTTTATGGGGTCTTATACACACTTCAAGCATAAACTTTATTTGCAAATATTTTCTAAACGAGCGTGTGTATAGTATTTTGGCGCGAATTATCAACATCTGGAGATAAATCTACAACCACGACTCATCTCAAACATTAAGATCCCACAAGTTGTTGTGTGTTCGTGTGTCCCTGCAAACATACGAGCACATGTAATAGTGTGTGTGTGTGTGTGTGTGTGTGTGTGTGTGTGTGTGTGTGTGTGTGTGTGTGTGTGTGTGTGTGTGTGTGTGTGTGTGTGTGTGTGTGTGTGTGTGTGTGTGTGTGTGTGTGTGTGTGTGTGTGTGTGTGTGTGTGTGTGTGTGTGTGTGTGTGTGTGTGTGTGTGTGTGTGTGTGTGTGTGTGTGTGTGTGTGTGTGTGTGTGTGTGTGTGTGTGTGTGTGTGTGTGTGTGTGTGTGTGTGTGTGTGTGTGTGTGTGTGTGTGTGTGTGTGTGTGTGTGTGTGTGTGTGTGTGTGTGTGTGTGTGTGTGTGTGTGTGTGTGTGTGTGTGTGTGTGTGTGTGTGTGTGTGTGTGTGTGTGTGTGTGTGTGTGTGTGTGTGTGTGTGTGTGTGTGTGTGTGTGTGTGTGTGTGTGTGTGTGTGTGTGTGTGTGTGTGTGTGTGTGTGTGTGTGTGTGTGTGTGTGTGTGTGTGTGTGTGTGTGTGTGTGTGTGTGTGTGTGTGTGTGTGTGTGTGTGTGTGTGTGTGTGTGTGTGTGTGTGTGTGTGTGTGTGTGTGTGTGTGTGTGTGTGTGTGTGTGTGTGTGTGTGTGTGTGTGTGTGTGTGTGTGTGTGTGTGTGTGTGTGTGTGTGTGTGTGTGTGTGTGTGTGTGTGTGTGTGTGTGTGTGTGTGTGTGTGTGTGTGTGTGTGTGTGTGTGTGTGTGTGTGTGTGTGTGTGTGTGTGTGTGTGTGTGTGTGTGTGTGTGTGTGTGTGTGTGTGTGTGTGTGTGTGTGTGTGTGTGTGTGTGTGTGTGTGTGTGTGTGTGTGTGTGTGTGTGTGTGTGTGTGTGTGTGTGTGTGTGTGTGTGTGTGTGTGTGTGTGTGTGTGTGTGTGTGTGTGTGTGTGTGTGTGTGTGTGTGTGTGTGTGTGTGTGTGTGTGTGTGTGTGTGTGTGTGTGTGTGTGTGTGTGTGTGTGTGTGTGTGTGTGTGTGTGTGTGTGTGTGTGTGTGTGTGTGTGTGTGTGTGTGTGTGTGTGTGTGTGTGTGTGTGTGTGTGTGTGTGTGTGTGTGTGTGTGTGTGTGTGTGTGTGTGTGTGTGTGTGTGTGTGTGTGTGTGTGTGTGTGTGTGTGTGTGTGTGTGTGTGTGTGTGTGTGTGTGTGTGTGTGTGTGTGTGTGTGTGTGTGTGTGTGTGTGTGTGTGTGTGTGTGTGTGTGTGTGTGTGTGTGTGTGTGTGTGTGTGTGTGTGTGTGTGTGTGTGTGTGTGTGTGTGTGTGTGTGTGTGTGTGTGTGTGTGTGTGTGTGTGTGTGTGTGTGTGTGTGTGTGTGTGTGTGTGTGTGTGTGTGTGTGTGTGTGTGTGTGTGTGTGTGTGTGTGTGTGTGTGTGTGTGTGTGTGTGTGTGTGTGTGTGTGTGTGTGTGTGTGTGTGTGTGTGTGTGTGTGTGTGATGGTGTGTGTGTGTGTGTGTGTGTACTAGCGTCGCGTCTTTCTTTCTTTGGCCCACTTCGTTAGCCGACAATAGGCATGGATGCAAAATGATAATGTTTTGTATCATCCTATGTCGGAAAGCATAACTATTGGACAATTGATAGCCCCTTTATTAATCTTATTTTTAAAGGGGTAGACATTGATCCAATCCAATCCATAGCAGGTGGTAGTGGAATTTTCCTTTACGTAATAGTAAAGGATTTTTTCACGCCCGAGGAGGTACCACCCCATACATCAAGGGGCCGGTGAAGTCCCAACGGACGTTTCCGGTTCTGGTGTATGAGTCGGTTTCCCTTATAAGCAAAAATGATGATGGCTCCTCCTTGTACAAAAGATTCCGGAGGCAAAATACCCCTCCATTCGGATCTCCGGGAGAGGGGTGTACAGGGGGCGCCAACATCAAGATTTAACATATCCTTTTCAAATATATGTGGCTTAAATTCTAACCTGAACTCCGTCCACCATTTCCTCCAGGCTAACAGGCCCCAACTCCTCTTCCTCACCGAAACTCAAATCAGTGCCAAAACAGCCACTAATCACCTTAATTTCCCGGGGTATGAGCTGATTACTTCCTTTAGATTGCATGGAGGCGTGTGCGCATACGTCCGTAGCAATCTACCCTGCACCAGACTCCCCAATTTAGAAGCTGAAAGAAAAGACATACTATGGATAAAACTATCTCTCAGGGCTGCAACCAAATTCATCTGTTGCATTTACCGGTCGCCTTCTGACAACAACTTTGTACAGCTCTTTGACTACCTTTCTGAAAAAACCGACTATCTGATTTCTAAATATCCTTCCTCCGAGGTCGCTATTCTTGGTGACTTCAATGTCCATAATAAGAAATGGCTAGGATCCTCAAAAACCGATCCACAAGGGAGAGCAGCAGAGGCCTTTGCAGTCAGAAATTCTTTAGCCAATATGGTTCAGCAACCTACTTACTTTCCTCGTATCGAACACACAGCTAAAATCCCTTGGATTTCCATCTTACTACAAAACCTGAATACTATAAGATATCAGTCACCGCCCCCCTTGGCCGCTCAGACCACGGCATGGTCACTGCATCCTGCGCAATGCAACCTGAGGTCACACAGTCATCACACCCACGTATCGTTTGGCACTACAACTCCGCAAACTGGGACGAAATGCGGGACTACTTTTCCTCATTTCCATGGGCGTCTGTCTGCTTCTCTCATCCTGGCCCCTCTGATATCTCACAAAACGTCACCGAAATTATCCAAGCTGGCATGGAGCTATTTATTCCACGTACACAGAAAACCTCTTCAGCCACTCAAAAGCCCTGGTTCTCTAAATCCTGTGACATGGCCAGACTTGAAAAGGTCAAAGCTCACAAAACGCTTCTACACAATCCCAGTCAAGAAAACCGTCAAGCATTTAACGACGCAAGAAACCGCTATGTCCTCATTCTTTCTGAGGCAAAAAACTCGTTTAATAACCACATCAAAAACAAAGTCCTATTAAGTTCCAACGGCGGCAAACCCTTCTGGACTCTTGCTAAATCTATTGGGAATAATTTCTGCAAAAGCACGTTCCCACCTCTTGTCTCAGGGGATGAAATTATTTCTACCGCCCTGGGCAAGGCTGAACTTTTTGCTTCGTTGTTCGCCAGCAATTCTACTCTCAACCCACGTCCAAATGGTCAACCATCAATAGTCCCCAATGTCGCGCGTAAAATGACGGATATCATTTTCAAAACTAAAAAGGTACGAAAGATGCTCTCTTCTCTTAATACCAGGAAAGCCTCTGGCCTTGACGAGATCCCAGCAATTGTTCTTAAAAAATGCGCACCAGAACTTGCTCCTGTCCTGACTCGTCTATTTCAGATATCTTACAATAAAGACATATTCCCTAGTAACTGGAAAACTGCTCGAGTACAACCCATTCCCAAGAAAGGATCCAAAGCGCTTCCTAGCAACTACAGGCCTATTTCTCTCCTTTCAGTGGTCTCTAAAGTTATGGAAAAGTATATAAACACCGAATTACTAAAATTTACCTGGAAAAACACAGTCTAATCCACGACAGGCAGTATGGATTCCGTCAACGCAGATCGACTGCCGACCTCCTTTCTTTTGTCACCCATTCTTGTAGCAAGTCTATAGAACTACACGGTGAATTTCAGATTGTCGCTCTAGACATATCCAAAGCATTCGACCAGGTCTGGCACGCAGCGCTGCTTAATAAACTTCTGACCTGTGGCCTACCACCAAAACTTTGTACCTGGACTGCAAATTTTCTCTCCAACAGGAGCATTTCTGTTATTGTGGATGGCCATTCCTCTAAACTGTATTCAATTAATGCAGGAGTTCCTCAAGGTTCAGCTTTAGCCCCTACTTTGTTTCTTCTCCACATCAATGACCTCCTCTCTAGCACATCCAACCCACTTCACAGTTACGCGGACGACAGCACCTTCCACTCAAATATACAATATTCTACGCCTGTCTCTTTAGCTCAATTAGATGAGGATCGCAGACTCATGGAGAGTTCTGTCTCCGTGGATCTCCAAAAAATATTAGGCTGGGGAAGTAGAAATCTTGTACAATTCAACCCCACCAAATCTCAGTCTTGCTTTCTTTCTCATAAGAGATACCCATCACAATAAACAACCAAGTTATTCAAAGTAATGAGTCCTTTTCACTTGTTGGCATTTCTGTGGATCGAAATCTCAATCGGCACCAACATGTCACATCAATTGCAGAAGCGACTGCTAAGAAATTAGGTTTACTCTTCCGGGCTCGCAAATACTTTTCACCAGCTAATCTCCATACCTTATATACTTCACAAATAAGGCAACTTCTTGTTATGCCCGCTTTTTTGTCCCGAGGACTTCCAAGTTGTGGAATTCCTTGCCGGCACATGTGTTTCCTTCTCCTCCGAGCCCCCAAACCTTCAAGTCCAGAATTAACAAGTTGCCTTTTTCCTCCCTGTCAACACCCATGGTACGATAGCATTTAGGCTGTAAGCCCTCGTGGTGTGTTGTTGAAATTAAAAAAAAACAGTCCGATCAGAAAAGTTTTAGACAGAAAAAGGTATATCTTCGAAAATAATGCAGTTATGTTGATGAAATTTGGTACGCGTGTTGCTTTTATACACTGGATTATTATGTGCCGAAATTCAAGTTTGTAGGTTAACTGGTAATCAGGTTGAAATATTAGAGCCTCGGTGGTTTGGTGGTAAGAACGTGTACCTCTGAACTGAAGGGTACTGGGTTCGATAGCAGGGTTCTCCTTTCACTTTTCCAGTACATGCTGTAACATCAACATCAACCGAGATGGTGGAATTGTATTTGAGCAAGTTGAATGTCTGCACGTTCCGCCTTTCAAAGGGGGCGTAAAGCCGTTGGTCCCGTGTTCAGGCGATGTTGGGCACGTTAAAGATCCCTACCATCCTTACAGAACGACAGGGCTTCGGCAAAATTTTTAGGACAATGAGAGGGAACTGCTCCCTGGCGTCGGTGATTGGCCATAGTCGCGGAAATATACCGACATTAAAGAAACAAGGGAAAAACATTGAAATATTTTTGTAAAATTCGCTACCATAATGCACTTGCTGCATTCAAACTTTTTTCTAGTGATTACTACATTTGTAAGTTTTTACTATAAAGTAAATTTATGCATTATCAAATTAATGGTTCCAGATATATGTTTGGTTTATTTTGAGGGTGAATGTATAAATAAATACATCTACAATTTTACCAGGTTGCAGAAATAGTTATAAAATATTTGAGTATGGGGCCATCAAATGATTTTCTTTGCTGACCAAGTGTTGCGTCTTTAAAATATACAGTGAATATTAAGGTCCACTGTCTGAATAAGCAGTATGTCATTAAAGCTTACTCTATCATTGCCTTAGCACATGTTAAACACAAGGTAAAGTTTAGTCTTGACATTTACGACTTATAGTATGTTACTTAACATAAAATCATTCTATAATCTACATTTTATAAGATTGTATAGATAAAAACTTTACTTGGCGGTTTCAGTTAGCGCAGTAAGTGGAACCTCGGTTTGCTGTAGAAACGTTCCGAGTTCGCGCCTTGCCACACAGGAAGTGACATTAATAAATTCTACTGAGGTATATATAAATTTTTCGAAGTAGTCATACGATTAAATTTTTCGTTGGTTATGTCTTTGGTGATCTGTATTAGACAGAGTGTCGCATTACCGTTGTTTTTGATAATATAGTAATGATTCAAGTAACTTGCTGATGAAAGGAACTCATTAGTATAATTCCCCTTGTTATTAAGTAAAATGTATTTTTAATTTGTGGCATATTTTTAAGTAACGTATTAATTTGAACTACATCTGTAAAAATTAATTGTTTCCATAAAAAAATATGTATAACTAAGTATTATATAGTAATTGCCATACAATGCAGTGTGGCCACATTATAATTAACTGTCCCTAAATTATTGTTACCTAAGGTTAATTGTCTTCTTTGAATATTTTGTTTTAACTAATGTACTTTTATATTATCGCCTCCAATGCCAGTTTTGTTTTGATGCTAAACAATAATTCAGCTACCATTTAAAAAATATAATAGTAAAGTCATATTTTTTTCTTCTCCTTTAAAGTTTTTAATAATCATTCAGTTCCGAATGTATGCAATATCAACCACATAATATCAGTGCATTGGAATATGAATTTTACTAGACTTTGTTAATTTTTTTGTATGACTTTTTTAGTGATTATTTTAAACTAGTCTAATAAGGGCTTTTAAAAGAATTAGAACATTGGTGGTAAGGCTTTTTCCGTAATATAGTTTGCTTTAAAATAATTGCGTTTTAGTGAATTTTTATTGAAGAAATTCACTAATAGAGAATGGTGAGACTTTGCAAAACTGTTTTCAAATGAGCGCGAACTAGGACCCCTACAACCCATATACGGGGCCAGTTTCAATATATATATATATATATATATATATATATATATATATATATATATATATATATATATATATATATATATATATATATATATATATATATATATATATATATATATATATATATATATATATATATATATATATATATATATATATATATATATTTGTGTGTGTGTGTGTGTGTGTGTGTGTGTGTGTGTGTTGTTGTTATTATTATTATTACAATTAACGAGGGGGGGGGGGAATATAACATTAAAGCCAAAGGGGTATGTATCAGGACAATACTAGAAAGCAAAAACTAGAGACACTTCCTGAACTCTGCAGAGAATCTCCCCAATACACCATTTATTTTCAAAAGAAACGATATCATTTCTGCTCGAATACCATGAATATTCTTTCATTAAGCGACACTTTAGTCTATTTTTATATATAGTTTCATATGGCTGGTGTTGAGCGTTGTCTTTAAAATATGAAACTATGTGGTTATATATTGTGCTTTTTGCTATGTTGCACAAGAAGTTAACAAGGGCTGCTTTCTCGCTAGTGAGTGGTACAAATCCCGCATATATGTCGACCATACGCAGTGGCTTTGCAGTTAATTTATAGACAAGAGCCCCAACAAATTTCCACAGAACAGAAACCTCCGAACACTCCACTTTCATGTGCCAGGATGTCCTGGTAATACCACACCACGGACAAAGAGCTGACAAGATCATTCCTGCTCTGCTTAAGAAAACTGGATCTGCCAACCTATTTTTGGCAAATCTAAAAGCGACAGTCGCATCATGGCCCATAGTGGGTTTAAAGCATAGTGCTTGCCAGTTAACTGTATCATCAGTCCATGCCCCTTTCATTGGCGAGGTGACACAAAATGCCCTCAAGGTTAAATCGCGTAAAATAGCGCTTTTGTTACGGAGACTACAATCTGTGAGCTTTTCTTAAATGGTTTTGAATGAAGTGTAAAATATCATATTTGGTGGACCAGTTTTGGGCAAAACATCTGCGCAGGTTTCCGTTATCAATGCTTTGAAATGGTGAAAGTTAATTCTAAGGTTATTTTTGAGGAGGGCGTTATACTCTTTTAGCTGAATATTTTCGAATGACTTCCATTTTACCCCAACAAAAAAATCGCCGACAGTGTAAACGCCTCTAGAAAACCAGAGGTTAGAGAACTTAAAACTGCCTAATGATAAGCGCGATGCGGTCAGAGGTATTTGTTTCAACTCTGAGAATGTTGAGGGATAGTTTTCCAAACAGAGATTTATCAAAGAGGTTGATTCAAGGACTTGCCTCAAGAATAATGATAATTTTGCTGGGTGATAGCTTGAATACTGAATAAATAAGACCTGCCAGGTCAGATCACTAGATCTGCAAGTACTCAAAGAGTGCTGTGCCATTAGCTTCCAGTTACTTCCCTCGTTACACGCCAGGAATCTCAAAGCAAAGGAAATTCGAAACAGTTTTATTTTAGACGCTATATGAACTAGGCCTAAGCCTCCATGAGAAATTGGTAGACATAGATCTTGCGCGGAAATCCAGTGCTTTCTGCCACTTTAGAATAAATTTATAAGAAAGGACTAAATTTTGTTTACAAAGTCAGGTGGGGCAGGTAAGATTTGCAAGGTATGCCAAAGTTTAGGTGCAAGAAACTGATTTATAACCATAGCTCTTCCTCTCCAGGATAGAGCCGGAAGAACCCTGATCCATCTACTGAAACTGTCTTGTAACCTTTTGAATGCTGCATTTAATGGGGCAAGATCAAGTACGTCGGCGTCATTTTTAAACGTAATACCCAGGATTTTTATGCCTGCAGATGACCAATTAAAACCGAGGGGGGTCTCTCCGGAACCTTTATAAGCTCCCAACCAGTAACCCATGCATTTATCTGTATTGAGTTGTGCACCAGAATTTTGGGAGTATTCATTATAGCAGTCCATCATAACCTCCAAGTCAGTCTTCTCAGAAATCACCACATTAACATCATCCGCATAGGCGGAGACTTTTAGGAAGTGACAGAGAAGAAAAAGTGGACCTGAAAGTGGACAACCCTGACGAATACCCTGTTCAAACTTAATTGGGGCAGACATAAGACCATGCGCTCTGACCATATAAGCTAAATCTTCCAAGAGAAGCCTTACACAGTTCACAAATAATGGGCCTAAATTGTATCTTTCCAAAAGGTAGAACATATAGTCATGACTCACTCTATCGAAGGCACTTCGTTGGTCTAATGAAACGATAGCAACAGGTAAATCGTGAACATTAATGTGCTGAATAAGTTCCCGGAAAAGATGGAGGCTGTCGTAGATTGACCTTCCCGGTACACAATAGGACTGATCTGGATCTACTAATAAGTTTAGTATCCCTGACAAGCGTATTGATAAAGCCTTGGACAGAATCTTATAATCAGTTGTTAAAATTGAAATTGGCCTCCAGTTTCCTAAAACGCTGGAGTCACCACCTTTGTGTAGTACGGCAAGAATTGCTGTACGAATAGTTCTTGGGTGTCTTCCAAGCTGTAGTGCTTGTTGGACCATACTACAATACCAGTTTTTAATTTCATTCCAGAAAACAACATAGAATTCCGGACTGAGACCATCAATCCCTGTAGCCTTGTTTCTTTTAAGCAACTTGAGAGCAGTGAATAAATCGTTTTCTGTAATTGGTTGTGTGTGTGTGTGTGTGTGTGTGTGTGTGTGTGTGTGTGTGTGTGTGTGTGTGTGTGTGTGTGTGTGTGTGTGTGTGTGTGTGTGTGTGTGTGTGTGTGTGTGTGTGTGTCCATCCGATAACTCAAAAAATAATTAAACGATTTCGATGAAACTCGGCAAGTGCTTTTCTTTTATTAATGGCTTGGATGAGTTCGTTAGCCAGGAAAATCGGACGGGGTTTTCCGGGAAAATTTTGATGTTCTTTCGAAAAAAAAATTCTCCGAAACTTACAAAGCTGTTTTAATGAAATTCAATGCATATATTGCCATAGGAGAGACCTTACCACGTACCAAAATTCAACTTTCTAAGTTTATAGAAAATTGATTTATTCAAATTTTAAATTTTCTTTTGAAAAATTTTTTTTCTCCGAAAATTACAAAAACAGTTATTTTAATGACATTTGGTGGATATCTTGCTTTAAGAAAGACCTAACTACATACCGAAATTAAACTTTCTGAATTTATAGAAAATTGAGTTATTCAAATTTGAAGCATTTAATAAAAATTCACTACAATAACGCACTTGCTGTGTCCCGAAGTTTTTCATCTAGGCGTGTTCTAAAAGTTTCAGGCGCTCAAAGTTACAAATTTTGACGATTTATAAACAAAAATCTGCAAGACGTACAAACACACAAATACACCACATACAGGCTAGCATTTGCGCACGGACACAAGCACGCACATGCGCCCACACACACATATATTTATTATCACTTATTTCATTTTAAGACCAAAACCTTAAATTTTAAGTAAAACTCACTTTATCTTCATTTTGTTCTAAGAAAGCGTTGATATCACTGGTCACTTTATTAAACGCTTCAGTTGTAATTTGCTTGTCCAACGGTAAGTTTTCGTGTGGACCAAATATTTTCGGAAAATAATCAGGTAGCAAACGTCCTAAAACCAAATTGGCATCTGTGACTGTTAATGGGCCACCCTTTTGGTAGCAAGCTGGACCTGGATGAGCACCTGCTGATTCCGGACCAACCACAAACATTCCAGACCTTGAAATAAAACAAGAAATTTATCATAAAAGCCGTTCCATTTATGTTAGTCTTTAACTAATTAGACCAGACAACAAATAACTAAACTAGATCAACTCATTAAAGTACTGACGCAACAACTGCGTTGTGGTAGGAAGTTTAAAAAATTGCCTTCACCAAATTGGGTTATTGTGTAAAATTGGGTAAAATGTGAATTAAACGTGTAACGATTGTTATCGGTACCAAAAGGATAAAATAGATGGAAAGAAAAAATAGATTTATGTTTGCATCTTAAAAGTTTTGTAATTAGACATTTACGTGCAGACTGTTTTTTCGTGGATCTGGTTGACGGTTTTCTTCCTAAAATCTCGGGAGATCTTAAAGGGTTTGCTCCCTTTCCTTTGGTGACCTTAATTATATTAATTGTTGGAGAAAGACCACTGTTACGCCCTTGTCCTCATATTTTACACGCTACCGCTTTTATTGAAAATCTTCTACCTGGCTTAATCTCTGAGGAAATATAATTTTAGTAAATTGCCGCTTCATTTTATTCTCTAATCGCACTTACATCAATAATCAAATAGCGTTCGTACACTTGCATTTATTTTATGCTTGATTACCACCAGACAAGCATCACATAATTGCTGTTAGGTCCCTTTCTTCAGTTAATAGCTTTAATTGTATTCTGAGATATTTCCAAATATCTTTCGAGAATTAATCTATAGAAATTCCCTGCAAATGCCGCTACGTCAACGTTCTGTTGGTGGGAACGCCATATGGAAGCGCTATACAGGGTGTTACAAAAAATTAATGCCATCGCTCGTGGTTAGATTTCGCACGTAAAAATAAGACTTTTTTATACCAACATTGGGCCGATTTTGCTTTATTTCGTAGCTATAGGGTGCCAAATTTTGTTTGTTTGTTTATTCCAAATTTCTTCAAAACGCCTGTAGCAATCAGAATGAAATTTGGAGGGTGAAAGCTGTTTAAACTAGTACATATTTTACTGCTTAAAAGTGCTATCACTGCATTAGTTTTCCAAAAAAAAAACTACGCGCCACTGACTGAAGTCTGCGAAACGAAGAAATATCGGACCTATGTTAATACGAAAGAAAGTCATATTTTTACGTGAGGAAAATCTAACTACGAGCGATGGCACATGGTTTTAAAACACCCTGTATAAGTCTTCCTGTCGCCAAACATTATTCAGTTCTCAACCCGATCTAAATCTTTGCAGTTCCTTCTGAGGTCTCTCTGAGTTCTCACTTTCTTCCACGTTCTTCCAGAGTTGCTTACAAGCTTTCAATTAATTCCTTCCAGTTTTTTACTAGGTCTGAATCTTCGCAGTCCCTTATGAATTTACACTTCTTTCCATTTATTCTACTAGTTCAACAGTTTGTGTCCAGACCTCAAGCGATATAATTCAAGTTAATTCGCACCGTTCGTGCTTTTCATCTATTGTTAAAACACAAGTAGTTTATTTCAAGGTCTTCTTCGAGTTATTTGCACTTTTCGTGTATTCAATTTCTAGCATTTCCTACATTTCAAATACAGTGAACGCGAATATTCTGTTCTTCCTGAATTATAGGAGTGAGTGGCAAACTTTTATTCTGCGGTAAAAACCATTTGTTTAACTGTAAATAATACGCGACTTTGAGTTGTACTTCAGGGCAGCTTCATATGAGTAATCTAGGCTGCTAAGGCTGGACGGAGAAGACTAACTAACTAAAACATGAATTACTAAGTTGACAGGAAAGGAACAGGTGTATAAATGTAAGGTACGTATAATTGTTGGTCGGTGCCTTGGCTTGTATGGTATACCGGGTGGTGTAACCATAACTCTTCCGGGGCCAGATATAAAATTTAGAGGAATTAAATGTTCAAGATCATATCCCCTAAGGGATTTTTTCGCTGGAATTTATTTCTTATTGCTTTGATACTGTCGAGTCCTTGAGCTTCGACTCTTTCGTAGTCGCCATTTTCCAGATGTTGCTACCAGGACCACAACTCTATACAAAAGGATTGTCCAGCTGTTAGTAGACATGTTTACAACTGGGACGCTTAACTTCCTAGAGTAATGAACTTGGACATTGTAGTTTCACTAGGAAGTTGTATTATCCATTTGTTCATACTTATCTTATTATGGCTCTTCATTTGTTGAATACTGAAAGGGTGGTATCGCAAACTTCATATTTCGATGTAAGCTCACCAATTGAACAGCGCAGGAGCTGCTAGTGCTGATCATAGATTTGCTTCTGCAGAGATAATCTTCACGACAAACTGCTTGGCATAGCGTGTGTTGTGTGGTAAATAGGTATAGATGGGGTCGTTCTGGGACCTACTGCAGGAGGTCTGACTGCGCATGCGTGTGACGTTTTCCAAGATGGTGCATGCGCGTGACTCCATCCAATACGGCGGATAACAGTTTACAGTTGACCGCTGACATGTGACAGTTGACAGCTAACATGTAACAGTTGAAAGCTGACATGTGACAGTTGACAGCTAACATGTGACAGCTTACAGCGGTAATGTGACAGTTGACAGCTGACGTGTGACATTTGAGGCTGACATGTGACATTTGACAGACATGCGACAGATGACATTTGGTAGCTGACATATGACAAGTGATATTTGACAGGTGACGTTTGACAGCTGACACGTGACAGTTGATAGTTAACATTTTAGAGCTGACAGATGACATTTGACGGTTTGCAGTTGACAGCTGACGGATAACAGTCGAGAGCTGGAAGTTGACATATGCCATGTGACATTTTCACAGCTAACAACTGACAGTTAGGTTCCCCATTCCCGACATAGAAACTGACACATGCGCAAACCAAATTGGTTAGTTTTTGGTTTAGAGGGCATGTGAGGGGTTCATTTTACTCGTCTCAATAAGCAAACCAACTCTGTCAGTTTTTGGTTTAAAGGGCATGTGTGGGGTATTGTTTTACTCGTCTAAGGTAGCAAAATTTAAATATAGTGGTTAGCGCATGCGCAAACCAACTTTTTTAATTTTTGGTTTAAAGGGCGTGTGTGGCGTATCATTTTACTCTTTTCGTAGGAAAAAATTCAAATATGGTGGTTAGCGCATGCGGAAACCAAATTTTGATTTAGAGGACATGTGTGGGGTATCATTTTACTCTCATCGGTAAGCGTATTTCAAATATGGCAACTGACGCACGCACAAACTAACTTCTGGTTTAAATCACCTGTGTGGGTATAATTTGACTTGTCACGACAATCACTATAATATGCAAATCCTACAACATATGTACAAGTGGCAACAAGACATGCGGTAGGAAATTTAAATACGGGTAACGATATCAACATCGGCTTACTAATCTCATGTATGTTACAGCTTGCATAACCATAGTATGAAGTGAATTATATCATTAAATGGTCAATAAAAAGTCTTCTTTCCAGATATTTTTTTTTAAATAATTCCCTACGCTTTTCGGCCAACTAAGGCCATCTTTAGAGGTAAGTAAAAAGGTATGTCAAAAAACATTGTTTTCTGGTAACCAATTGTGCCGGTTGGAGCACACTGGTCTCAAAACAGTGAATACAGAAAACGCCAAAGTCAACATCTGAAGTCAAACAGTAAAACAAGCTAAAAAAGCTACAGTAAAAGCTAAGAAAAACTGCAGTAAAAGCTAAAAAAAGCTACAGTAAAACAAGCTAAAAGCTAAAGCAGTGTTAAACATGCAGTCAAACTAATCAAAAGCATCCGAGTAAACTAATACACAATAAACTGAGAAACTAAGGCTATCTTCAGAGGTAAATAAAAAGGTATGTCAAAAAACATTGTTTTCTGGTAAGAAATTGTGCTGGTTGTAGCACAATGGTCTCAAAACAATCAATACAGAAAACGCCAAAGTTAGCATCTAAAGTCAAACAGTAAAACAAGCTAAAAAAAAAGCTAGAGTAAAAGCTAAGATAAACTACAGTAAAGGCTGAAAGAGCTACACAAGCTAAAAGCTAATACAGCGTTAAACATTCTGTCAAAACTGATCAAAAGATCCGAGTAAACTAAGACACAGTAAACTGATGACAAGCCATAAAATTTACTACGAAATGAAAAAGCTGTGGGCTCAACTGACTGAGAGTAAACACAACACGAGGCCACACAGTCAAGCAGAAACCTCATGAGAACTCTTAAGGAGTGCAAAATTTCGCGAAATAAACACAAGATGGCTTATAACTTACTTTTCAATTCTTGAAAATTGAAGTTAGTATACAAAAGGTTCGCAATGCTGAAATCCCATCTATTGCACCAGAGGTCCAACAGTACATCCGTATGTACCAGAAATCAATTCAAAATCCAGACTCTATCAATATAAAACGGCGATATAAGCACGAAGCAGGAAGAAAAGGCGCCATTTATGGAAACGTCAAAAACGGGAGACACTGCCGCAACAGCAGAACAGCGACTAAAACAAAATGACAGGAGTAACAGATATGTTAAAGACTAACAAGCGGACAGGGAAGGGGAATCACAGAACGGCCATCTTCATATCCATAATAACATTGGCCACAGAAAATGCATACAGTTCAGGAACACTAGTTAACTAGCTGATTGTACAATGAGGGAAAGTTCGTTATGTCTGTGTTGGATGAGTTCAAAACCTCACCAATGGAGCAGTTGACATGCTCGATAATCTGAATCTCTTCTAGGACAACCCCAAAATTTGAGAGATGTAAAATCTTGGTATCAGTATCCTTGTTGAAACAGTGACCACTCTCTCTTAAATGACAACCAAACACTGGCGTCACTACCGATCTGATTTCTACTTCTGGGGAGTTCTAACCACTGGTACTCAATGATCTTCCGATTCTTCCAAAATGCACAGCATTACAATCGAGGCACCACATCTTAAACGATAGCCGCCTGACTTCTTCAAGTCTGGAATATTATCCTTGTTGTGAATGAACATGTTCTTAATTGCGTTAGTAGACTTAAACGAAAACTTCACATTGTTGTTTTTGAGATCTTTCACTATGGCGTCGGACACAGGACCATAATAAGTGATGGGGAAATAAGACTTTCTCTCTGGTTGGGCGAGAGGTTGGAGCTCATTTCTGTAGTAATCGTTGCATGTATTCTGGTATTCTGTGGTCAGTGTCACAACAAATCGATGTGAGTATTAAAAACTAAAAAGGAATAAATTGGAGGGAGGCAGAATTTGGGATCAATTAAGCTTCGAAGGAAATAAAAGCGAAAATTATAGAAGGTTAATACGAAATTTCGAACTATATTTGACGGCTACTGGAAAGGATGTAAAGACAGACAAAGTTAAAATTGCGATATTACTTAATTCTATGGGCAGTCGAGGTGTTGAAGTGTATAACACATTTAAGCTATCAGAAGCAAATATGAAAAAGTTGTTGAGGCGTTTCAGACATATGACATACCAAGAAAAATTTCGGGACGCAGCAAGTGCGTTATGGTAGTGAATTTTCATAAAAATGTTTTTAATAGCAAATATGTTTTTTTAAGAAAAAAAATCAAATTTGGTTACCAGTATAATCTATATAGTAGAAACAATGTGCCATGTTTCATCAAAATAACTTTATTGTTTGAAATTGTACAAAAGTTTCCGAAAGTAAACTTAAATTGTTCCCGAAAAAACTGGTTATCTGGTCAACCTTATAGGTTAATAGCAAATTGAGCTATTCAAATTTGAAGCATTTAATGAAAATTCGCTACCATAACGCACTTGCTGCGTCTCGAGTTTCTTTTCTTACAAAGATGTATTATATTTCGATGGAAACTGCAAAAATGCAATAACATATAGGGCGTGTTCGATAAAAAAAATTATTTGAATCACCAACGACTTATGGGCCATTGTGGAAATATTTTTTAAGATGTAGATTTTGTAGCTCAAGACACCCTATAATTAATGTATACAATTTTTTTCGTAACTTGCATATTAACGGATATATTAACCTTTAACGATTTTTTACGAAAATTCAACAAAAATAATATACCATTAAACGATAAACTCTATAGCCAACACTACTGCCAAAGCATCAGAGAAATGGTCTATTTGAAATGAATTTTCTGGGAATATTTTAGTAAAATGAAGGACAATGACGATTGAAACTAAGAGCTCAGGCTTTGTAAAACATTCTTCTTGAGACATTTTCTTTCCATGGCTCATATTAGTTTCAGGTTCATTGCCTAAATATTACCAATTTTGACGTTTTAAATCGCGACTTTGACGTTTTGAGAAAACCCAATTTATTTTAAACGCCTGTAACTTTTTTCTCCTTTAACCTACAGTGCTAGATTTTGATAGGTAGCTTACCTATAATAATATAAACCCGTGTACCAATTTTCGTTGCCCTTACTTTGTGAATTCCGGATATAATTTTTTTTCGAATGAAAACTCAAAATTTTCCCGGAAAACCTTGTCCGATTTTCCTGAGTTTTCGGTGTGATACACACACACACACACAAATATATATATATATATATATATATATATATATATATATATATATATATATATATATATATATATATATATATATATATATATATATATATATATATATATATATATATAAATTGGAACTGACCCTGGATATGGGTTCTAGGGGTTCTAGTTCGCGCTCATTTGCAAAATTTTTTTCAAAATTCAAAAGTCGGGATCTGCCTATTAGTGAATTTTTTCTACGAAAATTCACTAAAAACCGAATATATGAACGATTTTTGTTTAATTCCAGAAAGCAAAATGAGGGTGAACCTTTTGATCAGTATTTAAATGAGCTCAAAGAGTTATTACACTCGTGCAAATATGGTGATCAATAAGATTCAATATTGGCCGAGAAAATTATTTTAGATATGCAGGATGCCAAACTACAAGAGGAATTATTAAATATTGCAAATATTAAATTGAATAAAGCAGATATGTGTAGGAGTGCAAAGATTACCAAGACCCAAATGAAGATAGTGTGAGAAACAGAAAAATGTGTTGATTCTGTAAGAAGAGAAACAAGAATTAATTATCCAGGAACCAAATGCAGCAGGTGTCCCACGAATCATAAATTTGGGCAGTGTCTTGCATATGGGACAACATATTTCAAATGTGGAAAACTAAATCATTTTGGAAGCCATTGCAAATTAAGAAATGTTAACAAAGTTACTAAAGAAGTCTCAAGGCATTGTGGTAATGGAGAAGATGACACATTATATGTTGATAGTGTAGTAGAAGTTGGAGAAATAAAAGGTAGCAAATCAATAAGGCCTGAAGAAGTGTGCATTAAAGGGGAAAAGTGAAAATGTGAAAGATACTGACATTATCTTAGAAACCTGTGGTGGTGGAAAAATTATACCAAAGGGTACAGTACAGTGTAAAATAATAGACAAACCAAGGGAAGTCAATTTATTAATAGTTAATTTAAAGGTAAGACCGATATCAGGCCTAACTACTTGCTATGAGACAGGAATTGTCAGCAATGAATTAAAGAAAAGTGTCAGTAGTCTGACAAATCCATATTGTGATAAATACTCTTTCGTAAGTGCGAATAAGGACATATTTGAAGGGTTGCAGCAATTTGAAGATGTGAGTAAAATTACTATGAAAAAGCAAAGCACACCTGTAGCTAGACCATCTAGGCGTTTGCTAATTACAATCAAAGATAGGTTAAAAACTAAATTAACGGAGTTAGCAAATATAATTAAGTGAGCTAAAGGTTGTGAATGGATAAGCAATCTTGTTGTCGTTGAAAAGCCAAATGGCTCATTTAGAATTTGCTTAGATTCTCAGGAGTTGAAAAAATATATCGAGAAAGAATTTTTTGAAATTCCAAGTATTGAAAAAATTAGGAGCAGGTTGTCAGGAAAACATATTTCACAGCCTTATATTTTAAATATGGGTTTTATCAAGTCAAATTAGATGAGAAATCCAGTAAATTTTGTGGTTTAGCAACCCCATTTGGGTGTTATCGGTTCTTGAGGCTTCCATTTGTGCTAGCTCTACCACCGGAATTTTTTCAAAAAAAATACTGAAACAATTTTGGGGACACCTAATGTAATAATATATTTTGATGATCTTTTTATAGCTACAAATACGAAAAGTGAGCATGATGAAACGTTAAAGTTGTTCAGCGAGCTAGAGACTTGAAGGTTAAATTTAGCAAACAAAAAATTCAATTTAGACAAACTGAAATTAAGTATCTGGGTCACAAATTCTCAGCAAGTGGTATATCCATTGACCAACAATAAATTAATGAAACACAAGATTTGAAACCACCATAATCCAGAAAAGAATTAGAGGCTAATGGGTGTAATAAATTATCTGAGAAGTTACATTATAAATTTAACTGAGCTGTCTGCACCATTAAGAGAATTACTTAAAAAGAAATAGTATATGAGTGGGGAAATTCTCCTGACAAGGCTCTAATTAAAATAAAAGAAAAAATTACAATGTCAATAACGTTAGCACATTTTGATCCAGAAAAAGAGACAGTGACACAAACAGATGCTTACATGAATGGTATTGTGTGCTGCCTAATGCAATAAGGCAGACCAGTACCTTATGCCTCCAGAGGCCTTACAGAGACTGAAAAGAGATATGCAATCGTAGAAAAGGAAATGTTGAGTATGGTGTATGCTCTGAGTAGATTCTATAATTTTGTGTATGGTCGACCAGTTAAAGTAATAACAGATCATAAGCCAAATGTCAGAAAATGTACACAAACAGACATCACTATACCTAAACACTCAATACATGATACAGAAAACCTAGTAAAAGTTGGCAGGTGGTAGTGGACTTTTCCTTTGCGTGATAGTAAAGGATTTTTGCACGCCTGAGGAGGTACCACTCCTTACATCAAGGGGCCGGTGAAGTCCCAACGGAGTTTCCGGTTCCGGTGTATGAGTTGGTTTCCCTTATAAACAAAAATGATGATGGCTCCTCCTTGTACAAAAGATTCCGGAGATAAAATACCCCTCCATTCGATCTCCGGGAGAGGGGTGTGCAGGGGGCGCCGGCATCAAGATTTAACATATTCTTCTCGATTATATGTGGCCTAAATTCTAACCTGAACTACGTCCACAATTTCCTCCACACTAATAGGCCCCAACTCCTCTTCCTCGCCGAAACCCAAATCAGTGCCAAAACAGCCGCCAATCACCTTAATTTTCCGAGGTATGAGCTCCTTACTTCTTTTAGATTGCAAGGTAGCGTGTGCGCATACGTCTGTAGCAATCTACCCTGCACCAGACTTCCCAATGTAAAAGGTGGAAGAAAATACATACTTTGGATGAAACTCTCTCTCAGGGCTGCAACTAAATTCATCTGTTGCATTTACCGGTTACCTTCTGACAACAACTTTGTCCAGCTCTTAGACTACCGTTCTGAAAAAACCGATTATCTGATTTTTTAATATCCTCCTTTCGAAGTCACTATTCTTGGTGACTTCAATGTCCATAATAAGGAATGGCTGGGATCTTCAAAAACCTATCCACAAGGGAGAGCAGCGGAGGCATCTGCAGTCAGCAATTCTTTAGCCAATATGGTTCAGTAACGTACTTACTTTCCTCGCAGCACAACACACAGCCCAAATCCCTTGGATCTCCTTCTTACTACAAAACCTTAATTCTATAGGGCATCAGTCACCGCACCCCCCCCCTGGTCGCTCAGACCACGGCATGGTCACTGCTTCCTGCGCAATGCAACCCGAGGTCAAACAGTCATCACACCCACGTATCGCTTGGCACTACAACTCCGCAAACTGGGACGAAATGCGGGATTACTTTTCCTCATTTCCATGGACGTCTGACTGCTTCTCTCATCCTGACCCCTCTGATATCTCACAAAACGTCACCGAAATTATCCAAGCTGGCATGGAATTATTTATCCCACGTACACAGAAAACCTCTTCAGCCACTCAAAAGCCCTGGTTCTCTAAATCCTGTGACAAGGCCAGACTTGAAAAGGTCAAAGTTCACAAAACGCTTCTACACAATCCCAGTCAAGAAAATCGTCAAGCATTTAACGACGCAAGAAACCGCTATGTCCGCATTCTTTCTGAGGCAAAAAACTCGTTTAATAACCACATCAAAAACAAAGTCATCTTAAGCTCCAACGGCGGCAAACCCTTCTGGACTCTTGTTAAATCTATTGGAAACAATTTCTGCAAAAGCACGTTCCCACCTCTTGTTTCAGGGAATGAAATTGTTTCTACCGCCCTGAGCAAGGCTGAACTCCATGCCTCGTTGTTCGCCGGCAATTTTACTCTCAACCCACGTCCAAATGTTCAACCACCAACAGTCCCTAATGTAGCGCATAAAATGACGGATATCATTTTCAAAACTAAAAAGCTAGGAAAAATGCTCTCTTCTCTTAATACCAGGAAAGCCTCCTGTCCTGACTCGTCTGTTTCAGACATCTTACGATAGAGGCATATTCCCTAGTAACTGCAAAACTTCTCGAGTACAACCCGTCCCCAAGAAAGGATCTAAAGCACTTCCTAGCAACTACAGGCCTATTTCTCTCCGTTCAGTCGTCTCTAAAGTGATGGAAAAGTATATAAACACCGAACTACTATACAGAGTCTAATCCACGACAGGCAGTATGGATTTCGTCAGAGCAGATCAACTGCCGACCTCCTTTCCTTTGTCACCCATTCTTGGAACAAGTCTATGGAACTACACGGTGAATCCCAGATTGTCGCTCTCGACATATTCAAATCATTCGACCAGGTCTGACACGCAGCGCTGCTTAATAACTTCCGGCCTATGGGCTACCACCAAAACTCTGTACCTGGACAGCAAATTACCTCTCCAGCCGAAACATTTTTGTTGTCGTGGATGACCATTCCTCTAAACTATATTTAATTAATGCAGGAGCCCCTCAAGGTTCAGCTTTAACCCTACTTTATTTCTTCTCCACATTAATGACCTCCTCTCTAGCACATCCAACCCAGTTCACAGTTACGCGGACGACAGCACCCTCCACTCAAATATACAATATTCTAAGCCTGTCTGTTTAGCCCAATTAGATGTGTATCTCCAAAATATATTAGACTGGGGAAGTAGAAATCTTGTACAATTCAACTCCACCAAATCTCAGTCTTGCTTTCTATCTCATAAGAGATACACCAGCCCTAGACCCATCACAATGAACAACCGAGTTATTCAAAGTAATGAGTCCTTTTTACTTGTTGGCATTTCTGTGGATCGAAATCTCAATTGGAACCAACATCACATCAATTGCAGAAGCGGCTACCAAGAAATTAGGTTTCCGGTTCCGGGCTCGCAAATACTTTTCACCAGCTAATCTCTATACCTTTATACTTCACAAATAAGGCCAAACCTCGAATACGACTCCCACATCTGGGGTGCTGCTGCCGATTCTACACTCTCTATCCTGGACTCCATTCAGAAGAGAGCTATACGTCTCATCGGTGTCCCTACCCTCACCCAAAGGCTGCCATCCCTTGCCCACCGACGTGCCGTTGGTGACCTCTTTCTCTCTCTCTCTCTCTCTCTCTCTCTCTCTCTCTCTCTCTCTCTCTCTCTATATATATATATATATATATATATATATATATATATATATATATATATATATATATATATATATATATATATATATATATATATACGGCCCAGGTGACCAGACATAGAACATCTTGTTATCTCCGCTCTTTTGTCCTGAGGACTTCCAAGTTGTAGAGAATATATATATATATATATATATATATATATATATATATATATATATATATATATATATATATATATATATATATATATATATATATATATATATATATATATATATATATATAGAGAGAGAGAGAGAGAGAGAGAGAGAGAAAGAGAAAGAGGTCACCAACGGCACGTCGGTGGGCAAGGGATGGCAGCCTTTGGGTGAGGGTAGGGACACCGATGAGACGTATAGCTCTCTTCTGAATGGAGTCCAGGATAGCGAGTGTAGAAGCGGCAGCAGCAGCCCAGATGTGGGGGTCGTATTCGAGGTTTGGACTTATTTGTGAAATATAAAGGTATAGAGATTAGCTGGTGAAAAGTATTTGCGAGCCCGGAACCGGAAACCTAATTTCTTGGCAGCCGCTTCTGCAATTGATGTGATCGATCCACAGAAATGCCAACAAGTAAAAAGGAATCATTACTTTGAATAACTGGGTTGTTCATTGTGATGGGTCTAGGGCTGGTGTATCTCTCATGAGATAGAAAGCAAGACTGAGATTTGGTGGAGTTGAATTGTACAAGATTTCTACTTCCCCAGTCTAATATATTTTGGAGATACACATCTAATTGGGCTAAACAGACAGGCTTAGAATATTGTATATTTGAGTGGAGGGTGCTGTCGTCCGCGTAACTGTGAACTGGGTTGGATGTGGTAGAGAGGAGGTCATTAATGTGGAGAAGAAATAAAGTAGGGTTAAAGCTGAACCTTGAGGGGCTCCTGCATTAATTAAATATAGTTTAGAGGAATGGTCATCCACGACAACAAAAATGTTTCGGCTGGAGAGGTAATTTGCTGTCCAGGTACAGAGTTTTGGTGGTAGCCCATAGGCCGGAAGTTATTAAGCAGCGCTGCGTGCCAGACCTGGTCGAATGCTTTGAATATGTCGAGAGCGACAATTTGGGATTTACCGTGTAGTTCCATAGACTTGTTCCAAGAATGGGTGACAAAGGAAAGGAGGTCGGCAGTTGATCTGCTCTGACGAAATCCATACTGCCTGTCGTGGATTAGACTCTGTATAGTAGTTCGGTGTTTATATACTTTTCCATCACTTTAGAGACGACTGAACGGAGAGAAATAGGCCTGTAGTTGCTAGGAAGTGCTTTAGATCCTTTCTTGGGGACGGGTTGTACTCGAGAAGTTTTGCAGTTACTAGGGAATATGCCTCTATCGTAAGATGTCTGAAACAGACGAGTCAGGACAGGAGGCTTTCCTGGTATTAAGAGAAGAGAGCATTTTTCCTAGCTTTTTAGTTTTGAAAATGATATCCGTCATTTTATGCGCTACATTAGGGACTGTTGGTGGTTGAACATTTGGACGTGGGTTGAGAGTAAAATTGCCGGCAAACAACGAGGCATGGAGTTCAGCCTTGCTCAGGGCGGTAGAAACAATTTCATTCCCTGAAACAAGAGGTGGGAACGTGTTTTTGCAGAAATTGTTCCCAACAGATTTAACAAGAGTCAAGAAGGGTTTGCCGCCGTTGGAGCTTAAGAGGACTTTGTTTTTGATGTGGTTATTAAACGAGTTTTTTGCCTCAGAAAGAATGTGGACATAGCGGTTTCTTGCGTCGTGAAATGCTTGACGATTTTCTTGACTGGGATTGTGTTCAAGTCTGGCCTTGTCACAGGATTTAGAGAACCAGGACTTTTGAGTGGCTGAAGAGGTTTTCTGTGTACGTGGGATAAATAATTCCATGCCAGCTTGGATAATTTCGGTGACGTTTTGTGAGATATCAGAGGGGTCAGGATGAGAGAAGCAGACAGACGTCCATGGAAATGAGAAAAAGTAATCCCGCATTTCGTCCCAGTTTGCGGAGTTGTAGTGCCAAGCGATACGTGGGTGTGATGACTGTGTGACCTCGGGTTGCATTGCGCAGAAAGCGGTGACCATGCCGTGGTCTGAGCGACCAAGGGGGGGGGGGGGGGCGGTGACTGATGCCCTATAGAATTCAGGTTTTGTAGTAAGAAGGAGATCCAAGGGATTTGGGCTGTGTGTTGTGATGCGAGGAAAGTAAGTACGTTGCTGAACCATATTGGCTAAAGAATTGCTGACTGCAGATGCCTCCGCTGCTCTCCCTTGTGGATAGGTTTTTGAAGATACCAGCCATTCCTTATTATGGACATTGAAGTCACCAAGAATAGTGACCTCGAAAGGAGGATATTAAAAAATCAAATAATCGGTTTTTTCAGAAAGGTAGTCGAAGAGCTGGACAAAGTTGTTGTCAGAAGGTAACCGGTAAATGCAACAGATGAATTTAGTTGCAGCCCTGAGAGAGAGTTTCATCCAAAGTATGCATTTTATTCCACCTTTTACATTGGGAAGTCTGGTGCAGGGTAGATTGCTACAGACGTATGCGCACACGCTACCATGCAATCTAAAAGAAGTAAGGAGCTCATACCCCAGAAAATTAAGGTGATTGGCGGCTGTTTTGACACTGATTTGGGTTTCGGCGAGGAAGAGGAGTTGGGGCCTATTAGTGTGCAGGAAATTGTGGACGTAGTTCAGGTTAGAATTTAGGCCACATATATTCGAGAAGAATATGTTAAATCTTGATGCCGGCGCCCCCTGCACACCCCTCTCTCGGAGATCGAATGGAGGGGTATTTTATCTCCGGAATCTTTTGTACAAGGAGGAGCCATCATCATTTTTGTTTATAAGGGAAACCGACTCATACAGGGGAACCGGAAACTCCGTTGGGACTTCACCGGCCCCTTGAAGTAAGGAGTGGTACCTCCTCGGGCGTGCAAAAATCCTTTACTATCACGCAAAGGAAAAGTCACTACCACCTGCCAATTTTTACTAGGTTTTCTGTATCATGTATTGAGTGTTTAGGTATAGTGATGTCGGTTTGTGTAGATTTTCTGACATTTGGCTTATGATCTGTTATTACTTTAACTGGTCGACCATACACAAAATTATAGAACCTACTCAGAGCATACACTATACTTAACATTTCCTTTTCTACGATTGCATATCTCTTTTCAGTCTCTGTAAGGCCTCTGAAGGCATAAGGTACTGGTCTGCCTTATTGCATTAGGCAGCACCCAATACCATTAATGTAAGCATCTGTTTGTGTCACTGTCTCTTTTTCTGGATCAAAATGTGCTAACGTTATTGACATTGTAATTTTTTCTTTTACTTTAATTAGAGCCTTGTCAGAGGATTTCCCCACTCATTTACTATTTCTTTTTAAGTAATTCTCTTAATGGTGCAGACAGCTCAGTTAAATTTATAATGTAACTTCTCAGATAATTTATTACACCCATTAGCCTCTAATTCTTTTCTGGATTATGGTGGTCTCAAATCTTGTGTTGCATTAATTTATTGTTGGTCAATGGATATACCACTTGCTGAGAATTTGTGACCCAGATACTTAACTTCAGTTTGTCTAAATTGAATTTTATGTTTGCTAAATTTAACCTTCAAGTCTCTAGCGCGCTGAACAACTTTAACGTTTCATCATGCTCACTTTTCGTATTTGTAGCTATAAAAAGATCATCAAAATATATTATTACATTAGGTGTCCCCAAAATTGTTACAGTAATTTTTTTGAAAAAATTCCGGTGGTAGAGCTAGCACAAATGGAAGCCTCAAGAACCGATAATACCCAAATGGGGTTGCTAAAGCACAAAATTTACTGGATTTCTCATCTAATTTGACTTGATAAAACCCATATTTAAAATCTAAGACTGTGAAATATGTTTTCCTGACAACCTGCTCCTAATTTTTTCAATACTTGGAATTTCAAAAAATTCTTTCTCGATATATTTATTAAACTCCTGAGAATCTAAGCAAATTCTAAATGAGCTATTTGCTTTTCAAACAACAAGATTGCTTATCCATTCACAACCTTTAGCTCACTTAATTATATTTGCTAACTCCGTTAATTTAGTTTTTAACCTATCTTTGATTGTAATTAGCAAACGCCTAGATGGTCTAGCTACAGGTGTGCTTTGCTTTTTCATAGTAATATTACTCACATCTTCAAATTGCTGCAACCCCGCAAATATGTCCTTATTCGCACTTACGAAAGAGTATTTATCACAATATGGATTTGTCAGACTACTGACAATTTTCTTTAATTCATTGCTGACAATTCCTGTCTCATAGCAGGTAGTTAGGCCTGATATCGGTCTTACCTTTAAATTAACTATTAAGAAATTGACTTCCCTTGGTTTGTCTATTATTTTACACTGTACTGTAGCCTTTGGTATAATTTTTCCACCACCACAGGCTTCTAAGATAATGTCAGTATCTTTCACATTTTCACTTTTCCCCTTCAATGCATACTTCTTCTAGCCTTATTGATTTGCTACCTTTTATTTCTCCAACTTCTATTACACTATCAACATATAATGTGTCATCTTCTCCATTACCACACTGCCTTGAGACTTCTTTAGTAACTTTGCTAACATTTCTTAATTTGCAATGGCTTCCAAAATGATTTAGTTTTCCACATTTGAAATATGTTGTCCCATATGCAGGACACTGCCCAAATTTATGATTCGTGGGACACCTGCTGCATTTGGTTCCTGGATAATTAATTCTTGTTTCTCTTCTTACAGAATCAACACATTTTTCTGTTTCTCACACTATCTTCATTTGGCTCTTGGTAATCTTTGCACTCCTACACATCTCTGCTTTATTAAATTTAATATTTGCAATATTTAAATTGAATTCCTCTTGCAGTTTGGCATCCTGCATATCTAAAATAATTTTGTCGGCCAATATTGAATCTTATTGATCACCATATTTGCACGAGTGTAATAACTCTTTGAGCTCACTTAAATACTGATCAAAAGGTTCACCGTCATTTTGCTTTCTGGAATTAAACAAAAATCGTTCATATATTCGGTTTTTAGTGAATTTTCGTAGAAAAAATTCACCAATAGGGAGATCCCGACTTTTGAATTTTGAAAAAATTTTTGCAAATGAGCGCGAACTAGAACCCTTAGAACCCATATCCAGGGTCAGTTCCAGTTTATATATATATATATATATATATATATATATATATATATATATATATATATATATATATATATATATATATATATGTGTGTGTATATATATATATATATATATATATATATATATATATATATATATATATATATATATATATATATATATATATATATATATTTGTGTGTGTGTGTATGTGTATCACACCGAAAACTCAGGAAAATCGGACGAGGTTTTCCGGGAAAATTTTGAGTATTTATTCGAAAAAAATATATATCCGGAATTCACAAAGTAAGGGCAACGAAAATTGGTACACGGGTTTATATTATTATAGGTAAGCTAGTTATCAAAATCTAGCACTGTAGGTTAAAGGAGAAAAAAGTTACAGGCATTTAAAAAAAATTGGGTTTTCTCAAAACGTCAAAGTCGCGATTTAAAACGTCAAAATTGGTAATATTTAGGCAATGAACCTGAAACTAATATGAGCCATGGAAAGAAAATGTCTCAAGAAGAATGTTTTACAAAGCCTGAACTCTTAGTTTCAATCGTCATTGTCCTTCATTTTACTAAAATATTCCCAGAAAATTCATTTCAAATAGACCATTTCTCTGATGCTTTGGCAGTAGTGTTGGCTATAGAGTTTATCGTTTAATGGTATATTATTTTTGTTGAATTTTCGTAAAAAATCGTTAAAGGTTAATATATCCGTTAATATGCAAGTTACGAAAAAAACTGTATACATTAATTATAGGGTGTCTTGAGCTACAAAATCTACATCTTAAAAAATATTTCCACAATGGCCCATAAGTCGTTGGTGATTCAAATAATTTTTTTTATCGAACACGCCCTATGTTATTGCATTTTTGCAGTTTCCATCGAAATATAATACATCTTTGTAAGAAAAGAAACTCGAGACGCAGCAAGTGCGTTATGGTAGCGAATTTTCATTAAATGCTTCAAATTTGAATAGCTCAATTTGCTATTAACCTATAAGGTTGACCAGATAACCAGTTTTTTCGGGAACAATTTAAGTTTACTTTCGGAAACTTTTGTACAATTTCAAACAATAAAGTTATTTTGATGAAACATGGGACATTGTTTCTACACTATAGATTATACTGGTAACCAAATTTAATTTTTTCTCTTAAAAAACATATTTGCTATTAAAAACATTTCACTACCATAACGCACTTGCTGCGTCCCGAAATTTTTCTTGGTATGTCATATGTCTGAAACGCCTCAACAACTTTTTCATATTTGCTTCTGATAGCTTAAATGTGTTATACACCTCGACTGCCCATAGAATTAAATGATATCGCAATTTTAACTTTGTCTGTCTTTACATCCTTTCCAGTAGCCGTCAAATATAGTTCGAAATTTCGTATTAACCTTCTATAATTTTCGCTTTTATTTCCTTCGAAGCTTAATTGATCCCAAATTCTGCCTCCCTCCAATTTATTCGTTTTTAGTTTTTAATACTCACATCGATTTGTTGTGACACTGACCACAGAATACCAGAATACATGCAACGATTACTACAGAAATGAGCTCCAACCTCTCGCCCAACCAGAGAGAAAGTCTTATTTCCCCATCACTTATTGTGGTCCTGTGTCCGACGCCATAGTGAAAGATCTCAAAAACAACAATGTGAAGTTTTCGTTTAAGTCTACTAACGCAATTAAGAACATGTTCATTCACAACAAGGATAATATTCCAGACCTGAAGAAGTCATGCGTCTATCGTTTAAGATGTGGTGCCTCGATTGTAATGCTGTGCATTTTGGAAGAACCGGAAGATCATTGAGTACCAGTGGTTAGAACTCCCCAGAAGTAGAAATCAGATCGGTAGTGACGTCAGTCTTTGGTTGTCATTTAAGAGAGAGTGGTCACTGGTTCAACAAGGATACTGATACCAAGATTTTACATCTCTCACATTTTGGGGTTGTCCTAGAAGAGATTCAGATTATCGAGCATGTCAACTGCTCCATTGGTGAGGTTTTGAACTCATCCAACACAGACATAACGAACTTTCCCTCATTGTACAATCAGCTAGTTAACTAGTGTTCCTGAACTGTATGCATTTTCTGTGGCCAATGTTATTATGGATATAAAGATGGCCGTTCTGTTCTGTCCGCTTGTTAGTCTTTGACATATCTGTTACTCCTGTCATTTTGTTTTAGTCGCTGTTCTGCTGTTGCGGCAGTGTCTCCCGTTTTTGGCATTTCCATAAATGGCGCCTTTTCTTCCTGCTTCGTGCTTATATCGCCGTTTTATATTGATTGAGTCTGGATTTTGAATTGACTTCTGGTACATACGGATGTACTGTTGGACCTCTGGTGCAATAGATGGGATTTCAGCATTGCGAACTTTTTGTATACTAACTTTAATTTTCAAGAATTGAAAAGTAAGTTATAAGCCATCTTGTGTTTATTTCGCGAAATTTTGCACTCCTTAAGAGTTCTCATGAGGTTTCTGCTTGACTGTGTGGCCTCTTGTTGTGTTTACTCTCAGTCAGTTGAGCCCACAGCTTTTTCATTTCGTAGTAAATTTTATGGCTTGTCATCAGTTTATTGTGTCTTAGTTTACTCGGATCCTTTTGATCAGTTTTGACAGAATGTTTAACGCTGTATTAGCTTTTAGCTTGTGTAGCTCTTTCAGCCTTTACTGTAGTTTATCTTAGCTTTTACTCTAGCTTTTTTTTTAGCTTGTTTTACTGTTTGACTTTAGATGCTGACTTTGGCGTTTTCTGTATTGATGGTTTTGAGACCATTGTGCTACAACCAGCACAATTGCTTACCAGAAAACAATGTTTTCTGACATACCTTTTTATTTACCTCTGAAGATGGCCTTAGTTTCTCAGTTTATTGTGTATTAGTTTACTCGGATGCTTTTGATCAGTTTGACTGCATGTTTAACACTGTTTTAGCTTTTAGCTTGTTTTACTGTAGCTTTTTTTAGCTTTTACTGCAGTTTTTCTTAGCTTTTACTGTAGCTTTTTTAGCTTGTTTTACTGTTTGACTTCAGATGTTGACTTTGGCGTTTTCTGTATTCACTGTTTTGAGACCAGTGTGCTCCAACCGGCACAATTGCTTACGAGAAAATAATGTTTTTTGACATACCTTTTTACTTACCTCTAAAGATGGCTTTAGTTGGCCGAAAAGCGTAGGGAATTATTAAAAAAAATTGTCTGGAAATAAGACTTTTTATTGACCATTTAATGATATAATTCACTTCATACTATGGTTATGCAAGCTGTAACATAGATGAGATTAGTAAGCAGATGTTGATATCGTTACCAGTATTTAAATTTCCTACCGCACACTCGCTATCCTGGACTCCATTCAGAAGAGAGCTATACGTCTCATCGGTGTCCCTACCCCCACCCAAAGGCTGCCATCCCTTGCCTACCGACGTGCCGTTGGTGACCTCTTTCTCTCTCTCTCTCTCTCTCTATATATATATATATATATATATATATATATATATATATATATATATATATATATATATATATATATATATATATATATATATATATATATATATATATATATACACGGCCCAGGTGACCAGACATAGAACATCTTGTTATCTCTGCTCTTTTGTCCCGAGGATTTCCAAGTTGTGGAATTCCTTGCCGGCACATGTTTTTTCTTCTCCTCCGAACCTCCAAACCTTCAAGTCCAGAAATAACAAGTTGCCTCTTTCCTCCTTGTCGACACCCACAGTACGATAGTATTTAGGCTGTAAGCCCTCGTGGTGTGTTGTTGAAATATAAAAAACAAATCAAAAACAAACAAATCAACGAAACCGAAAACAAAAACACTAGAAACATGCACGAAATATACACCATTCACGTATAACCACGACACCAAAAAAAATAACACAAACACTCAAACAATATGACTTTAAAATGAGCTACAAAACCAATAACAAAATAATAAACAAAATAAGTAAAAAACAAGAACACAACCCACATGAATTAAACAATATATCAAATAGGATGTAACACATACAATAAAAATATATAGGGATGACAAAAAAATCAATAGTAACAAGATTCAAGGAACGTATAACAGCATTAGATAAAATCCACATACCTAGCTACAAATCAAACGTAGCTACACACATTCACAACACAAAACACCGAAAACCAGATATCACCCAATTACAATGAAACATTAAAGACCACAAAAAAATGGAAATCTGGGAACAATACTACATTCAACAAACAAACAATAAGAAACAGTTAATGCCAGAACAAATCCAAGTACAAATATTTAAACAACACTTAATAAAGGCCATACATATAGACAAATTATCAAACCGCAGTGAGACCGATACACACGACACAGTCCGAAGGCACACCCAATCCGAGAACAGTAAATCGACAATTAGAAGCTCAATCTCAGACGTAGACCACACAGGAGCGATCATAGTCAGTAGCGTGCTGATGATGAACTGGGACGGTTCGAAACTGCAGTCCACGTAATCCAACCGATAACTCAAAAAGTTTTATACCGATTTTAATGAAACTCGGCAAGAATCTTTCTTTTATTAATAGCTTGAATGAGTTCGTTAGCCAACCATATCGGAGTAGTTTTTTTAATGTGATTTTTCCGGAAAAAAATTGTATCTCCGAAAATAACAAATCTATTTTGATGAAATATGATTGATATATTGCACCCGTAAATACCTTACTACATATCAAAATTGAACTTTCTAGGTTTATAGAAAATTGAGTTATACGAATTTGAAGCATTTAATAAAAATTCGCTACCATAACGCACTGGCTGCGCCTCGAAATTTTCTTATTTTTATATTACATGTATATGCACAAGGTAAGTAAGTATGATAAAGGGGGGCCCTTAGTTAGCGTGGGGCTACACAAACTTAAAGGTAGAGAAGACATTTAGATCGCGTCTAACTGTGTGCACACAAAAATTAGTAAAATACAGTTATAAAATCTAATAAAAAACAACAGTTTTACGATATTATTTGAAATAAACCCATAGGAATACGTTTCGCGGCAATTTCGCAATTCGCGAGTGTATGAATCTAGAAATCTCTGGACGCAGCAAGTGTGTTATTGTAGCGAATTTTCTTTAAAATATTTTTAATAGCAAATGTCTTTCTTTGATGAAGGCAGGCACTAAACTTGGTTGCCTATATAGTAGAAACAATGTACCATATTTCATCGAAATAAATTTATTGTTAGAAAATATATAAACATTTTTTAAAAGTCTGGATGCAGCAAATGTGTTATGGAAGTGAAGTTCCATAAAAATGTTTTTAATAGCATGTAGTAGCAACAATGTACTATATTTTATCAAAATTACTTATGGTTTGAAAATATACAAAAACTGCTTGAAAGCTGTCTATTTGAAGCCATATCATTTAGGTTTCTGAAAACAGTTTTTTGAAAAGCGTTCGGGGGCTAAACTGCAAATTTACCGAAAATTCGCTACCAAAACGCACTTACTGCGTCCAGATTTTTTCTTACAAACACATCATATTTCGATAAAGAATGCAAAAATGCATTAACGAATTTGTTCTACGAAAATTAGCTAAAAAAATATTATACACCCCTACTCACTCCTGGTCCCGTACTTCCTTGGGGAGTGTGAACAAGAAATTTTTCTTGGGGTTTGTGGATCCAAGGGGGAGCCTAGGCAGGTTTCTGAAAACGGTTTTTTGAAAAGCGTTCGGGAGCTAAATTGCAAATTTACCCAAAATTCGCTACCAAAACGCACTCACTGCGTCCAGATTTTTTTTACAAACGCATCATATTTTGATAAAAATGCAAAAATGCATTAAGGAATTTTTTATACGGAAATTAGCTAAAAAACTATACACCCCTACTCACTCCTGGTCCCGTAACTTCCTTGGGGGTACGAACAAGAAATTTTTCTTGGGGTTTGTGGATCCAGGGGGGGGGGGCAGGCAGATTTCTGAAAACAGTTTTTTGAAAAGCGTTCGGGAGCAAAACTGCAAATTTACCGAAAATTCGCTACCCAAACGCACTTACTGCGTTCAGATATTTTTCTTACAAACGCATCATATTTCGATAAAAAATGCAAAAATGCATTAAGGAATTTGTTCTACGAAAATTAGCTTAAAAACAATTATAGACCGTTAAACCATAAACTTCACTAAACCTACAAATAAATATCCAAAAAGGCACCAACTTAACTAAACTGCCAAAGCATCAAAGAAAGGGTCTATTTGAAATGAATATTTTGTAAATATTTTAGTAAAATGAAGGCAATGACGGTTGAATCTGAAACTTAAGGGTTTGCAGAACACTCTTCTTTGAACATTTTCTTTTCACAATCGGTATTTGTATCACGTTCTTTGGCTAAACATTGCCAATTTTGACGTTTAAAATTGCAAGTTTAACGTTTTGAGGAAAACTCCAAAAATTGTTGCTTTAACTGCCCATAACTTCTTTGTCTTTAAAGCTAGAGACCTAAATTTTGGTACGGAGTTGACTCTTTATAATACAAACATGCGTCTTTGGTTGCCCTTACTTTATTATTTCCAAAGATATGAATTTTTTTTTAGAAGGAAAACACAAAGTTTTCCGGGAAAACCTGGTCCGATTTTCCTGGCTAACGAACTCATCCAAGCCACTTGCAAAAGGAAGGTACTCACCAAATTTTATCAAGATTGGTTCATTATTTTTTGAGTTATCGGTCGGACATATATATATATATATATATATATATATATATATATATATATATATATATATATATATATATATATATATATATATATATATATATATATATATAAATACAGATCTCCTCATTAGCGATTTTTTTTAATTCGCTAAAAGCTGGATTCATACACAAGACTACACTGAAATCCGGTCGACGCCGCAAGGAATCAGCTCGTAAATAAAGCTCGATAGGCTTGGACGGTTACCAAACGTGGATATGTCTAATTTTAAGCGTACCTGTTTGAAACATACAATATGAGAGATACACAAATACGCTTTAAAGTGCCCATACTGTTACTATCACTACATAATGCATTACTTATCTCCACCGGTTATACAATCATAATAATGGCTATGGGGTCCCGTTTTCGTGGCTCAATTAAGAAACATTAAAAACCGAGTGTTAACACTGCTCTTAGAGTATGATTTACTGAACTATATATTTTCTATTTTAGGCAAAATTGTATTGTTGTGACTCATTAACAATTTTTATATATAGCCATCGTCCAATATTTAGTTTCAATATTTATATCCATGTTTTAAACATGTTAGGTTAGTTAAAAGTCAGTTTTAAAATGTCAACAACGCTACATAAAAAGCGAAAGCCACGAAGCGTAGAAATAATGCGCTTGTTTAGCTTGCAAGCTACTTTCTGCTGTTAAAGATCAGCGGTGTCGTCTAACGTCAGCCAACTATCAAGCCGCTTGCAGTCGCATGCTAAAATTTAGCGCTTTTGAAAGCCAACATTGTCCCGGTATTAGGAAAGAAATGGGCCAGGGCTGACAATTTACAAAATTCTTGACTGTACACAGTCTCCATTTTGTTTTAACTAGATACCACCTGGTTCCGCACCGAGATAGCGTCCCTGCCGTACATTTCACAATGTTCTACATTCTGACATCTTGCAATGATACTTGTAACTTCCATTGTTTAGATTTCTATCTGCCATTTATTTAAATAGCATAGCATACAGGTAACGTCATCTGTCTTTGTCCAAGATTGTAGATATTGCATTACAGAATCTGAAATTATGTCGAGGATTATTTTAAGTTTTTGTAGAATAACTTTTTTCTTGGATCAAGACTTGAAAATTGGTACACAACCACGTCTGGCTATGTTCTTTTAAGTTGTACATTTTCTTTTCAACCACTTAAGAGTTTGGGACATATTGCGTTTTAAAGAATATTTTTTAATTGGTTGGTAAGAACAAAATAAGGGTAACTCCTAAATTTGGTCCAAATCAGTGACGTATTTTTATCGGTTGGATACATACATACATACATACATACATACATACATACATACATACATACATATATATATATATATATATATATATATATATATATATATATATATATATATATATATATATAAACTTTTTAACTGACCATGGAAATGTGTTGCAGGGGCCCTCATTCGCACCCATTTGAAAATTTTTTCCGAAAGTATCACCATCGATACCTCTCTATTACTGAATTTTTTTAATGAAAATTCACTAGAAGGAAACACTTATTTGAATAAAACAGTAAAAAAGGGAGGTATAATAGATTTCAAAATGTTTAAACTGAAATAAACATCCCTTCTGCTGAAAAAATGCTGAGAAAATTCTCAAATACAAGGTTAACACTATAAAAAAAGTTCGGGACGCAGTAAGTGCGTTATGGTAGTGAATTTTCACAAGAATTATACACTATTAGTAAGATACATTATTAAAACTAATTCGTTAAATTTAAATGGACCTTGGAGATCGGTTTTAGAGTACCAGTTAGCGATTATTTGAAAAAATGTATACTTTATATGGAGCTAAAAAATTAAGATTTGGTCCTAGATATAATATGTAAGTACTGCAAGTGTCTTTAAAAAAATTGTGTTACAAATTCCATTACAGTTACGAAAGTTTTTCAGAAAAAAACTAATAAGTTATATAGGTTTTACTATGTATAAAACTGATTGTAGTTTAATGGGAAATTGGGTTATCAGCATTTGAAATATTTTTATAAAAATTCGCTACCATAACGCACTTAAACTTTTTTCAACACTTATTTACTATTGCTGTATCCATACTTTTTGAAAATGAAATAAATATAAGTATAAAATTTATAAATCAAAATTTTAATAATTTAACCTTAACATCTGTTTATATAAATTTAACTAGGGATGTATGTACTTTGTAGTACCTGCCTAGATATTATAAGTACTTACTGTATTAGTTTGAGGTAGGTATATTTCTTCTTGGAAGAATTTTATTTCACTTTCGTAATACCTACCAATGAATTCTGTATAGAGTTCACTAGGTAATACATACAATATCTACAATCTACACGCAGTTTACTTATCACTTTCATATTTGTTTCATTGGATGTTACAATCATAATATATTACTACAGTCATTTTGTTAGAGTTAGGTTAAAATTAACAGTTGGGTTATTATTTACCTACTATTTGTATTAACCTTAGAATATAGGTAACTAGGTGTTTTATGTTATAAGATCCTAATAAGGTATTAGGAATTAGCATCAGAGGAGTCGATTTCGAGGTTATGCGATGCCCAAAGCGTACACTCTTCTCTGTGACAAATAGCTACGTGTGGTCAGATTAAACTAGGAAAGATAAAGAGAGAGAGAGAGAGAGAGATGGCTTTTAATTTTAAATACCGTGAACGTGAAGAATGGGAAGCTGAATATTTATACATAATGAAACGTCATTCTAGATAGCTTTTAAACAAATTGAATCACTTTCATTACATTTTTTTATTTATTAGTATACATTCGCATGCTAAAATTTAACGCTTTGGACTTAAACTTTGTCCCGGTATTAGGAAAGAAATGGTCCAAGGCTGACAATTTACAAAATTGTTTGGTTGTATAAAGTCTCTATCTATAAATTTTGGTGTAAACTAGAGCTGTTTTGACAACAGACTACCTGATCCTGCACCAAGATGGCGTCCCTGTCATATCTGTCACAATGTTCTCCAATCTGACATCTTGCAATAAGTCCCATTGCTTAGATTTTTATCTACGATTTATTTAAATAGCATAGCAGTACATATAACGGCATCTGTCTTTGTCCAACATTGTAGGTATTGTATTACAGAATCTGAAGTGATGTCGGGGATTATTTTATAACTAATTTCGAATAACTTTATTTTCCTTTGATCAAACGACTTGAAAATTGGTACACAACCACGTCTGTGTATGTTCTTTTTAGTTGTAAATTTTGTTTCAATCACTTACACAGGTTGAGATATTGCGTTTTAAAAAATATTTTTTTATTTTTTATTAATAAAAATTGGCCGTTAAGATTAGATGAACGAACTGATCCAAGCCATTAGCAAAATAAGGGTAATTCCTAAATTCGGTCCAAATCAGTGAAATACATACATATATATATATATATATATATATATATATATATATATATATATATATATATATATATATATATATATATATATATATATATATATATATATATATATATATATATATATATAGTTATATATATAGTTATATAGTTATGATTTACTGGGGATGACTTTGTGTGTAATCTGACTTACTATCGAGCTTTATACTTCCCCACTTTTTTGGGGTCAATTATTCTTATTTATTAATGTCCTAATGTGGGTGTAATTTGTGTATATTTTAATTTTATGTAGATATTTATGTAATTTTTGTGTTCAAGTGGAATATTTGTAGAGTTTTAGTCTCAAATATTTGTATACTTGGTATTATAAAGCATATTATGTATTATATTTATGATATGCAATTTTAAATTGTTGGGCGCCTTTAAATTTCTTTATTCATAATATTTATATTGATTATTTGATTAATTGGATTCACTATATTATTTTATTTAATTCCTAAATCAAAATCTGATGCTCTTAGAACACCTATATGTATATACGTAAGTAAAAATTTGTTATTTTTTAAGAATTATATCCAATGTTAAAATAATTTATGTTTATATGAGTATTTGAATAAATTTACCTTTTATCTATTTTATTTACTTCTTATTTGTCCACGGCTTTAGATTGACTCCTTTCTGCAGGTATGTAGTGGGTTGCAATTGAAAATTCTTACCTTTAATCCCCTTTCAATCCTAAATTTTCTGTAGAACCTTTTATTAAATTATGTGCCTTGTTAGGCAATGAGATATGCAATGTATAAAAATTTAAAACCCTTTTAACTTCTATATTAATACCTGTTTTCATAAATGCAAAGAATTGACAACAATATTAATTAGGTAATCTAGCATGACAATTTATTTTGATTTGACATTAATTTACTTATTGGATCCTTCTAACAAAATTTCTTTTAACTTTAGATTGCAATTTGAACTGAATATTGTTTATATTTACCGCGATATTTGTCTTCTCCCAACTGTTAGCTTCTCACAAGAATCAATTTCCCGTTCCTATGACAACCGTTTTAGGCAAAATGGATGATATTTTCAATTTAGTATTCCCACTAGTGCAGAGTAGCGACATCTACAGAGATTTATACGAGACTCCTTGTTCTACCATTCTAAAATCTATAACTATAGAATTATAGAGACGTGAAATGACATTTCAATCTTTGTTGCTGTTATAGGTAATTGACAATATGTTATTGCTTTTAGGTTATTTCGATCAGTACCCACACAGCACAGGATATTTAATGGATATCCATTGGATATACATAATATCCATTTTACGTCCATGACCATGATGGATATCATATGGATATACAATGGATATTGTTAGAGCAGAAAAATATTAATAAAACTTAAATAATGTGAACATATGAGTATTTCTTATTCATTAAAATCTAATCACGAATGCAGTAGAATTTCTGGGTGTATATACTTTATTCAAGTATGTATATATCCATCAGACATCCAATGGATATCCCATGGATATACAGAAGACATCTATTAGATGTCCACTGGACATCCAGTTGATGTTCCGTTAATATGTTCATACCAGCAGGAAACAACATTGATAAATTATTGAAACCGTTATTTACGTTTGTAAAAGATAAGGGAAGAAAAATAACCCATTCTAGCACAAGAATTACCGGAAAGCGTTAAAACTAGCGCCAACAATAAATTTCGATCCAAATTCTCATTGCGATTATAACCATAAAATAAAATTATTTTTATTCAATACAGAGAGTACCTATTACTGTTTATGTCTGTTATTTCGTGAGAAGAATCTATTATGATATTGTTATTCATTAATGCTCTCCCGAACAATAAACGCGGGATCATTTAATAACTCACCTTGGGGCATTGGATGCTTGAATTGTTGGCTACAATGACGAAAATTCGTTCGGTTTGAAATAGTTTGGACTAAAGTTGAGGTTATAAAATTTAGAATTGAATCTTGCCATTTTGCATCAACTGCTAAATGAAAAATGAACAACAGCCTACAACTAAAGTTAGAAGATTTAGATATTTCTCCAAATAATGTGTGTGTTGTTTTTATTAATAAGTTTTCCTGTGATTTTCAGTCAGGAAATAATTTACAGGTGAGTACATAACCTTAAACCATTTAGTTAGGAATATATCTTTTATACTTATTTACGTAAATACCAATATTATTTATAGCTGTAAAGAGCACGTTGATTGATAATAACATGGCTAGTGAACGTGAACTAGAAAACAAATATCTTCTTGATTCAAGTAAATATTTTTTACTTCGTATTGAAATCAGCGAAAATTGTCTAGTTATATAACGGAAGTTTATGTGTATGTAAAACTGTTTATTTTACTGGTGGATATTCCTCGTCTTTACTTACAAGCAAGAAGCAGATCACTTCCGGTAGATTATGAAAGTAGATCACTTACAGGTGATTAAAACTATTGGGTATATAGTCAGTTCCGTCGTGATACTCAACATTAACAACTAATACCTATTATTTTGAAATAACCACTAAAGTGTGGTAGTTATAGCTATAATAATTAAAGTAATATTTATACACATTTGTTCATATTATATTATTTATTGGATTGTCTTATGAATTTGAATATAAGCAGTGTGTTTTTTCTTTACAGCAAGAATGCAAACCTGAGCCAGATCATAGATCAAGAAAATAAAGTTTTTTAAATCATTTTAGAACACAATAAAATATTTGTTTGCTTATATTAGTGTTTTATTGAGGGGATGGGGTTAGAAAGAGAATGATGGTGGGTTAGCATCGAATATCCATTTTATGTAAAAGCGATATCCATTTGATGGCCACATGTATATCCATACAACATCCATTAGATGTATAATGGATATCCATATCGTGACCACATGTATATCCATACAACATCCACTATATATCCACATGGATATCCAGATTGATGGATATTGGTAGGACATCTGTATGTCCATTAGATATCCATTGCATATCAGTAGATGGTCCGGCATCTGGGCTCACCCCCTCCACTTTTTTCCTGCGCATGCGCGATGACGTCACGCGCATGCGCATGACGTTGACAGTTGACAGCTGACCTGTGACATTTGACAGCTGTCAGCTGTCATCTGACCTGTCAGCTGTCATCTAACCTGTCAGTTTTGACAGCTGACAGCTGTCAAATGTTATCTGGCCCGTCAGGTTTGACAGCTGTCAGATGTCATCTGACCTGTGACAGCTGTCAATGTCATATGTCACATTTGATGACGTCAAACGTTCCAAGATGTCAACCTGTCATGTTTGTGTCCATGGACAGCCGCAACCCGGGTTAGGTCTCTATGTGTGTCTGTCTTATTTCACATCTGATGACGTCAAACGTTCCATAGACAGCTGCAACCCGGGTTAGGTCTCTATGTGTGTGTTTGTTATTAACTGTCTTATGTCACATCTGACCTGATGACGTCAGACGTTCCATAGATAGCCACAACTCCAGGTTAGGTCTCCATGTGTTTGTCGAATCTCTGCTATCTGGTTGTTTGTTAAGGTTATGTTCGTATACATGCTGATTACCAACCATGTGCTTGTTTATTAAGGTTATGTATGTGTTGTATGACACAAGCATGCTGATTACTCGCCATCCGATTGTTTGTTAAGGTTATGTTCGTATACATGCTGATTACCCCGCTATCTCCCACTAAGCATGGTAACTTACAAATGCTTACCGCAACGTTAAATAATCTACCATTAAGTAAGTTAAGTTTGCAACATTTCTAAATGTTTGGAGGCAAAAACCAATGCAAACTTACAAATGAAACTTTAACGTAACTTTCAAATATAATATCTCGTTTGCCGGCTTGTTGTTTTTCTCCATTTGTAAGCTCACGTAAAGTTACAATTGTAATGTTTCTGAAAGTTTGTTTTAATTTGTAAACAAAATTTATTTGAATTCCCTCGTGTATTCTCGATCTATGTCATCGTCGTCCAATAGCAACATAGCAACACCGACGCTAACAGCAAGCAAACTGACTCTGACAAAGCGCCCGGCATTAATTAATGGCGGTTTGTTGTTTACATTTTTTATAATTGCGTCATCATAAGTTGTTATTTGATCTATGTCTATTTATTTTCCTGGAAGTTTTAAAGATTGAACAATCTTATTGTAGCCTGAATTGTTTGAATTTTGGGTAATTAAGTAATTCATTGTCTGGAGTGTAGATTATGAAACATGAAGTATATCCACAAACATTTCAGGTAAGAATCTCTAAAACAGCAATAAAATTAGTCACTTTTCTGTTGCATAATTGTTTTGGTATGTGGCTATTGGTGAATTATTAAATGGCTGCATTTATATTTTTATTTCTTTTTATGAAATATACTCTACAAAAAAGAAAACCTAATTGTTAAATTTTGTTATGTCCTTAGAAGCAGCCTGGAGATGTCTTACCTGGTCAGACCAATTCATTTTAAAACGTTAAATATGATTGACCTATGGAAGCATGTGGCTTATCCATAGCAATCGACATCATAAGAACAGTATCCTATGCTATGGAACATTCATATGGGTTAACTAGTCAGCAGCGGAACATGTGTTTATCATGCAAAAAAGAGCAATAAGGACTGCAACAAGAAAGCTGCCCAAATGTGTTCGAGGCTATATCCTTCTTCAGTTTATGTATTCAAAATATCCAGTGAATGATGAAGCTCGCAACAATACCAGGTGCAGACATGAATTAAAAATCCAGTTGCACAAAAAGGAGAAAACAAAGCAGATGTTTGATTACTTGGAAATCAAATTCCTCAATTTTCTACCTAATGTTATTAAGATGCTCCCACTAACAAGATTACAGTAGGCACTAGCGGATGTTATAAAACAAAAACCAAGGTGAAGGAATTTATTTGTGCTCTAAACTAATGTGTATAGTGTCTGTGTGTGAGTGCGCTAGGCAAAAGCTTTGGAAGGCAAGTTGCACTAGCCACAGACTGTTTATATATGTACGTAATTCATTGTAGTCATAATTTTGCTTTATTTTAACTCAATGTTTCTGAATGTACACAGACATTGGCGGTACTATACTTACTCAATAGGGATAGTTACGACATGCGTGAACACTTTCAGAGACTGTCGCCATATTTAAGCTATTTTCGCAGTAAAGTTGTATTCATTTCCTTGCACTTGATTTATCCATTGCATATCTTACGTTTTCTTAATTAAACTTTTTCTAAAATCGAAATGAACACACCATTTTAGATATTTCTTTTTCACAATGGTATTTGATATGTTGACTTTATTTTATGTAACATGTTACCTACCACATATTTTAGAAGCTAAAAAAATTCTCGCCTCTCAAAACATAATGCTGCAGAAGACTTTGTTTTTGTTATTGGTGTTTCACACATTTTTCTAGACGACTAAGAGTTATTTAGTAAAACAATATCAAAAACAATTAATTGGTATTCATTTAGAAACAAGAATTTTTGAAATCGGTCAATTAATAACGATATCACGAGTTCAAGTTATCTATTTTGTCTCTGAGTTTTGACTAGAACTGCATTTTAGGCTAAACATGGACACTTGCTATATGTCTTAAATATCTCTATCGAGTAACTATAGTCGGTACTTATAAAGACAGTGACCTACCATGTACATTTGATGGTCAATAAAGTCTATATATCTATCTATCAGCAGAAATGAAATGTGTTGTAAGTCTTTAATTTTTTTATATAATAAAGATTTTATTCTAATTAACATTGTCTTAAGTCATTTTTTACTGTTTTACAAGAAATATATATTATGTATAAATACACCTATACCTATATTCACTATCAGTTTGTAACTTGAAATAAATAGTTAATCAAATAGTTTCCTTTTTTCAAAAATGCTTGGACACATTGGTTAGTAATTCAAGTTGCAGTCTTTTAAAAATCTATCAGTATGTACCATATTTGAAAAATGACTTCATCGATAATTTCTTTAAATCAACCCTTACGTTTTTGTTGGCTTTTTTAAAGTTCTAACATGTAAAGTTGTAGAAAACCAGCAGTTTTAAATTTTTTATTCATTGATTACACAAATTTTTTCGTGCTATCAACTCAAGATTTATAATAAAAATTTGAAATTTGGTCGTTTTGTATCGCTTGATGTGTACTTTAAAAATAGTCAACAAAAAGCTAAGGTTGTCATTTACAAAAATTATCAATGACATTTGACACAAATTGTATAATACATTTTTGAAAAGATTGTAACTGAGAATATTATCAGACTCCGAGTATTTTTGAAAAAAAGCTGAAGTAGATTAATTGGAATTATCCAAAGTTACAAACTTGCACTGTATATATAATATATACAATTGCAGATAAGTTGCAAATGTAAGTTTAAATTTTACAACTTTGCTAAGTCCTTTTAAAATTGAAGCTTGCTGTAAGGTAACATGTGTAAGTATAAAGAAAGTTTGTAACAGCTCACTACAGTAAACTTGCAGTAAAGTTACAAAAGAAACACTTGCATATGTAAAGTCACTGGGGGGAAGATTTGCCATTTGCAACAAACTTGCAGGAAGCTTTCTGCAAGTTATCTATCAAACTTACACTTGCTTTGGAAAAGATTCTGCAATGTTAATGCAATATTACCTTGCTCAGTGGGCTGATTGTTTATTAAGGTTATGTATGTGTTGTATGACACAAGCATGCTGATTACCAACCATCTGATTGTTTATTAAGGTTATGTTCGTATACATGCTGATTACCAATCATCTGATTGTTTGTTAAGGTTATGTTCGTACACGTGTTGATTACCAACCATCTGATTGTTTAGTAAGGTTATGTTTGTATTTGTTATGTCGTCAACGCGCTATCTGAATGTTTGTTAAGGTTATGTATGTGTCGTATGACATATAGCATACTGATTCCCCGCCATCTGATTGTTTATTAAGGTTATGTTTGTATTTGTTATTTGAATGCAAACAGACCGGTAAATAATACAAGAGTGTACTTACATACAACAAGAGACGTCATCCTTGTTTCACAGCTTAACACATACTGAACAGGTGTCTCCTGTGTTCAGGAAACAGACAGACAGACAGCTGATTGCCATTGTTGGAGCTTGTACACGCTGTTTGAAAGGATATAACACACAGAACAGCTTGATGTCTTTGCTTAGACTGACAGATACATGTGTAATAACACACAGACAGACAGCTGTTTAACAACAGCTAGAGTGAGTAACACTGGTAAAACACAGCAAAAACAGACAGACAGACAGACAGACAATTGATTGCCAACAAGTATCATATAGAACCTTGTTGGAGCTTGTACACGTTGTTTGAAAGGATATAACACACACACACACACATAGGTCATGACAGCTCGATGTCTTTGCTTAGACTGACAGACAGATGTATGTAATAACACACTGACAGACAGACAACTATTTAACAACAGCTAGAGCGAGAGCTGAACAGTATAACGCTGGTAAACGTGGAGAGCAGTCATGTTCAAGCTACTCTTGAGTATCTGTGTTCTTTGTCTAAGTGCCTCCTGTGAAGAGGATGTAAGTGAAACAGACAGACAACTGGCCAACGATTATCTCATCAAATATGGTTATTTAAGCAGTAATATCACTAACAATGACCAGCTAACGATGTTAGAGAAGACAGAAGCTTTCACAGAGGCTTTAAACATGTTTCAAACGTTTTTCAGTTTACCCGAAAGTAACAATTTGACTAGTAGAGACATTAAACTGATGAAACGTAAACGATGTGGTGAAGAAGATTTTTCCCAGAATTCCTTATTAACAGTAAAACCTATATGGAAAAAGAAAACTTTGAAATGGTACATAGATTATTCAGATCCTACAATACTAGTGCTAACACAAAAAGCATTCAAACAATGGGAACAACATATTAATTTGAATTTAGTGAGAACAAATAACTATGCGGAAGCCGACATAGTTATAAGTTTTTGTGATGACCAACATCTTTACTTGAGAGGTGGGCAACCGTGTGCATATCCAATTGGCGGTGATGTTTTAGGACACGCTTATTTTCCAAATATTGACAATACACCCATAGAGATCCAGATAAGCAATAATCTCACGTGGAACCTTCGACCACACGCATCAAATGGCTCATCATACTATATGGTTATTCTGCACGAACTGGGACACGGTTTAGGACTCAAACACTCCAACAATCAAACTCTCTTATGTATCCATATGCAGGGTCCGGTATATCTGACGAAGATATTCAACGAATGCAGGAGCTGTATGGGCAACGCTCTACAACAACAATAACAACATCAACAACACAACCTACAACCAAGACATCAAAGACTACAACAAAGACTACAACGAAACCTTCGATAAAACCAAAGGCGTTCGCTGTAAAACCTGAAACCAAAAACACTATGGACTTGTGTAATTATATAGACAAGATCAGACCGTTAGTCATTATAAACCACAACATGTATCTGTTTTATAAGAAATGGGTGTGGGTTGTCCCGTTGAACAATATGAAGGGTCCCTATCCGGAGGTAAAACTTGTGACAGATTGGCTACCACATTTGAAAAATTTAAAAGAAATTAAACATATATATCAGAGGCCTAGTGGTGAAGTGGTCATGTTTACCAATGACGAAACATTCAGCATTGTTGCGTTTCCTAGCATACAAGCTACATTCGTAACCCCCTTCAATAATCTCACATATCTGAATACGTTGAGGTTTGACCGGATAAATGCAATGGTAAACACATATACAGGAAAAACCATTATATTTCATTCGGATAACATGTATGAAATCATCGGTGAGAAGGGAGCTGTTTTCTATAGACTAGAAGCAGGTTATATAGACAAATTTTCTCCCGAATTCCCAGCTAAGATTGATGGCGCATTCCGGTACACCAATGGGCGGATATACATATTTCGGAAAAATAAATATTACGAATTTGATGAGTTTACCAATCAGGTCGTTACAATAGGCCGTAAAGATTTATCTATGTTTGGTATTCAATGCCCGACCCGCAGTCTATATGTGCAACGCAGTCTGCTATTACAAAAGATTATCAGCTATACAAAGGATAACACTGACCACCAACCAGCAAATATTGAAGACTATAATGATTATATATAGTGTAACTTGTTCAAAATATTTGTTTAACAGATCAAACAGCTGACACTTAGCTTAACATATTAATGTATGAAAATAAAAATATTCACCAGCATGTATATGTGTTTTATTCCTTGTCAACAAGACCTCGGTTCTGTTTAAGACTGTCTAGAGTACACTCGACAGCAGTTCAATATATGAGTTAAATAACACTGCTGTAGGGGGCCCCCTTGATGGGTAAATGGTATTCGTGTTTGGACTTGTCTAGAATACAGCCGTTAAAAGTTATCATAACAGGAAGTATGACATCATCCATAAACGTGTTTGAGCTTATCTGTGTAGTTGTTATCTAGTGTAATTTCCGTTGAATGACATCACCCCATTATTCGTGTTTGAACTTGTCTAGAATACAGCCGCTGACGGTTGTCATAACAGGAAGGATTACATCATCCACAGACCTGTTTGAGCTTTGTCTGTACAGTTGTTATCTAGTGTAATTTCCGTTGGATGACATCACCCCATTATTCGTGTTTGAGCTTGTCTAGAATACAACTGTTGTCTTAACAGGAAGGATTACATCATCCATAGACCTGTTTGAGCTTATCTGTACAGCTGTTATCTAGTGTAATTTCCGTTGGCTGACATCACCCCTGCAGTCGTGTTTGACACGGTTTCCCATAAGAAACAACGTATTTGTAGACACCCACACACACACATACACGCATACTAGTTCGTGGGTATAAATGAGTGAGCAAGTTCGGTTATAGTATTAGTTGCTGTACCATGCCGTTTAACAGTTTCTTATGGTATGGACACAAAAATAGATTTATTGAAGAAGACTGTGAATTTGAATTAAAACAGTTGGTGTTAAAGATACAAGAAGAAGCCTTTACCGACGAACGTGATTCTGAAGGGGAAAATTATGAAGGCGGACATATAGTCGAGTTGTGTGACATATATTTAAGTGGGTTCTGCTCTACACAATTTTTTGCTTTGGCGCTCATTCGATACCATACAGGAGCTCCGTTAAGTGAACCGTTTTTCAAGTATTTACCCGAAGAAGCAAAAAATCAATACATACGTTATTACGATAAACAAACCGTCCACACAGAGGCTATTTAGTTTATACAAAAAGCCCGTGGTATACAGATGAAACGAGAATGAATAGTGAGAACGACACCACAAAAGTCAGACTGTTAGTGTTAAAGATACAAAAACAAGCTTATCGAGACGGGCGTAAGTCCGAAGCCGAAGAATATGAAAGTAGACATATGGTTGAGTTGTGTGACTTATATTTAAGTGGATTTTGTTCTACACAATTTTTTGCTGTGGCACTCATTCAACACCAACCGGGGGCCCTGTTAAGTGAACCATTTTTTAAATATTTACCTAAAGAAGCAAAAAATCAATACAAAAGTTATTATGATGCTGATGAGGTCACACTCGAAACAACGAACATTGAAATTGAACCGCCAACCGAGGAAGAACTCAAACACGAAACACTCGAGACGATGAGAGAAGGGTTTAATAAAGAATTTGAGTTTTCAAGCTGTGATGACATCCACAAGGTTGCAGACCACCTAAACGATATATTAAAGCACAGTTCTAATTTAAATGATGATGATGCTGAACGTACTAAATCCATTAATTTTCTAACACGAAAACTTCACCGTACAGACGCCACCGACATGTTATATACAATTTGTAGCGAATATTTCGACAGTCTTCCAACCAATGCTGATTGGGATAGATATGAGAACAAAGATTGTGTTGCTGTAGACAAGTTTGTTAAAGCCTGGCAGAAATATCTGGATGATCATGCAGTGTAGCACGAAATATGCTAAAGTATTTAGTGATCGCAATAGATTTGTAAAATTTACCAGGAAACCAATCAGAACCATTCAACCGAGGTTTGTGGTGGGGGAACAACAAAACCTACTTAACATGGTCAGCAAGCTTCAGTCTAAACTTAAAAGACTTTGTGTAAACATGTCTTGCGATTGTATTAACATGAATATGTCGGCGTCGGAGAGTGATAACAACGACGATTATGCCGTTGATGAAAACGATGGCCCCGATTTCACAGAACACCGAACGCGACGAGTCTTATTTAACAAGTATCAAGCTGACGACAGGCTGTTGATGGAAACCACTTTTAGTGTTCGACGATCCTTGAAATTGATTACCGGCATCAGTGCAAGAAACGACTTTACAAATGTTGTGAAATTTGTCAATCCGTTGGCGTTGGATGAAGAAAACCAATATTTGGCCTTGGAAGAGTGGGATTTTTACGATTTCCTAGACAACATACGTGAGCTGTGTAGGAAATATCTTAAAGGTGAAGACGAGCCAAATAGCTTTATAGTGCATCATCTTAATTACTGCCGCATAACCTATTCAAACGTGCTAATTGAAAAAGCCTTGTGTATCCATAACGGTTTCACATCTATGCATCTATTCTTAAACGAAGAGTGTGTAGAACAGCTGCTGAGACTTGAGGTGTTGGTTAAAGCAAGACTGAACTATCTGAAAGAATCACAATTTACATGGACTTACACGTGTTTTATGGAAAACATAGTGCAAATATTAAACGATCTGGGTAAGTGGGACGCCAGTGTACCGCAAACCATACAAACTATAAAAACGTTACTCAACACTGTAACACCAGCATTTAAATATTACATGTTGGAGTGTTTGCACTACGCTCAAGAACAAGTATTGACAGACATCCACAACATTCGCCATGGTTCTTTTTAAAGCAAGTTTCATCGTTCTATCAGCACTGTGTCAGAATGTGTTGTATATTCATAAGCCACCCAATGTAACAGAAGTACGAATTTGTTTCGACACCGATGACTGCATGATATGGTCAGCTCTTACAACAACAACATATCTACACAACGATGACCTAGCCCCACTTGCAACATACAACATGTCAGCCAAAAGTATGTCATCTGATGTGATACGTTACAAAGTTATGTTTCTGTTTGATAATGGTAGTCGGGGCGAGACACCTGATTGGACCACTCTTGTGTTGACTGACGCCCAGCTGTTCACTTCAAAGTATATTTTTGTGTTTATAGCCACTGGCTTTCTCACATGTCTTACCATATTCATGTTGATGTATTTTTGTTTCAAATATAGCACTTATCTGCACATGTATCGCAAACGTGTTTGCTAATACAAATATATAAAATAAACACTTGTGTTTTATTTACTAGTTTTAAGGTTTGTTAAGGGGTACTAGAAAAACATATATATACATATAATTTACAACTTTTTTATTTCGGTAACAAGTTTACAACATACGAAAATAATAGCATACAATTATTGATGCTGCATATACAGCTTCTAGTGTATCCTGGTGAGTGATGCATGCACTTAGGAATGTCTGGCACTAACGTAGGACAATCAACGTTTGTTTCTAAATTGATCACGTCCACACGGTAGCCACAAGTGAGGAGCATCTGTGTCAGAAATCTCTGTTTATTCTCGCCTTTCACATAGATTCTGTCCACCTGTTGTTCGACGATGTGTTTCATCAGGATATTTGGTAATTCTTCGAAATAAACAGCACCATAATTATAGTCGATACAATGGTGACGGGTCTGCAGAAACTTGACTTGTTTGATTACATCAGCAGATAGAAAACGCATTGGTTGTGGCGGCTTAAACACATACTGTACAGTTTGATACCCATTATAAATTACTAGTTCTTTAGGTGTGAAGTCGGGGAGACAGAAGCCCTGAGTGTCGACAACGACGAACCTCATCTTGACACTGCCCCATCCACTATACTTCCACATCGGCTTATATATACCTCTAGGGTGAGCGGTGGGGGAACGTTGTATGCCATATTCAGATGATAGAACGAACAACGTTAGAGAGTGGTGAGTATTCGATGATGCAATCATGTATAATTATGCAGAAACATTTAGTGTTATTGGGAAAGTTCTAGTTACTTTCCATTTCCAATTTGATATCGACAGTGGACGGTTTGATGGAATCCGTATACTTTGAACAATCAAACACAAACATGGGATATTTTGCGAAAGCTTTGTAATCCAACGTAGGCTGTGGTTCTCTACCGAGATATGCTCGTTGAAATTCAATCATGTTTTTATATGCTTCCAGATAATTTGCTTGCCCAAAGTTCAGATTCATACCCTCGGTCGGAATTTGTTTTGAATTCAGGTGCAGTCTTATATCTCGAACGTCCACATGATCAAACTGGTTAATATCTTTTCCTGGGTTGTGGTGGCGATCCGTTTGAAAGATGACGATAACAAAGCGAGGTCGTTCGGTGTTTGATGAGGTCTTTACAGACCACAAGTCCTTGGTTGAATTACTTACATTCGGTAATTCGTACATCTCCCATTTTCTAAACGGTATAAGAATCTTTTTATCTTGAGCGATCGATTGCAACAGCTGCTGTTGTATCACATCGCTGGGGTGTATGTGTTTGACTTGCAAAGCCATATGTTCAATGTTAAACTTTATAGCTTTGTCAGCGCCTGCTACACCGCTTAGAATATAGCAATTTCTATCGTTCTGACCGCGTGTTAGGCGTACCAACAAACGACTGAAAAGCACTTTTCTGTAATCTTTGAAAATATTACACAGATAGCTGAGCGGTAGGCAATAGCAAAATCTGTTGTTTTTCACCATGGTGTTCCTTTCGTTCGGATGCCAACCGACAGGGATAAGAGCTCGTGCTTCATCGCTGTTGGCTTGTAATAATGTTCGGACTGCTGTAACGATGCCTGGGTTTCTAACATGTTCGATAATCTGATTGCACATCTCAACAGCCACAGAGGAGAACAAATGAGCTGCCGCATTCGCTGTTACCGACGCATCACCAGTTGTAACCGTTGTCTCAGTGGAACCGCTGATCAGGAGAGCTGCCGAAGACCAATCGTAAAACACATCTTGTTGGTTGATGGCAAACTCACATGTGTCGTTGTAATCAAATGATCTGGTTTGCGGGCGTACGTGTGTACTTCTTCTCCCTTGATGGATTCGTCGTGAACGGGGTCTGCGAAGATATGTAGTTTGTTTGACATCGTAACCCAATGATTGTAGAAACTGTACGTTCTCTTCGGATAGAACCGTCTGTGATGCAGACAACGATACTGACCGATGTTGCTCGTCGGCACCTGTATTTATAACTAACATACCGCTGGTGTCTTGCTCAGCTGTAATATAACGATGATCTCTTCACCTTGAAAGTTCACAGGCACTGCATTCTGATCGATGATGTTTACATTTATATGGGAGATGATACGTGTGTTGACGGGTAGAAACAGTTTACTGTGGGGGTTTATGTCGATTGCATAGCCCGGATCAACCATAGGAGCAAACTCGTATAGTGTGTGTGTCGGTTTGCCTTCGTGGTAAGACCCGCTTACTATGTTACACTCCAAACGGATCGTTTTCACTTTAACAATCTCCACTGGTAAATCGGATGCGTGCACCACATCCTTAATAAGAGATCTGGTTGAGGAAAAACCCAAGCATCCACTGTCAAATCAATGTCATACTTGCACTGTATCTCACACTTCAAAGTGTTGTTGTTGGCTTTCAAACTGAACAGTTTACTTGCATCGTCAACAGCGGCACCCTCTGGAAAATTATTCAACTTGAGATAGATACGGGCCATTTCATTTTGGATACAGCGTTCCATATCGCTAATTTCATATGCTCCATTGGGAATTATTATTTCTTGTATAACACCACCTTTCTTAGGCTCGGCGTCGAGTGTAAAATAAAAATGCAACTTATTACAACCGGTCTCTATATTTGGTATGGTGTTGTATGTGTGAAAATTCGAGAGTGCCACCGAATGATCGAACCGGGGGTCCAACACTATCGGTGGAAATATATCCAATGATAGAGCCTTTCAACTCGAACGTTAGCGACATGACTGATACACACAGGTTACTGTTTGAGTCTTTTATTGCAAAAATTTTAAACACAAATGACCACAATTAATTGTGTTATATGTTTGATACACATCATGATTATACAGTATGGAATAGTCTTTAAGGTAACGTTGCAGCTCTACAGGAGGCTTCAAGTTTCCATACGAGTCAAAGTACTCAACGATGTCACCGCGTTTCCTCACAGCGACCCAATGACTGCCTGGCTCCTTGTGTGTTTGCAAATTCATGATGAACGATTCATTTTTACGTGGTCCATTGCGAGGTAGCTCGTCTCGCATGTATACACCTCTAAAATATGGGATTTTCATTTTACCAGCAAACTTGACAAGATCTACATTTGTTAGAGGTCTTGCTGGTAAAGGTATCACACGTTTTTTGTCTTGTGTAAATACAAACCGTAGCCGGTGCGTTGTTTCTTCATGTACAAACCACCACTTCCTCGTTTACCCACAGCAATGGCCTCCATTGTTTGATTGTGACGTTTTGCCTCTTCCAATTTCTGTTTCGCAGACTTGGCATCGTTCACAGCTTTAGCAATACCTGCAGCACCGCCGCCCAGAGCTCCTAGTGCTGACAGCCCACCAAATATAAGAGGTAACAGCGGAAGGAAGCCTCCGCTTTTGGGTATTGGAATAACTCGCGGTACCTTAACTTGCTTTCGACCACCTGCGTTTTTGATGACTTTTCTCGCTACATGCAGTAGATTTTTCACAGACGGCACCTCCTCTCCCACATTGATAGCGCCGCGCATCAAAGCCAGTATGTTTTTAAACGGTACCTTACCACCGACTTTTCTTTTACTAGTTTTTCTGAGTTTGTTCACACCCATACCAAGTTTTCGTTTAACTTTCATTGTTTTTGCTACACTCCAAGCGGCCGCCTTCTCACCAAAACTTGCGTCCTTTGACTTGACTCGTTCCTTGGCTCGGTGCTCCAACACCTCGTCGGCACGATGCCTGTCACTCAACTGTTTGGATTGAGAGTAGGCGATGTCGTGCTCTCGACAAGCACGATCTAGCGGGTTGATACCTTGATCGCCTCTGGCAAGACGTTCTTTAAGTTTAGTGCCTGGACCACAAAACTGATAGCCGGGTATGTGTAACTCAACAGGCAGTTTGTTGATGAGTGTGTTAACGAGGCCTTCACCCTTAATGACCAGCATTGATACTAAAGCGGTGCTGTATTAAACACCAGTATTTATACTTACAACAAGCAGGTTGGTGTTAGTCTAGTTAACGATGCGTATCGTAAAATACACAACAACAGCCCTACCAGTTACAAACTTGGACGATGTTGTGCGTGTGGAAACAGTTACACAACACAGACACGGTCTTCTGTTACCCGACACGGTACGTTGTTTGATATGTGGTCCTAGTGGCTGTGGTAAAACCAATGTCATGCTGAGTTTACTGTTTGAAGCAAACGGTTTAAAGTTTGAAAACGTTTATGTGTATTCAAAGTCACTGTATCAACCGAAATACAAGATGTTAAAGGAGGTATTGGATGCTACAAAGGGTGTTGGTTACTATCCTTATCGAGAAAACGATGACATATTAGATCCGGGAGATGCCTTGGACAACTCTGTGTTTATATTTGATGATGTAGCTTGCGACAAACAAGATAAAATAAGAGCATACTTTAGTATGGGCAGGCATAAAAACATTGATTCCTTCTATCTTTGTCAGACATACAGCAAAGTACCAAAACAACTGGTGCGTGACAACGCAAACGTTGTTGTGTTATTCAAACAAGACGAAACCAATCTTAAACATGTGTATGATGATCATGTGACCACCGATATGACTTTTGAAAAGTTCAAGACACTGTGTGGTGAATGTTGGCAGACCAAGCATGATGTGATGGTGGTCGTTAAAGATTGTGATTTAGCACAAGGGCGGTATCGCAAAGGCTTCGATCATTTTATATATATTTAAACTGCCACGTGTGTGAGTGTGTGTTAGTCTTCATGTGTTCAACATACGGTGAGCATGGCGAAAAAATCTAAAAGCCATCGTCGCCAACAAAAACTATCAACACAGCCGCCCAATATCAAACGTAAAATATCCGATTTATCAAAGATTATTCGAAACAAATATTTAGCTTTGAAACTGGGCAAAACAGAGACGGATGAAACGTTACACCGTTTATATAAACCTCTGTTAAAACCATTGGATGATATATCTAAAAACACAGCAACCACAGCGTTTGCTACTGCTCAAACAACTCTGCAGCAACAGCAACCAACTAAAACTGAACTTGATGTCAAACCACCATGACCACCAGCAAAGAAGGAAGTTCAATTTCTTAGTGATGATGAAACGTTTGAGTTGGAAGCAGAATCACCTGAACTTGAACCCGAACCTGAATTGTGGGTTACGAAAGCTTATAGAAAACTAGAAGCCGCAGCAAATACACCGGTAGCTATTTACGACCAAGCGTTAAGTTCGTATCCTGTAGTTGTTCGCTATTATGTTGATAAATATTTCACAGATAATCAGCTGTGTGATCAAACATATGGTGTTACTTATGATAAAGCCACCAATACTTGGATGCTTGGCAATAAACCTGTTAAATTTGTTGTTACTGACGTAGATTTTAGAAATAGAGAAAGCTTTCAAATTGTTGTTGGTGACAGAAGATATTACGGCACTCAACACCTATTGGAATTGATCTTTTTGAGAAAACCAGGTATGAGTGCTATGAAAAATAAGAACGCTTTACGTGACTATGCAGACATTATGGCAGCTACGAGTCTTCACAGAAAAGAGAACAATCCTAAAGAAGACGTTCTGCGAAACACCTCTACCAAATATCAACATGTAATAAAACCAATTTTAGAGAAACAAGAAGGTGCTAGAGCGCGCTCTTCCTCAGTAACTTTAGGTCATGGTATGCCATACATGCTACATACTAAGAAACAGAAAGAATATGTGTACTGGGATGATGTGAACGAACTGGTTGACAGACTTCGTCTTCTCGTGGCTTCCCAAGTTGTAGGTAATAATGCTCATAACAATGAGATACAGTCAATCTTGGAGGAGCTGAAGGAGGCTCGCATCATATAAAGAGTTAACACACGCCAACCATCAGTTTCATCATGTCTATCGACAAGTTTGGTCGTACTGCTGCAAACTTCAACAGCAACAGCTCTCTACACAACCGCGTGGTTCAACGAGAGATTTTTCCAAGAACTGCAGGTGGTGATTTCGACGTACAAAACCATAGATTGTGTAACGTAGCCAACCCTATCGATTCAGCAGATGGCGTAACTAAATCATTTGTTAATGCCTGGGTGGGCGACTATCAGAAACATAAAGCCGAGTATCTGAAGAATAAAGATGAAGTGACACAAAAACTAGTGGCCATTGTGTTAGAAGCTGTGCATAAGCCGGAGTTGAACGCTTTGAAGCACGAATTGGAACAGAAATTGAAAACTTTAACCAAGACCATAACAGCTCAAGTTTTAAAAGATATCGATCTGTCAAAGAACCCAAAGCTAAAGATGAAGTTGGGTGAAATAGACAAAAATCTAAAAGATTTACATGACAAGTGGATACTTTTAAATCCAACATCACCATGAAGCGTCGCCGGCAACAACAACAACAACAACCACGTAACGATGAACCATCTGATGCTAAGAAACAAATTATAAACGAGTTGTACAAGCCTGCTAGAATCAAGTTTAAACGTAGACACACCATAATTAGAGGTTTGAATGACTTGTGGCAAATTGATTTGGCCGAGTTTACAGACTATCATCGTGAAAACTCCGGTTACAAGTACATTCTGGTGGTGATCAATTGTTTTTCAAAGTATGTGTGGACGCGTCCGCTTAAATCTAAAAACGCCGAAGAGGTGACTAAAGCCATGGCCGATATTTTAGCTAACAGCACAGCACCATCCCACATTCAGTCTGATCTTGGCAAGGAGTTCTACAACGCTAAATTTAAGGCCCTAATGACCAAATACGGCATCAATCATTACAGTACCTATAGTGCGAAGAAGGCGGCAATGGTGGAACGAGTCATACGTACGTTGAAAGAGAAGATATATAAAAACTTTCACTTGTTTGGTTCTTACAAGTGGCTACATATCCTACCCAATGTCACAGCTACATATAACGCAACCATTCATCGTACCACAGGTGTCAAACCTCTGGATGTCACTAGGAAAAACGAGGCAGCTATTCGTAAGCAGATCTATTCCAACACCATACCGGTGTCTGTACAAACTAAATTTAAAGTGGGCGATGTTGTACGTATAAGCAAGGCAAAAACATTATTTGAGAAAGGTTATACACCACGTTGGTCCGCAGAGTTGTTTAAGGTGGCCACGGTGCACCCCACTATCCCAGTGACGTATTTACTAGAAGACATGCAAGGCAAACCAATCAGCGGAGGGTTTTATGAGCAAGAACTACAAAAGACTTTATCTTCTGACCTGTATTTAATCGAACGAGTGTTGAGAAAAAAAGGCCCCAAGTCTTACGTGAAATGGCTTGGTTTTGATCGGACCCATAATTCCTGGGTCAACACCAAAGACATTAAATAACTTGTATTATGTTATGAATAAAGGAAACATGTTAAAAGTATTTTTTTTATTTCAAATCCTCCTTTATGCATTCACGCCAACAGAATGGTTGTCGGAAAATACAGCTAAAAAACACACAGAGATTTTTACACATATATTTTTATTATCAACTAGTGTTATAGGTAAATCTGTTACACGTTAGCATATCTTTCAGTACAAGTTGATATTTAGTAATAAATTCACACACTATACACAGATTCTCAGAGTATTTTAACCGGGCAATGAAGAAGGCACAAGGTATGACTGCCCTGTCTCTGAACTTGGACAGTTCCGATCTGATGTCAGCCATAAACATGTTTAGGTCGAAGAAACTCCTAAAACGTAATTCCAACAATAAGTCTTTGACCACAGAGCCAACATCTTCTAGTATTTTCAATGATTCCAAGCTTAGGTTGAAATTAGTGACATATTCATCACTGCACAGCCTAAACTTAAAAAACACTGATTTTCGTATTTTCGTTGTGTTTGAACCAATTATTTAGTAAGTGTATACGAATCGCCGCTTTTATCTGTACCCTGTGATTGGTTCTCCAGGTTGTAAATTATGGTGGGTAACACGTTTAAAAATTCTTCAAAGGTCCACATATCGAAAAACACAGGTATGTTACAATTTTTCTGTGAAACCTTAACCAGAGGCAAAAAGTTTAGCAGGGGGTCAGCACCGATAGTGAGTATTTTCTCACCGTTTGGTAACAGCGAAAACGTTGTCTGACCAACGAGCTTACAGTCTTGTGCTTTTAGTTTTTTTTCCATACTTTTCTGATTGATCTCCAACAACTTCTCATTGAATATCTCATCGTGTGTAGGCTGATATTCGGCTGTTTGTATGTTTGTAGGATCTGCAGCATTCATACTAATATCAGAGAGATTATTCGGTTCACTTGTGTCTGTTGTTGTTGTTGGATAGCTTGTGTACAGTTCACCTATGATATTATCCCACGTCTTAGGTTCTTCTTTTGTTATAATACTTTCAACTGCGTTAGCCAGCAAGACATCTTGTAACACTTTAAGCTTTTTACCACCACCAACACCTCTACCAGTATTTTCTGTGTTGAGAGATTTTCGTTTTCGCGTATTCTGCACCATATTAGTTTTTAGCTACACCTTGTTCAACGTACACCAACTAAACTAGCTTCTAGACAAGCTCAAACACAACTGATGGCAGGATGCCACCTAACCGAACTAACACCTAGATCATAACTGTACAGACAAGCTCAAACAGGTTTATGGATGATGTCATCCATCCTGTTATGGCAACAGTTGTATTCTCGACAGGTTCAAACACGAATAATGGGATGATGTCATTCTACAGGATTTGAGTCATAACCGTGTTGTTTGTTCTCTGTTTTATTGTGTTATGTATTCTGTTATGGACACGTGTACAGAGTACTTTTTTTTACTCGTTTACAGGCCTAGGATCGACGTCAGGTCTCTTTAGGCATATTTGTTTGTGTCTATAAATGGATGTTCTCAACATTTGTTTATTACAGTTTGAACATGTAACCTTCCTCCTGTCGTACGTGTATTGCCATTTTACGTAATTTTCATAACTTTCCCATGAGTGTGCGCTGTATGGTAGCCATTTTCCAAAGTTTTGACAATTTTTGATGAAACATTTGTCACAACAGCTTCTCTCTGTTGGTGGACAGCGTTTTAAACAAACGGCACAGCAACGGAGACCCTCATCATTCAGTTCTTGCTGGTCATCCTGTGTTAGTGGTTGTGGTGTTGTTGTTGGTCTCGCGTTTGTGTGTTCTTCTTCACTCTCTTGTAGATTGATTTCACTAAACTGCTGTTGCTGCTGCTGCTGTTGCTGCGTCGACAAACCAGAGCCTTGTGAAGTGGTTGCTTGCTGATGTTGTGATGATCCTAGACTGGTAGCTGTTATAGTAAAGGCATCACCTTCGACGGCCCCCTTATTGCTCTGATACATCTTGTACAGCTCAGACCACACTTCTTCAAACGTCAACAGCGACAGCTTCCTAAACGGCACATGATAGTCTCTATCCAAGCCGGAGAATGTAAAGCCTACTTTGGTGTCGTTGTTCAAGTCTCTAATAACTCGGTTATAAATTTCCTGCATACCGTTCTTAAGCCATTGTTCAGGATCATTGATGCCACTGCTATTGAGTGGATTCAACTTGAAACGCACCGTGTTCTGTATAATATTAAAACGACTGTTTCTTGTTGTCGACTCTCCAACAATTGAGAACGCCATAGTATGGAACTAGATGTTTCTTGTTTTTGCGGAAGCAAACACAAGACTGGCTTGTGTACGACCGTTGTACCTCTATAACTCTCTAGTCATAGAGTGCTTGTGTGTGTGTGTGTGTTAACAACCAACAATGGCGTCTATATGTTTTGTTTGGTTCATGTGGATGTCATTAAACAACGGTGTTATTTCTATAACGACCCATTCAAGACCTCAACAGACGTTAGTGTGTGTTAAGCTGTGAAACAAGTATGACGTCTCTTGCTGTATGTAAGTATACTCTTATATTATTTACCAATATATTTGCATTCAAACAATACATATCAAACAATCCTCGTATATCAAAGTTAGTTTGATGTTTTAAATCGAGTTTTGTTACTTGTGTTTTTGATCGCTCCTTATATATACACGCCCCCACAATATTGTTTGGATTCACTCTAATAGGAAACACTCACATAAACAGACACCTACGTAAAAACCGATATCAGTTTTATTACAGCTTCAGAAACAGGTAAATTTGCATATATGTAAATACGTTTTGTTATTGATTTAATAGTTTTACTTAAACGTTTTTGTTTTTAGAATTTGATATTAGATATGTTAATTGGAACGTGTTTAAATCTATTTTACTATAGATATATTTACCAATGTTTTTAAAATTAACGTTCCTATTATGTTAAAATTGGAATGTAATAGAGATACCGCCCACACACACACACACACACCCCAGCCTGATAAACACGTTTAAATTATCATATGTAAACAACAACTGGTTTTGTTTTATATATATACAACGGCGAACAAACTTTATCGTGTGTCTGTGTGGAGCAATTGGTATAACGATAGTATGTATCTGAGAAAGCTGTATATGGTCGATTCGAGGTTCGTGGGTTCAAATCTAATTTCAGGCGAATGCTTTTCTTTCAAAAAATCATATTTCAAATTACCGATATATCTTTCTCATATATGTATGTGTGTGGCTATACCGAATGACTGTGTCCAACAGCCCTCTCCCCTCGAGGAAGGGAATATTCTCCCACTCTACCAATTTACACTAGAATATTCCCTTCCTCGAAGAGTCAGAGCACTGGACATAACAGATGGTAATTTTCGATAAAATTCAAATTTCCCGCCAAAAACGAAATACCCTAACAACTTCAATACAACACATCTTACCAACACAATAAACACCAAAGGAGTGAGCTTATATGACAGCTGTGTGTGTACGAACATAACCTTAACAAACAATCAGATGGCTGGTAATCAGCATGCTTATATGTCATACGACACATGTATACGAACATAACCTTAACAAACAATCGGATAGCGGGTAATCAGCATGCTTGTGTCATACAACACATACATAACCTTAATAAACAATCAGATGAGTGGTAATCAGCATGTATACGAACATAACCTTAACAAACAATCAGACAGCTGGTATTCGACAAACACATGGAGACCTAACCTGGAGTTGTGGCTATCTATGGAACGTCTGACGTCATCAGGTCAGATGTGACATAAGACAGTTAATAACAAACACACACATAGAGACCTCACCCGGGTTGCAGCTGTCTATAGAACGTTTGACGTCATCAGATGTGACATAAGACAGACACACATAGAGACCTAACCCGGGTTGCGGCTGTCTATGGACACAAACATGACAGGTTGACATCTTGGAACGTTTGACGTCATCAAATGTGACATATGACATTGACAGCTGTCACAGGTCAGATGACATCTGACAGCTGTCAAACCTGACAGGCCAGATGACATTTGACAGCTGTCAGCGGTCAAAACTGACAGGTCAGATGACAGCTGACAGCTGTCAAACGTCACAGGTCAGCTGTCAACTGTCAACGTCATGCGCATGCGCGTGACGTCATCGCGCGTGCGCAGGAAAAAAGTGGAGGGGGTGAGCCCAGGTGTCGGACTATCTACTCATATCCATGTATATCCATTGGATGTCCTGGATATCCATCGTGGATATCCATTGGATATCTAATGGCTATCCATGTGCTGTGTGGGTAGTTACGATAATTATGTTTAAAATGTTACTATTTTGATAAATACCTTAATGGCAAGTAGCGTTACTTCAGCTATGTATATATTTTCGATCACAATTCACTGTCGGGGTATATTTCTTGGCTACAAAAGCATGTGCACAAGGAACTTTGTTTCAATGGTTGCTGTTCATTCACTAAATTAGTCAAAACAATCACTTCCTTTAATGCTTGATGAATTAATAAACTACAGCAATTTTAATTCGGTAAGTACGATAAAAGTGTTCATATACGCGCTAAATTCAAATTTTAACTGTCTGTTTACATTATATCTAATCTAACATTTGAATTTTCTTATAATTAATTAGCTCATTTTCTCCATCAAAATACATAACTTTAATGTTTACTTAGTGCAATATACCACTTTTAATTATCAAACTCAATATCAATACCTGCATTAGACTTCTTACCATAGCAATATATATATATATATATATATATATATATATATATATATATATATATATATATATATATATATATATATATATATATATATATATATATATATATATATTGCTATGGTAAGAAGTCTAATGCAGGTATTGATATTGAGTTTGATAATTAAAAGTGGTATATTGCACTAAGTAAACATTAAAGTTATGTATTTTGGTAGAGAAAATGAGCTAATTAATTATAAGAAAATTCAAATGTTAGATTAGATATAATGTAAACAGACAGTTAAAATTTGAATTTAGCGCGTATATGAACACTTTTATCGTACTTACCGAATTAAAATTGCTGTAGTTTATTAATTCATCAAGCATTAAAGGAAGTGATTGTTTTGACTAATTTAGTGAATGAACAGCAACCATTGAAACAAATAAAAACAAACTGCGAGTTTTAGGAAAACACACATATAATGGCTGAGAATTTAATTTTTCATATCAGGCATCTTCGACGAGAGGGGTTGTGAATTGTATAGACTGAAGCGAACACCAGCTTCACAATCATCATTAGTGTTATAATCTAAAAACATTGATAAAAAACCTGAAGAAAAATCCACCATATTGATCAAAACAACAGTGTATATCCATAGTTCCTTGTGCACATGCTTTTGTAGCCAAGAAATATACCCCGACAGTGAATTGTGATCGAAAATATATACATAGCTGAAGTAACGCTACTTGCCATTAAGGTATTTATCAAAATAGTAACATTTTAAACATAATTATCGTAACTACCCACACAGCACATGGATATCCATTAGATATCCAATGGATATCCACGATGGATATCCAGGACATCCAATGGATATACATGGATATGCAATGGATATCTAATGGACATACAGATGTCCTACCAATATCCATCAATCTGGATATCCATGTGGATGTATAGTGGATGTTGTATGGATATACATGTGGTCACGATATGGATATCCATTATACATCTAATGGATATTGTATGGATATACATGTGGCCATCAAATGGATATCGCTTTTACATAAAATGGATATTCGATGCTAACCCACCATCATTCTCTTTCTAACCCCATCCCCTCAATGAAACACTAATATAAGCAAACAAATATTTTATTGTGTCCTAAAATGATTTAAATAACTTTATTTTCTTGATCTATGATCTGGCTCAGGTCTGCATTCTTGCTGTAAAGAAAAAACACACTGCTTATATTCAAATTCATAAGACAATCCAATAAATAATATAATATGAACAAATGTGTATAAATATTACTTTAATTATTATAGCTATAACTACCACACTTTAGTGGTTATTTCAAAATAATAGGTATTAGTTGTTAATGTTGAGTATCACGACGGAACTGACTATATACCCAATATTTTTAATCACCTGTAAGTGATCTACTTTCATAATCTACCGGAAGTGATCTGCTTCTTGCTTGTAAGTAAAGACGAGGAATATCCACCAGTAAAATAAACAGTTTTACATACACATAAACTTCCGTTATATAACTAGACAATTTTCGCTGATTTCAATACGAAGTAAAAAATATTTACTTGAATCAGGAAGATATTTGTTTTCTAGTTCACGTTCACTAGCCATGTTATTATCAATCAACGTGCTCTTTACAGCTATAAATAATATTGGTATTTACGTAAATAAGTATAAAAGATATATTCCTAACTAAATGGTTTAAGGTTATGTACTCACCTGTAAATTATTTCCTGACTGAAAATCACAGGAAAACTTATTAATAAAAACAACACACACATTATTTGGAGAAATATCTCAATCTTCTAACTTTAGTTGTAGGCTGTTGTTCATTTTTCATTTAGCAGTTGATGCAAAATGGCAAGATTCAATTCTAAATTTTATAACCTCAACTTTAGTCCAAACTATTTCAAACCAAACAAATACGAAAGGATTTTCGTCATTGTAGCCAACAATTCAAGCATCCAATGCCCCAAGGTGAGTTATTAAATGATCCCGCGTTTATTGTTCGGGGGAGCATTAATGAATAACAATATGATAATAGATTCTTCTCACGAAATAACAGACATAAACAGTAATAGGTACTCTCTGTATTGAAATAAAAATAATTTTATTTTATGGTTATAATCGCAATGAGAATTTGGATCGAAATTTATTGTTGGCGCTAGTTTTAACGCTTTCCGGTAATTCTTGTGCTAGAACGGGTTATTTTTCTTCCCTTATCTTTTACAAACGTAAATAACGGTTTCAATAATTTATCAATGTTGTTTCCTGCTGGTATGAACATATTAACGGAACATCAAATGGATGTCCAGTAGACATCTAATAGATGTCTTCTGTATATCCATGGGATATCCACTGGATGTCTGATGGATATATACATACTTGAATAAAGTATATACACCCAGAAATTCTACTGCATTCGTGATTAGATTTTAATGAATAAGAAATGCTCATATGTTCACATTATTTAAGTTTTATTAATATTTTTCTGCTCTAACAATATCCATTGTATATCCATATGATATCCATAATGGTCATGGACGTAAAATGGATATTAAGTATATCCAATGGATATCCATTAAATATCCTGTGCTGTGTGGGTACTGATCGAAATAACCTAAAAGCAATAACATATTGTCAATTACCTATAACAGCAACAAAGATTGAAATGTCATTTCACGTCTCTATAATTCTATAGTTATAGATTTTAGAATGGTAGAACAAGGAGTCTCGTATAAATCTTTGTAGATGTCGCTACTCTGCACTAGTGGGAATACTAAATTGAAAATATCATCCATTTTGCCTAAAACGGTTGTCATAGGAACGGGAAATAGAATCTTGTGAGAAGCTAACAGTTGGGAGAAGACAAATATCGCGGTAAATATAAACAATATTCAGTTCAAATTGCAAACTAAAGTTAAAAGAAATTTTGTTAGAAGGATCCAATAAGTAAATTAATGTCAAATCGAAATAAATTGTCATGCTAGATTAATTAATGTTGTTGTCAATTCTTTGCATTTGTGAAAACAGGTATTAATATAGAAGTTAAAAGGGTTTTAAATGTTTATACATTGCATATCTCATTGCCTAACAAGGCACATAATTTAATAAAAGGTTCTACAGAAAATTTAGGATTGAAAGGGGATTAAAGGTAAGAATTTTCAATTGCAACCCACTACATACCTGCAGAAAAAAAATCAATCTAAAGCCGTGGACAAATAAGAAGCAAATAAAATAGATAAAAGGTAAATTTATTTAAATACTCATATAAACATAAATTATTTTAACATTGGATATAATTCTTAAAAAATAACAAATTTTTACTTACGTATATACATATAGGTGTTCTAAGAGCATCAGATTTTGATTTAGGAATAAAATAAAATAATATAGTGAATCCAATTAATCAAATAATCAATATAAATATTATGAATAAAGAAATTTAAAGGCGCCCAACAATTTAAAATTGCATATCATAAATATAATACATAATATGCTTTATAATACCAAGTATACAAATATTTGAGACTAAAACTCTACAAATATTCCACTTGAACACAAAAATTACATAAATATCTACATAAAATTAAAATATACACAAATTACACCCACATTAGGACATTAATAAATAAGAATAATTGACCCCAAAAAAGTGGGGAAGTATAAAGCTCGATAGTAAGTCAGATTACACACAAAGTCATCCCCAGTAAATCATAACTATGTAACTATATATATATATATATATATATATATATATATATATATATATATATATATATATATATATATATATATATATATATATATTTCACTGATTTGGACCGAATTTGGGAATTACCCTTATTTTGCTAATGGCTTGGATCAGTTCGTTCATCTAATCTTAACGGCCAATTTTTATTGATAAAAAATTAAATAATATTTTTTTAAACGCAATATCTCAACCTGTGTAAGTGATTGAAACGAAAATTTACAACTAAAAAGAACATACACAGACGTGGTTGTGTACCAATTTTCAAGTCGTTTGATCAAAGGAAAATAAAGTTATTCGAAATTAGTTATAAAATAATCCTCGACATCACTTCAGATTCTGTAATACAATACCTACAATGTTGGACAAAGACAGATGCCGTTATATGTACTGCTATGCTATTTAAATAAATCGTAGATAAAAATCTTAGCAATGGGACTTATTGCAAGATGTCAGATTGGAGAACATTGTGACAGATACGACAGCGACGCCATCTTGGTGCAGCATCAGGTAGTCTGTTGTCAAAACAGCTCTAGTTTACACCAAAATTTATAGATAGAGACTTTATACAACCAAACAATTTTGTAAATTGTCAACCTTGGACCATTTCTTTCCTAATACCGGGACAAAGTTTAAAACCAAAGCGTTAAATTTTAGAATGCGAATGTATACTAATAAATAAAAAATGTAATGAAAGTGATTCAATTTGTTTAAAAGCTATCTAGAATGACGTTTCATTATGTATAAATATTCAGCTTCTCATTCTTCACGTTCACGGTATTTAAAATTAAAAGCCATCTCTCTCTCTCTCTCTCTCTCTCTCTCTCTCTCTCTCTATCTTTCCTAGTTTAATCTGACCACACGTAGCTATTTGTCACAGAGAAGAGTGTACGCTTTGGGCATCGCATAACCTCGAAATCGACTCCTCTGATGCTAATTCCTGATACCTTATTAGGATCTTATAACATAAAACACCTAGTTACCTATATTCTAAGGTTAATACAAATAGTAGGTAAATAATAACCCAACTGTTAATTTTAACTTAACTTTAACAAAGTGACTGTAGTAATATATTATGATTGTAACATCCAATGAAACAAATATAAAAGTGATAAGTAAACTGCGTGTAGATTGTAGATATTGTATTATTACCTAGTGAACTCTATACAGAATTCATTGGTAGGTATTACGAAAGTGAAATAAAATTCTTCCAAGAAGAAATATACCTACCTCAAACTAATACAGTAAGTACTTATAATATCTAGGCAGGTACTACAAAGTACATACATCCCTAGTTAAATTTATATAAACAGATGTTTAGGTTAAATTATTAAAATTTTGATTTATAAATTTTATACTTATATTTATTTCATTTTCAAAAAGTATGGATATAGCAATAGTAAATAAGTGTTGAAAAAAGTTTAAGTGCGTTATGGTAGCGAATTTTTATAAAAATATTTCAAATGCTGATAACCCAATTTCCCATTAAACTACAATCAGTTTTATACATAGTAAAACCTATATAAAAGCAGCGTGGATACTAAACTTAAAAATAACACAATGAGCTTCACAGGTAATTATAAATTGGTTTTAAAGGACCTTTTTTGTTACTTTGTTTGCAGAAACTGGTTCGACTGAGTTGATTAAAACCGATAATTCAAGCGATTAATATGGAAAAAATACTTACCTGCCACCTATAATTCCATAGATGCATTCCGGAGAAATATGCTTATAACCCCTTCTGGGTGCTCAAACCACAAGAAGAATTTCTTGCAAACAGCCCACAAAAATGTTACGGGACCGAGAGTGAATAGGGGTTCTGGGCGGTGAAGATATAAAAAAGAAATGTGAGCGGAAAGTACGAAAGAACAGCTTAGTTGGACTTCCTTAAGCTGCCTTTATCCTATTTTGCAGCTATACCTCCTTAAAATCCCGTTTACCGCGCGCAGAACCTCTATATTTACCGCAGGTCCCGTAACTTTCTTAGGGGTTGCTTGAAAGGATTTTTTTTTATTTACAGTGTTGTTGTGTATGTATTAAGAGTGATTGGATGCATGCATAAGGGGAAGGAGAGCCCCCGCGATGAAGCAGCGAACCGAGATTTTCAATTTATGTTTAAATTGTTATCTTATTTAATTAAAAAAAAAAAAATCATTTTCCAAAAATGATTTTGAGGTTGCCTTGTTTGTCAGTCTTACAGAGTAAGCTGCAATATTTTATTATTTTCAAAATGTATGGATACAGCAACCGTAAATAACTGTTGGAAATGGTCTAGGTGCAACAAGTATGTTATGGTAGTAAATTTTCGTAAAAATATTTCCGATTAAGCCAGCATCTTCAATCTTGAACCATAGTAACACATATGTAAACGTACCGTGGGTCCTAAATTAATGAAAAATAACAATGAGCTTCGCGGATAACTATAAATTTGTTTTAAAAAATCTTTTTTGTTGTTTATTGTTTGCAAAAACTATATGGGTTGACTAAAACAAAACCATCAAATTAAAAAGGAGAAATCCCTGCCATATTTATAATTTGACAGGTGCAATCCCTTTGTAACTTATTAGTTTTTTTCTGAAAAACTTTTGTAACTGTAATGGAATTTGTAACACAATTTTTTGAAAGACACTTGCAGTACTTACATATTATATCTAAGACCAAATCTTAATTTTTTAGCTCCATATAAAGTATACATTTTTTCAAATAATCGCTAACTGGTACTCTAAAACCGATCTCCAAGGTCCATTTAAATTTAACGAATTAGTTTTAATAATGTATCTTACTAATAGTGTATAATTCTTGTGAAAATTCACTACCATAACGCACTTACTGCGTCCCGAACTTTTTTTATAGTGTTAACCTTGTATTTGAGAAATTTCTCAGCATTTTTTCAGCAGAAGGGATGTTTATTTCAGTTTAAACATTTTGAAATCTATTATACCTCCCTTTTTTACTGTTTTATTCAAATAAGTGTTTCCTTCTAGTGAATTTTCATTAAAAAAATTCAGTAATAGAGAGGTATCGATGGTGATACTTTCGGAAAAATTTTTCAAATGGGTGCGACTGAGGGCCCCTGCAACCCATTTCCATGGTCAGTTAAAAAGTTTATATATATATATATATATATATATATATATATATATATATATATATATATATATATATATATATATATATATATATATATATATATATATATATATATATATATATATATGTGTGTATGTATGTATGTATCCAACCGATAAAAATACGTCACTGATTTGGACCAAATTTAGGAATTACCCTTATTTTGTTCTTACCAACCAATTAAAAAATATTCTTTAAAACGCAATATGTCCCAAACTCTTAAGTGGTTGAAAAGAAAATGTACAACTTAAAAGAACATAGCCAGACGTGGTTGTGTACCAATTTTCAAGTCTTGATCCAAGAAAAAAGTTATTCTACAAAAACTTAAAATAATCCTCGACATAATTTCAGATTCTGTAATGCAATATCTACAATCTTGGACAAAGACAGATGACGTTACCTGTATGCTATGCTATTTAAATAAATGGCAGATAGAAATCTAAACAATGGAAGTTACAAGTATCATTGCAAGATGTCAGAATGTAGAACATTGTGAAATGTACGGCAGGGACGCTATCTCGGTGCAGAACCAGGTGGTATCTAGTTAAAACAAAATGGAGACTGTGTACAGTCAAGAATTTTGTAAATTGTCAGCCCTGGCCCATTTCTTTCCTAATACCGGGACAATGTTGGCTTTCAAAAGCGCTAAATTTTAGCATGCGACTGCAAGCGGCTAGATAGTTGGCTGACGTTAGACGACACCGCTGATCTTTAACAGCAGAAAGTAGCTTGCAAGCTTAACAAGCGCATTATTTCTACGCTTCGTGGCTTGCGCTTTTTATGTAGCGTTGTTGACATGTTAAAACTGACTTTTAACTAACCTAACATGTTTAAAACATGGATATAAATATTGAAACTAAATATTGGACGATGGCTATATATAAAAATTGTTGAGTCACAACAATACAATTTTGCCTAAACTAGAAAATATATGGTTCAGTAAATCATACTCTAAGAGCAGTGTTAACACTCGGTTTTTAATTTTTCTTAATTGAGCCACGAAAACGGGACTCCATAGCCATTATTATGATTGTATAACCGGTGGAGATAAGTAATGCATTATGTAGTCATAGTAACAGTATGGGCACTTTAAAGCGTATTTCTGTATCTCTCATATTGTATGTTTCAAACAGGTACGCTTAAAATTAGACATATCCACGTTTGGTAACCGTCCAAGCCTATCGAGCTTTCTTTACGAGCTGATTCCTTGCGGCGTCGACCGGATTTCAGTGTAGTCTTGTGTATGAATCCAGCTTTTAGCGAATTAAAAAAAATCGCTAATGAGGAGATCTGTGTTTATATATATATATATATATATATATATATATATATATATATATATATATATATATATATATATATATATATATATATATATATATGTGTGTGTGTGTGTGTGTGTGTGTGTGTGTGTCCGACCGATAACTCAAAAAATAATGAACCAATCTTGATAAAATTTGGTGAGTACCTTCCTTGTGCAAGTGGCTTGGATGAGTTCGTTAGCCAGGAAAATCGGACCAGGTTTTCCCGGAAAACTTTGTGTTTTCCTTCTAAAAAAAAAATCATATCTTTGGAAATAATAAAGTAAGGGCAACCAAAGACGCGTGTTTGTATTATAAAGAGTCAACTCCGTACCAAAATTTAGGTCTCTAGCTTTAAAGACAAAGAAGTTATGGGCAGTTAAAGCAACAATTTTTGGAGTTTTCCTCAAAACGTTAAACTTGCAATTTTGAACGTCAAAATTGGCAATGTTTAGCCAAAGAACGTGAAACAAATACCGATTGTAAAAAGAAAATGTTCAAAGAAGAGTGTTCTGCATCTGCAAACCCTTAAGTTTCAGATTCAACCGTCATTGCCTTCATTTTACTAAAATATTTACAAAATATTCATTTCAAATAGACCCTTTCTTTGATGCTTTGGCAGTTTAGTTAAGTTGGTGCCTTTTTGGTTATTTATTTGTAGGTTTAGTGAAGTTTATGGTTTAACGGTATATAATTGTTTTTAAGCTAATTTTCGTAGAACAAATTCGTTAATGCATTTTTGCATTTTTTATCGAAATATGATGCGTTTGTAAGAAAAATATCTGAACGCAGTAAGTGCGTTTGGGTAGCGAATTTTCGATAAATTTGCAGTTTTGCTCCCGAACGCTTTTCAAAAAACTGTTTTCAGAAATCTGCCTGGACCCCCCCCCTGGATCCACAAACCCCAAGAAAAATTTCTTGTGTTTATATACGCGCTAAATTCAAATTTTAACTGTCTGTTTACATTATATCTAATCTAACATTTGAATTTTCTTATAATTAATGAGCTCATTTTCTCTACCAAAATACATAACTTTAACGTTTACTTAGTGCAATATACCACTTTTAATTATCAAACTCAATATCAATACCTGCATTAGACTTCTTACCATAGCAATATATATATATATATATATATATATATATATATATATATATATATATATATATATATATATATATATATATATATATGTGTGTGTGTGTGTGTATAAATTAAATAAATATAAACTAAATTCAAATTTTAACTGTCTGTTTACATTATATCTAACCTAACATTTGAATTTTCTTATAATTAATTAGCTCATTTTCTCTACCAAAATACATAACTTTAATGTTTACTTAGTGCAATATACCACTTTTAATTATCAAACTCAATATCAATACCTGCATTAGACTTCTTACCATAGCAATATATATATATATATATATATATATATATATATATATATATATATATATATATATATATATATACCTATATATAATACATTTTAATTGACCATGGAAATGGAGGAGGCCCTAATACGCGCTCGTTTGAACAAATTTTCCGATAGTCTCACCATCGATACCCATCTATTAGTGAATTTTCTTAATGAAAATTCAAAAAAAAACATTTAAAAAGTTTCTTTTCCGTGGGATGGATCTTTCGTTTATTACGTTTGAACTTAAAGTTAGAGGACTATTTCTGTTATTCAGATATTTATTAATATCAATGCTAAGTATTAATGAAAATATTATTTTCTATTATGGTTTGTTTTGTTATTCCTTTTTGCGTTCGAAAAGAATAAAGTTTATTATCTATCAGGACTGTCGCGTTTTCATCTCAGACCGTCCCACTTCCCCACGATGATCACTCGTGATGTGTAAAATTTTGAGTATTTCTCACGATAGCGTGGACGTAATATTGGCTGACGATAATCCTACCATCAATTGTCATTGAAAAAATTGCCTTTTGTGTTGCGGTAATGACTAGTTGATTTTTTATAGTCACCTATACTGTGTATTGTTCCATAAAATCCTCATATTTAAAAGCAAACACAAAATCTTTTAAAAACCGTATATGTATCTAAGCGATTTATATATGCAATGTGTTACAAGAACAAAAAACGTTTCTATGAAGAAAAATGTGATCTGCGACAACATTATTGTAACCGCAAAAGAAAAATTATAGCTGGGACGGACGTGCACTTATTTCTGAAAATATCGGACTTACATTGAAATTTTTTGTTTCGAGCTAAAAATTTAGCGCGACTACAATTAATATTAGAACATGTTCTCAAACCAAGAAAAAAAAAGGAGACTTTACTTACTTCAATTTTAATTTATCAAATTTTTTCATAAGACATTGTGCAATTATGGGAGAATGCCCCATATATCAGTAGATGATGGGGGAAGCATGATTATCTGCCCTCGTTAGTTAAAAATTTAGTGGCTTGGATGAGTTCGTTAGCCAGGAAAATCGGACCAGGTTTTCCCGGAAAACTTTGTGTTTTCCTTCTAAAAAAAAATTCATATCTTTGGAAATAATAAAGTAAGGGCAACCAAAGACGCGTGTTTGTATTATAAAGAGTCAACTCCGTACCAAAATTTAGGTCTCTAGCTTTAAAGACAAAGAAGTTATGGGCAGTTAAAGCAACAATTTTTGGAGTTTTCCTCAAAACGTTAAACTTGCAATCTTGAACGTCAAAATTGGCAATGTTTAGCCAAAGAACGTGAAACAAATACCGATTGTAAAAAGAAAATGTTCAAAGAAGAGTGTTCTGCATCTGCAAACCCTTAAGTTTCAGATTCAACCGTCATTGCCTTCATTTTACTAAAATATTTACAAAATATTCATTTCAAATAGACCCTTTCTTTGATGCTTTGGCAGTTTAGTTAAGTTGGTGCCTTTTTGGTTATTTATTTGTAGGTTTAGTGAAGTTTATGGTTTAACGGTCTATAATTGTTTTTAAGCTAATTTTCGTAGAACAAATTCGTTAATGCATTTTTGCATTTTTTATCGAAATATGATGCGTTTGTAAGAAAAATATCTGAACGCAGTAAGTGCGTTTGGGTAGCGAATTTTCGGTAAATTTGCAGTTTTGCTCCCGAACGCTTTTCAAAAAACTGTTTTCAGAAATCTGCCTGGACCCCCCCCCCTGGATCCACAAACCCCAAGAAAAATTTCTTGTGTTTATATACGCGCTAAATTCAAATTTTAACTGTCTGTTTACATTATATCTAATCTAACATTTGAATTTTCTTATAATTAATGAGCTCATTTTCTCTACCAAAATACATAACTTTAATGTTTACTTAGTACAATATACCACTTTTAATTATCAAACTCAATATCAATACCTGCATTAGACTTCTTACCATAGCAATATATATATATATATATATATATATATATATATATATATATATATATATATATATATATATATATATATATATATATATGTGTGTGTGTGTGTGTGTGTGTGTGTATATAAATTAAATAAATATAAACTAAATTCAAATTTTAACTGTCTGTTTACATTATATCTAACCTAACATTTGAATTTTCTTATAATTAATTAGCTCATTTTCTCTACCAAAATACATAACTTTAATGTTTACTTAGTGCAATATACCACTTTTAATTATCAAACTCAATATCAATACCTGCATTAGACTTCTTACCATAGCAATATATATATATATATATATATATATATATATATATATATATATATATATATATATATATATATATATATATATATATATATATATATATATATATATATATATATATATATATATATATATACCTATATATAATACATTTTAATTGACCATGGAAATGGAGGAGGCCCTAATACGCGCTCGTTTGAACAAATTTTCCGATAGTCTCACCATCGATACCCCTCTATTAGTGAATTTTCTTAATGAAAATTCAAAAAAAAACATTTAAAAAGTTTCTTTTCCGTGGGATGGATCTTTCGTTTATTACGTTTGAACTTAAAGTTAGAGGACTATTTCTGTTATTCAGATATTTATTAATATCAATGCTAAGTATTAATGAAAATATTATTTTCTATTATGGTTTGTTTTGTTATTCCTTTTTGCGTTCGAAAAGAATAAAGTTTATTATCTATCAGGACTGTCGCGTTTTCATCTCAGACCGTCCCACTTCCCCACGATGATCACTCGTGATGTGTAAAATTTTGAGTATTTCTCACGATAGCGTCGACGTAATATTGGCTGACGATAATCCTACCATCAATTGTCATTGAAAAAATTGCCTTTTGTGTTGCGGTAATGACTAGTTGATTTTTTATAGTCACCTATACTGTGTATTGTTCCATAAAATCCTCATATTTAAAAGCAAACACAAAATCTTTTAAAAACCGTATATGTATCTAAGCGATTTATATATGCAATGTGTTACAAGAACAAAAAACGTTTCTATGAAGAAAAATGTGATCTGCGACAACATTATGATAACCGCAAAAGAAAAATTATAGCTGGGACGGACGTGCACTTATTTCTGAAAATATCGGACTTACATTGAAATTTTTTGTTTCGAGCTAAAAATTTAGCGCGACTACAATTAATATTAGAACATGTTCTCAAACCAAGAAAAAAAAAGGAGACTTTACTTACTTCAATTTTAATTTATCAAATTTTTTCATAAGACATTGTGCAATTATGGGAGAATGCCCCATATATCAGTAGATGATGGGGGAAGCATGATTATCTGCCCTCGTTAGTTAAAAATTTAAGATTTTGCTGCAAGAAAATTCATAAAAGCAATAGTTCAATTAATATATTTACTACTTTTGTTTAAACACACATGACGGTACGGCTAAAAAACGCTAAATTGTCATATTATATTGCCCAATTATTATCTCAAGCCACTCAAATTCTGTATCTTCAGTCAGGATTAGTGTACTTGGAACTCAGTCACAAATTACAAAATTACATTCGTAAACGGACATTGTTCATCATTGTCTAAATCTGCAGCAGAGTTTCAGGGATAAACTGGCAGGGGTTCGTCGGATCAGCTTCTTAACTATTGTATATTTATTATCAGGGCATATCTTATTGTGTTGTAAATATATGTTTTTTTCAGAACGTTTATCAATTCGATGTAACTTTACTTTAAACTTTACCTGAAAAATAATATGGATCCTCCGCCAGCAGCTACAGTATTGACATCCAATTGTGGTGCTTGTATAGTAACTCCAGCTGTAGTACTCTCATAGACATGTTCATACAATCCATCAAATCGAGAAACATCAGTTGATGTACCTCCCATGTCAAACCCGATAACAGGTAGATCAGTTTCCTTTCTCCATGTAGTCACGGCATAACCTACAACACCACCTGCTGGACCTGATAAAATAGCTCTAGCACCGTTGAAGGTATTCATGGGAGTCAAGCCTCCATCACTTTGCATGAAAAGTACCTGAGTACCATGCAACTCGTTTTTGAAACCGCTGCAGAAACCGTCCACATAACGTTTAACATGAGGAGTGAGGTAAGCGTCTGCGCACGATGTGAAACCTCTCGGAACTAAACGCACCATTGGAATAATTTTGTGAGATAAGGACACATGCTTGAACCCTAGAAGAAATAAATTTCGATTATCCTATCATTAGACAAATTTGTATATTACTTAATTAGGTGCAAAAAAAAATAACATATAAATATATTTATTAAGTTGAAAATTATTTCAGGTACGTATTATGTCTTGATTAGTCTCATTTACCAATCCGACCGCTTTGTAGATTTCGTGATAACAATGCGCGTTAACAACAATTAGTTATTAGTTGCAATAAATAAAACCACTTAACAGTTAGCCATACACAATCCCTAGGTAATTTATTCTAACATAGCTTAGATACTAAAAGATTTTCTCTAAGTCTACAAATGCGGAAATTTATTAAGACTCATTTTCCTGGTTTAAATTAAATTGCCTGAATTAATACCAAGACATCCTTAACAAAGAACTAAAATCAGAAATTCTACAACGGAGTTAACGCAGCATACTCGGTGAGGCATTTATGGTGTACATTTGTTGTCGTAAAAAAATTTAAAAAATTAGAATCGTATTGCTATGGAGTATTTTCTGAGCTAGTTAAATCTGAAATATAAATATTTTATCAAATAACATAGTGTCACACCCGTCTCTATGAGATTTATGTTCATGACCTTTGTTACTTCTATGGTCATAGACAGGTTGTACAGTGTGTTGGTAAGAGCGAGTTATATGTCGAGAATGAACTGGAAATGGAAGATATTCAACAATGTAGAAAGGTCTACAACTACTCTATGGACAATTAAATATGCGAGCCGAAGATAGAGAGAGTCAGTCAGTAGTGAGTTAATGTTGGTGTATAATAAGCGATCATAGAAATCGTATAGTGAAATATTCGTTCTATAGACATTTAGTAATAGAGAGAAATATTTTAGTTGATGGTGGTGTTGGAAAATAGTTGGTTGTAATAAATTAGTAGTTTGAAAAGCTGTGTTTTGTTAGTCAACAAATCCAGAACCCCGAAGAACGTAACAACTGGTATCAGAGGTGGGATTTTCAAGTTGCCAAAGAAGATATTTTCCAGAATATTCGTTGAGTAACGTGGAAATATCTGAAATATCTGGAAGATTAGTGTCAGAAGTAACTTATAACTGGTTGTATTTTAGAGACAGAATAAACTGTATACCAACTTTAAGTACGTCTATGCCTAAGACACATAGCGTAACAGCAAATATGGACCCCCGGCTATTGGAATTGATTAAAGAAATGAAAAGGAAAACAGAAAAGAGATAAAGAAGCGAAAGAAAAGCTGAGAAAAAGAGATGAAGAAGCGAAAGAAGAGCTTAGAAAAGGAGATGAAGAAATAAAGTAAATTCTACAAGAACAGGCCAGCAGAATTGAGAATATTACTTCATGTGTCGACGAACGTATGAAGCAGGTAAAAGACGACATCTTCCAGCAAGTAGAAAGCCGAGTAAGGGGTAGCAGCGACGATGTACATAACAATCTGACAAAAGTACAATGGAAAGTGCATTCACTAGAAAATAAGTATGATACCCTAGCCAAGGGAACCATCAGACTCGAAGATAGCCCGGTCGTAAGGATTAAGGTCTCCACATTTGATGTGTCAGTCCCATTGGGTATTTACCTACGCCAGTTCGAAGACGCTGCTACAGGAAATGTTTGGGGAGAGAGAGAGAAAGCGACTTCGTTAATTGTAGCTCTTAGGGGAGCTGCCCTAGATGTGCTCCAAGGTATTCCCAGGGAAGAATAGTTCAGTTGTGACAGCATTAGACATCAATTAGAGATGAGATTTGGCGGTCAGCATTTACAACAGCTGTATCGATTTCGGTTGAAAAGATGTTGTCAGAAATCGGGCGAAACTCTCCAACACCTCCACGCCGACGTTGTAAGGCTGACACGATCAGCTTACCCCACAGCTCCGGTGGAATTTTTGAACCAGCTGTTGTTACAAATATTTATTGACGACATCAGAGACACCGACACCCAACAGACGCTGAGGATGGCGAGACACAAAAATTTGAACGATGCTTTGGCACATTCTTTTGAGTTTAAAGCGGCAAAGCAAGCGTCAGAGAGTGATGTGAGAGTTCGCGGTCTCCAAGTACAAGAACAAATTAAAACAGATCCGTCCGAGGTGGTTCAGCTACTAAAGAAAATAGTAGAACAGACAAAACTTACATTTCATATGAAGCCAATAAGAGCTTACCGTGCAAATGCCTTGCGTTGTTGGAACTGCGGCAAGATGGGATATATGGGAGAAAGTAAAGCTAAGATCTGTAACCATCTCTTAGGTTGGTAATTCTGGCAGCGCTCTCGTCGTAGACGGATACGTAAGCGGCAATGAGACCCAGATGGTCGTCGACACTGGCGCACCTAGGACGATTATTGGCCGCGACATGGTACCAAGATGGCGAGTAAGAGAGCCATACAGAGTGTACAGATTAAATGCTGCCAAGTTGTGATCAAAGCAACAAGGATAAGTACAGTACAGTACAGTAGGTTAGAGTTGGCAACACAGGCTGACAGTCGACGGATGACAGTGTCAGATGTCGAGTGTCAGAATTAGTTGTTAAATCAGCACGTTGCGAGTTTTGTATTATTAATTATTATAGTTGCAGTTTGTAGTTGAAGAGTATCCTACATTCCCAAAGCTGTGAGCGAGAGTGAGCACACTAGAGTATAAATAACGTGTTTCCTGTTAAGTAATATGTTATGAAGTAAAGTCTGCTTTATACTGCATAGCATACCCATACATATTTATATCATTCCCAGTATCTTGTCCATTCATCCCGTTAAATTTAACAGTTGCCGATGAAAACCGATGTTTATTCATCGAACCTAGTTGCAGTGGAACTGAAACAGATACGACTCCGAATTCTAGTTTAGTGTAAAAAGCGTTATTTTATAAGCTGTTATTTTTATAAATCCACAACTGGTGGTTACCGTTGCGGCTTGACAACCGTTTAAAAATAACCGACAGTTAAATAACGACCCACCAATAAAGTATACAACACGGTGTCAGAAGTGACGGGCTTTAGTGACTAGTACAAGTTCGTGCAAGAAGTCAATAAAAGAACGTTTTAGCTCACTTGATCGTACTGTCGTAACAAAGTGGCAAATAAGCGTTTCAGAAATTGGGGGCACAAACCCAGTAAACGGGTAAATTTTAAATGGACATATTGCTATCCACAGGAAGAATTGACTGCAACGTTTCGAAATGTATATCATCGCGGGAAGACTAGATTCAGCAACACACGAGAGAAAAATAGCACTCGTGGTCCACTATATGAGCCAGAAGTGTCTGGATATATACAACTCGTTTAATCTAACAGAAGAATAGAATAAAGTTATGAAACTGTAAAGACTATATTCAACACTCCGAATTCACCCCGAAAGTAAATTTTGTGGTAGAACGGTACAAACTATTTAATAGAAAACAAGAACTAAATAAAAGCTTGTAGCAGTTTTTAAAAGTAATAACCAATCAGAGTGAACAATGTGAACTTTGAGGCAAGAGCTCTTATTATCTGTTCTAGTCAATCTACTTAGAGAGATTAAACTAAAACGGTCCTCGTTATCGGTGACTGGCCTTAAATTGAGTGCAGCTATAGATAAATATAAGTCAGCACAGTTATCGGCAATGCAGGCTCAAGAAATTTCGATGACTGAAGTGGCTGGTAGTAACAATACTGTAGTTGCCGTCAATAGAATTAAATACAGGATACAAAGTATAAAGAAGGAAGGCCAAAAACCAATGGTTAGGTTACAGAGAGTTCAATACAAAATGAAGGCTTGCTATGGTTGTGGCAAACCATGTAGTATAGAACATACCTATCTGCCCAGCGATGAATCAGATATTCCATTAGTGTCAAAAATCCAAGCATTTTGTAAAATATTTCCGAGCAAGAAATGCTTGCGAGGTCCAAGTACAACATTTGCAAGGCAGCGAGGATGAGGTAAACGTTTCCTCGCTGTTTTTGGGTAATTGTGGAATAAAAGAAGAAACTAAGGATTGGATACAAGCTGTAGTCAACAACAACATAGTAGAAGCCAAAATTGACACGGGAGCCCAGGTCAATACCATGTCCCTTTCAACATTCGACAAGTGTGGTTTGGACAGAAATTTTCTTCAATGTGTAAAGTCAAAAAAGTCGACTGCTATTGGAGGACATGATATACTAATAGTATAAGGTATGTGCAAAATTCAAAGCATGATTATTCATAAAAAATGTAAATATGAATTTTTATATTGTTAAAAATCAATGTCCAACTATATTAAGTACATGTGTGAATATCAGTTTGGTAACTAGAAACAACCCGTTAGACGTAAACTGTTTGAAAGTAAGAGGCAATGTAAGTGTGATCACTAATATTTTGGACAGATATAAAAATTTATTTGCTGGCATAGAATGTTTACCTGGCGAATACAGCCTAACTAAAGAAAACGCTAAACCAGTAATAAAAGCTAATCGTAGGGTTCCTTTAATCCTCAGTGAGCTAGATCGTTTGTGTGCTCAGAAGATCATTTCCAAGATTGAAAAATCAACTCAGTGGCTACATAACATAGTCATTGTTAGGAAGAAAAGTAATCATGTACGTATACGTTTAGATCCAAGAGAGCTGAACAAATATTTTCTAAGACCTAGGTATCAGGTTCCCACAGTGGAAGAAATTACCTATAAATTGACTAGTGGTAAATGTTCACATCTCTAGACCATTATTCAGGATTCTATATGATACAATTAGATATTTCACCAGTATATGAGTACGATTTTAGAAGTAGCGGGTATGTCCTATTTCATCGATGCCATAGTAGTGTGAAGTTCAAGATTGGAACAACACAATGAACGGTTATCAAGAGTTCTAGAAATTGCAGAAGCTAACGGTATAAAATGAAAAATCTTTTTTTTTACTCCAGAAGTCAAATTTAATATTTTTTTAATTATTAGGCTACGGCCAGATGAAGATAAAATCGCAGCTGTCCAGGGTTCCAAAAAAATAAAGCAGAATTGATGCGAATTCTCTGAATCGTTAATTATCTGTCAAAATTTATAAACAATTATTCAGAGCTTATAGCTCCATTGAGAACTTTGCTTAAAAAGAAATTTATTGGTATTGGGATAATAATTTGGATAAAGTATTCGACAATTTAAAAAAAAGTTGTTGTCAATGTTACGATTTTGGCGTACTGGAATCCTAATGTAGAGATCACTTTATCGGTGGATAGTTCGTCAGTGTGTGGATCAGCTGTGCTATTACAAAATTGGCAGCCTGTTGCATATGCCTCACAGGCACTTACTAACACACAACAATACTATGCACAGATGGAGAAGGAGGCATATGCAATCGGATTTGGCAGCGAAAAATTCCACCAGTTAATCTTTAGGAAAAAGCTAAAGGTCGAAACATATCATACACCTTTAGTCAGTATTTTCAAGAAACCAAAAAATGAGGCGCCAATGACGTTACAAAGTTACATACTCAGACTACAGGCGTATGACCTAAATGTTCAGAGCACACTAGGTAAATATCTTTATGTAGCAGACAAACTTTCTAGAACAGCATTACCACTACTAGCGGACGAAATTGATAAGATTGATCATTTCGAATTTGTCCCGGCTAGTGAAAATAAGCTTTCACAAATAAAAAGCGAAAGAGCCAAGGATCAAACATTAAGCAAATTGAAAAAATACACCCAAAAGGGTGGCCGAATTTTCATAAAAATGCTTTTAATACAAATATGTGTGTGTGTTGTTTTAAAGAAAGCAGGCATAAAATTTGGTTACCAGTACCACCTATACAGTGGTCGAGGAGTCGTGGGCCAAAGGAGTCCAGGGGGGCAAGCTGAGGAAGTGGAAACAACAACATGAGTTTTCGAGGAAGCTTTCCCCAAGACAGTCATGCGCGGTGAAGAGCCGCATCCTGCACGAGGTGACCCTGATGATAACTAAACATGACGGATCTAGACGTGGAGGTCGAAAAAAACTCCCCCAATCCACTGTGTCACGTGATCCGTGCCTAGAAATGTATGGCACCAGGGTGATGGTGTCGTGAACGGAACCTCTGGAGTACCGAGCAACCCTCCAGAGTAACCCGCCTTGCACCACACAGGGGGTTCTGATGATGTGTACAGTATTTCCCCCATTCTGGTGGAAACAACATGAGGAACATAAATCTAAATAAAACCAAAACCAATAAGGCTCGAGGAGTGGCTCCGGCTACAGACTCGTGCCTTGAGTCTCTTCCGGAAAAACGGAGACGAGCCAAGGGGCGGCAGCGTCTCTGGAGTTCTCACGACCGACGTAGATACGGGGGATAGCTTCGGCCACAGACTTGTCCCCGACACCCAAGCTGGAGGCTGGGTCCCAACGGAGGGCGGCGAGGTCCGCGGACTCTGGGGGCCCCTTCACCAGTGAGGACCATACTGTTGGGGTAGAGGGATTGCTCCGGCAGTCCAAGCGCCTTTCCGACGTGCAAACAACGAAGCTCCGGATGGCGCAGAAAATGGCGACTGGGACGTGGACGGTCTAGAAACGTGTAAAAACGCAAGAGGGGAGTGCGACTCAGAAGAGGCCGCGCTCGAATTCTAGCACGCCTACTACAGACAGACGTCCCAAAAGCGCCAGGGAACCTGTAAAGGCGCGGGAGGAGAGTGCGAGTCAGAATAAGCCGAGCTTGGGCTCTAGCACGCCTACTACAGACAGACGTCCCAAAAGGGCCAGGGCCGGAACACTGGCACAGACTGGGTCGTATAGGAAGGCTGCGGGGGCCCTCGAGATGGCGGTGATTGACAGACTCCATCCTGAGGTCACGCTATACCAGGAGAAGGCGGACCTGATCCAGACTGCGGTGATAGCTGCGGTGGACTCTCTTCAGGAAGGGGAGAGCCCGCCTCAGTTCCACCGGGCGCGCCTGACGAGAGGCATCCTCTGGATAACATGTGCCGGCACGTAATAGTCGCGAGGCTGACTGCAGAAAACGATCGGGGGCCTCGGTCATATTTGGGAGGGGGCGGACTTGGCAGTCCTCGAGCCCAAGGAACTCCCAAAGAGACGCAAGGTCCTCGTACGGATCCCTGAGACCGACCCGCAGGAGACGGTGATCAGTAGACTGACAATCCAGAATCCTGAACTGGGGATGCAACACTGGTCGGTTCTAAGCAGAGAGGCAGAGGAGAAAGGACAGACTCTCGCCTTCTCCATCGAGCAGGCGTCTTACAGAGCCCTTGAAGGAACCTCTTTAAAGGCATTCTGGGGCCTGGGAAGGGTTAGCTTCCGCCCACTGGGGAAGCAACCCAGGGGTTGATGGGACTTAGGTTCCTTCAGGTCAACTTCCAACACAGTAGGGCAGCCACGGCCGGACTAGTGACGGCTCTGAGGAACACGGATGTGGCCCTCATCCAGGAACCGTGCTCCTATAAAGGAGAGATCAAGCTCCTTTACAGTAGATTCAGCGAGAACCCGCATTTTCCTCAGGGAAGAAATGGAGTTTCTGCTTTTAATGAATTTCTGTTCCAAGAACCTGGCAACGATCAAAATCGCACCATGAGTTGTGGGGAAGCTCGGACACAAACTCTAGGTTTGGGTCACTTTTACAATTCTTTATGAAATTTAATTTAGACATATTGAATAGAGGTGATAAACCGACCTTCGTCACAACACGGCGTGAAGAAGTTTTAGATATAACAATTTCCACCCAGTTTCTGGGTCACTTTGTTAAGAACTGGGCTGTGTCTGGGGAAGTGAGTAGCTCAGACCACAGATACACCTGGTTTGAAATCGCCAAAGTCGAAAGACAAAGGCTATGGTACCGCAAGGAGGACTGGGAAGCCTACAGGGCAGACCTAGTAGTGGAACCGCGAGTTACAGCACCCTGTATAATGCTATACTGATATCTCGTGTCAGTAGAGTAATAGGATCGAAGCAGTCGTTCAACGCGGAAATACTAAAACCGCTGAATAATCATAGTCATCATAATTATTTAGTTTAAGTTGTTTTATTTTATAATGTTAGCTAAGCATATTTGACTTTATATATACAAGTAAGATACAATATTATGTTAGAATTTATTACGAGTGTTTCAACATTAAACATCGTGTATTTCTCCTTTGTTTTAGAATTATAATTAAACTTGTAATTTCGAAATAAAGTTTTTTTGTTTTGAAGTGCCAAAAGGGCACTATCCAAACTGGCGCAGTCGTCAGTATAGGTTTAAGTGTATTTTTGACAAAAATCGCAAAGGTACACGTCGATTTTTATCGTTAAAAACCTGCAACCTACAAAATTTAGAGTGACAAACATCGTCAAGGAGGAAGGACATCATCGCCAACCTCAACAGCAGAAGCCACCACTATCAGAAGGAAGGACATCATCGCTAACCTCGAAGGGCCAAGTCAAGTATAGATAGAAGTGACCAAAAATCGTCAGCGAAGAAGGACAACATTGCCGACTTCATAATTAAGCATATGGAAAAATTATTGTGAGTAATTTTCATTATCCTTTATATATATTTATCCCATAAATTTTATAATTGTGTATGTCTGACTCAGATAAAAAATTTAAGGACATTTCTAGACAAAATATTATTAAATCAGCCAAATTTGTGTTAAATTTAGAAAATAATTTTACGTTAGAAAATAAAAATATTAAAATGACTGAACAAAACGTTGCTGCACAAACCAAAATTGAATCTTATCATATCAATACAATTCCCAGTTATGACGGGGATCAAGCCACTTTGGCATTATTTATTGGAGCTTGTGAAAATTTCTTATCATCAAAATTTAAATAATGACCGCAATAATTGGATTCTTAGGATAATAGTTAATAAACTAGAGGGAAGAGCAAAATCTTTAATAGAGTAGAGAAGATGCCACAAATTGGCCCCGAATAAAACTTCTCTTACAACAATATTTTTCAGACCAGAGAGATGAAGATTGTTTAGCTAGAGACTTAATGTTACTTAAACCGAATCAAAATGAAACGCCCTATCAATTTGGTATGCGAATACAAGATGCTAGAAGTTTGCTACAAAGTAAATTAAGATTAACTATAGATGATAACAATATTCGTTTAGTAAAAAATGAAATTTATGACAAAATGGCCTTGCAGACCTTTTTACATGGACTGCACGGACAATTAGGACTTGCAATTAGATTACAAAAACCGATACATTTGGAGCAAGCTATGGCATTAGTCGTAGAGGAAGAAAATTTCCAATATGGCGAAAAACAGATGAAATATATGCATACTAACACACCTAATAAAAACAGTAATAGTAACAATTTCCAAAATAAACCATTCCAAAATAGTTTTACTTCTCAAAATCTAGGTAATTTTCATAAACAATTTTCTAGTAATCAACAATTTAATCAAAGACCATCTAATTCACAATTTTCGAGAAATAATTTTCCACAACTAAATCCTTTTGAGAGAAAACAAAACATTCAACAACAGAGACCTCATTATCAACCTGCTTCACAAAATTTCGCAAGAAATTCTAATAGAAATGTTTTCCGACCCAACCCTAATTTTGTTCCGACTTACAAGCCTACCCCTATGGAAACGTCGACCAGAAATCATAGACCGACAAATACCATACCTAATACACAAAACATACGATATATGAGTGAGGAACTTTATCATCACGAAGTACAATCTGACAGACCTATACAAAACAATGACTACAACGACACAAATTTTAGTCAAGGAAATTATGAATATAATGAAACAAATTCTGAATATTATGAACCTGATAACTTTTCAGAACCTTACCCTGAAAATTATTATGAACCTAGAGATAATTTTAATGATTATACCGAACATGGAGAAAATTTTCATTCGAGCCTGAATTTAGATCAGAACAGATAATACAGGTTAATTTAGATAATTGCCCAAAACTACCCTACGTAATCGTGCCTGGTATACATTTAAAATTCATGTTGGATAGTGGTAGTACGAAATCTTTATTGTCCCCATCTTTAGCTTATACTTATTACAAAAATTTTATAGAAAATGAATATTTTCAAATCAAATCCGTCCATCAGACAAGTACACATAACGAAATTGCAAAAATTCCCTTACCATTAATGTTTAACACAGGAAAAGCAAAATATAAATTTTACATTTTTAATATTAGTAGCCAATATCATAGTCTGATTGGCTCTGACTTATTACAAAGATTAGGAGCCAGAATAGATTTTAAAAATAGAAAATTAATTACAGATAAAGCAGTAATTCCACTTTATTTCCCGTCTGAACAACATAATACTTATAAAAGAACGTATCAAAATTTTAAAATTGAAATAGAAGCAAGAACAGAGAAAATTATTAAAATTCCAGTTTCTTGTTCCACAAATACTGGCGTTTTATCGAAATTAACATTGCGACCTGGAGTAGAAATACCAGAGTCATTAATTAACGTAGATTAGGGTTTTTCATATGTGAGTGTCTTGAATAGTACAGATAAACATGTACAAGTAATATTAAACTCGCCATTTAAACTTGACCCAATTACGGAAACAGAATTAAATTTCACTGAACACTTTGACGAACACATGGACGTAGATTTCTCAGGGATAGAATTAGAATATCTTCAAAATCAAAATTTAGAAAAACTTAGACTTGATCATTTAAATATTGAAGAAAAAACAGCAATTGAAGCTTTATGTAAGGAATATAAAGATATATTTTATTGTGAAGGAGTCCCTTTCACATTTTCACATCAAATAAAACATCATATTAGATTATCTGACCCAGATCCAGTTTATGTAAGACCGTATCGCTTACCCCATGCTCAACAACAAGAAGTTAAACGACAAGTAGACGACTTACTAAAACAAGGTATAATTCGACCATCCTGTTCCCCATGGTCCAGCCCTGTATATTAGTGATTCCAAAAAAAAAAGGACAGCAGTGGTAAACAAAAATTTCGTATGGTAATAGATTATCGTAAATTTGATGCCAAAACTATCCCGGACAAATATCATCTTCCTAATATTTCCGACATCTTAGACAAACTTGGACGAAGCCAATATTACACCACTCTTGACTTAGCCTCTGGTTACCATCAAATTGAAATGGCACCAGAAGATGTTGAAAAAACTGCCTTCTCAACGCAGGTCGGCCATTTTGAATATATGCGCCTACCTTTTGGAGTAATCAATGGGCCACCCTGTTTTGGGCGCCTAATGCAAAATATTCTGAGGGGTATACAAAACGAAAAATGTTTTTCCTATCTAGATGACATCATAGTATTTTCAACTTCCCTTCAGGAACATATTGAAAGACTAAAAGACGTATTTGAAAGATTAAGACGGGCCAACCTAAAAATTCAGCTCGATAAAAGCGAATTTCTAAAGAAGGAAGTAATGTATCTTGGGCATATAATCACAGATCGGGGGGTGAAACCTAATCCAGATAAGATTAAGGCCATAAAACAGTATCCACTTCCCAAGACCCGTAAAGAAATCAAAGGCTTTTTAGGCCTTGTAGGGTATTATCGAAAATTTATACGCGATTTTGGAAAATTGACTAAACCACTAACTAAATGCCTTAAGAAAAATGCCAATATAAATCATGACAAATATTTCCTTGAGTCTTTTGAAACTTGTAAAAACATTTTGATGAATGACCCTATTTTACAATATCCCGACTTTACAAAACCTTTTATTTTAACGACAGACGCTTCAAATGTAGCTTTAGGGGCAGTGTTATCGCAAGGACCTTTAGGTAGTGATAAACCAATAAGCTATGCATCTCGCACCCTAAATAATAGTTAACAAAAATATTCGACTATAGAAAAAGAGCTTTTAGCTATAGTTTGGGCGACTAAATATTTTAGGCCATATTTATACGGACGTAAATTTTACATTTACACCGATCATAGACCATTAGTTTGGTTAATGAAATTAAAAGAACCAAATTCAAAATTAACTAGGTGGAGACTAAAATTGGAAGAGTACGACTATGAAATTATATATAAAAAAGGAAAATATAATACAAACGCTGACGCATTATCTCGCATACAGGTAAATGCTCTAGATGATGAGATTTCATCTACGTTTAATAATGTAGACAGTAATGAGAGACGTTTACAGGACTTTGACCGTGAACTAAATACACCTCCTTTAAGTATGATATTACCACAGCCGACAAATGAATATATACCACCTATGACTCCACCGGAAATGCCTTTTATCCCAATCGAAATTCCTAATAGTCCAAATTCAGAAGATATCCCTTTAAGTGAACTAAGACGTAATTTACTCGCACAAAAACCAACTGAAAACTCGGACGAAAGTGATCATTCTCAAGTAAATGTTGAACCGAAAAAAAGGATACAAATATCTGAAAATCCCATAGAAAAACAACCGAATCAATATTATATTTCCCCAGTAAATTATAATCCCAGACCAGTAAAACAGGTGAAAATTTATAATCAAACCAAATACTTAGTGCAAATTCCTCGACAAAATAATAGAGACCATATTGTTAAATTTTTACGAGATTATACCGTTTCAAATAAACGTTATTATTTTAATTTTGAAACCGATCAATTATATAAGGACTTTAGTAATATTTACACTGAACTATTTAATGATAATGGCCCTGAAATAATAAGCTGTCCGAAACGTAGAATTCCTTTGGCTGACACAGCTGATATTCAAGAAGTAATACAAAGTTATCACACCTCTAAAACTAATCATCGTGGTATTAATGAGACACTTAAAGAAATAGCTAATAAATATTATTTTTTACACATGAAAGAAAAAGTTACTGAATTTATAAATAATTGTGAAATATGTAAAAGAGCAAAATATGACCGTAACCCACCTAATATACCTTTAATGCTTACAGAAACTCCAAGTAGACCTTTCCAAATTTTACATATAGATACATTTATAATTGAAAATCAAATTTATTTAACTTTAATTGATTCATTTTCCAAATTAGGGCAAGCAGTAGCTATTAGTAGTAAAAATCCAATCGAAACCTGTAATGCTTTAATTCAGTATTTTTCTTACTACGGAACACCCGAGCAAATAGTAAGTGACAATGGTTCAGAGCTATGCTCAGAAACTGTTAAACAATTATTTAATTTGCACAAGATAAAAGTTCATTTCACCACCCCCAGAAATCCAAATTCTAACGGTCTCATAGAACGCTTGCATTCAACTTTATTAGAACACATACGCATATTACGTCAAATTTATTCAAAAGACCCGATAACAAAAATTATGTGTTATGCGATTATGGCATACAATCATTCCATTCATTCAGCCACAAATTTTACCCCTTTTGATATTGTCTTAGGTCACTTCTAGTAAAGATGTGTATGATATAAACGATCAACAAAAACTCTTGCAAGAGTACCTATTACAACATAAAAATAAACTAAATTTAATGTACGAAAAAATTAAAGAGAATTTAGAAAAAAATAAATTAAGAGTTGTGTCCGGCAGAAATTCCAAAGATGATACCGCTTTATTTAATAAGGAAACACATGTCTATACTAAAGTAGATAAACGAAATAAAAATAATCCAAAATTCGAAGGTCCATTTGAATTGATAAAAGTTACAAATAAAAATGTTGCATTAATTAGAAAAAATAAACAAATAGCTAAACGACATCTACGAAATCTAAAACGACCTAATGTTTCAGGTCAATCCTCTTCCTCACCCATGTCATTGGACAGGTAGAGTTTAACAGACTGAATGACAACCCTGGACTGCTACCCCTAAAAATAGGAACTATGCAAAACGCAATCGATAAATGGACATTGATTAGAACGATTGAACTACAACCACTTTTACAAGACTTTAACTTTTTACAAAACACATCCTATCACCTGAACATCTCTATACAAAACTCCCCTTATAATGAATCCTATTATGAAGAACTACGAAACTCTCAAAATGTGTTATTCCATGAAATAAGTGAAACTAAAAAAATTTTCAAACAAATTATACCATCAAGTTTAAATCGAAAAAAGAGAGGTTTGATAAACGGACTCGGAACAGTAATTTAATCAATCACAGGAAATTTAGATGATAATGATGCTAAACGTTATGACTCAACAATTTTAGAGCTAACTAGTAACCAAAATAAATTAGAAATAATTCAAAAAAATCAAATGTCACTAACAGAAACCGCTATTACCAAATTTAATCAAACAGTTTACATTTTGACTAACAATCAAAAAAAGATAGCAGACCGTATTGAATTTCTAACGAAAAATTTTGAAGCTGAAGACTTAAGACAGGATTACACGGACATAGTAATCATAGCTCAAATGCTCTTTGTTCAGTTAATTACCGAAATAACGGGAATTAAAAATATTTTGGAGACTTTAGTTAATGCAATAACGTTTGCTAAATTAAAGACAATGCATCCCTCTATTTTAGAAACAGATGATTTATTGATAGAGCTTAATAAAATTCAAAGACATAAAGTAAATTTGCCATATAAGGTAAATATGGATAATATGGCCCTTTATGAAGAAATAATTTCTATTAAAAGCTATTACAAAACCACTCAGTTAACATTCATTTTAGATGTACCTTTGGTTGAGTCAGCATATTACGATTACTATCATTTATATGCCTTTCCCATTCGTAATAGTTTGACCCACACATTCCTAACATTAATTCCCCATTCAAAATACCTTTCCTTGAATGATGAAAATTACAAACTCCATGATGGACCATGTCGAGAGGTCCGACCAACTGAATTCCTGTGTCAAGCTCAAACAATGAATCACATCAGTCCAAACAGCCCTTGTGAAATACAATTAATAAAGTTCTCCACCCAGTATAACAATTGTGAGCATCACCAAATTTTAATAGAAGATGTGAAGATTCAGAAGATCAGCGAAAGTAAATGGATTATCATCTCTCCAGTAGAAAATATAGTCAACTACAGATGCAGCGATGACCGTAAAATCATGGCCATAGATGGTAGTTATCTGGTAAAAATAGAAGAAGGCTGTGAGGTAAAAATCAAAGGACAAACAGTAAGTTCTCATCAATCTGAAATTAAAAAACTTTTCTATGTGCCGTTACCCGAACTCAAATTTAGTGAACTGTCCATGAACTCAAAACTTAACATTGTGCCTTTACATCTAGAATCTATAAATTTAGATGAATTGAATTTAGTGAAATCCCAACTACAGCATCAGAAGGAGTTACTACAAACAATAAGTGTTCCTGTAATTCATACTTCGATTAGTGTTTTTACTTTAACTGTTTGTGTTCTTTTATTAACAGTATCATGTTTCTGTTTTTGAAAATTTAAAGGCAGAATAACCAGTTCCGTAGTCGAGTCCAAAATCGACAACGAACTTAAGAAGACCCACGAAGTTCCCCTGGAGGACATCAATTTCAAGATTTAGGTACCCTAAATATACTGATATCTCGTGTCAGTAGAGTAATAGGATCGAAGCAGTCGTTCAACGCGGAAATACTAAAACCGCTGAATAATCATTGTCATCATAATTATTTAGTTTAAGTTGTTTTATTTTATAATGTTAGCTAAGCATATTTGACTTTATATATACAAGTAAGATACAATATTATGTTAGAATTTATTACGAGTGTTTCAACATTAAACATCGTGTATTTCTCCTTTGTTTTAGAATTATAATTAAACTTGTTGTAATTTCGAAATAAAGTTTTTTTGTTTTGAAGTGCCAAAAGGGCACTGTCCAAACTCGCGGGGGTTTAAGTGAACCATAGACAATTCAATAGATCTCGAGATTGCGGCCGCCCAAGTGCGTAACGCAATCACCTCGGCCTATAACGCCAAGTGCCCCTCGAAAATGAGGGCGTCCACTAGGAATGTCCCGTGGTGAAACGAGGATCTCAGGCAAAGGAAGACGCAGGTTCGTAAGCTGTTTATCGCGGCCAAGAGGTCTGGAGCATGGGATGATATGTCCTAACGACCTATAACAAAATACTAAAAGACGTCAGGAAGGAGTCGTGGAGGAGGCACCGCGAGGAAGTAGAGAACACATCCGAGAGTGCTCGACTACACGAGATCCTGTGGAAGGACACTCAGGCTAACAAAGGCTCCCTTAGAACACCCACGGGAGGCTTTACAAGCTCGGGGGAGGAAACTATGAAAGTGTTACTCCAGACACGCTTCCCTGCTGTAACATAAAAACCAATCTCCTCCGGAACACTCAGAAATAGAGGCGCCTTATAGGCGGGCATCTAGAGTAGACTGGACAGCCGCTAAAGAGGTGGTTACTTGGAGCAAAAACAGATGGGCTATTAACAGCTTTAAGCCATTCAAATCCCCGGCATTTGATGGCATAATGCCCATCATGCTCCAACAGGGTATATATATATATATATATATATATATATATATATATATATATATATATATATATATATATATATATATATATATATATATATAATATATATATATATATATATATATATATATATATATATATATATATATATATATATATATATATATATATATATATATATATATATATATATATATACTGGCGCCGGCGCTTACACTCATTATGAGGGCCGGCCTGGCTCTGGGGTACATTCAGACTGGCCAGGGTTGTATTTATTCCTAAACCTGGGCGTCCAACAGACCAGGAAAAGTCCCTGGGGGAAGAAAAAAAAACCTATATAGTAGAAACAATGTGCCATGTTTCATCAAAATAACTTTATTTTTTGAAAATGTACAAAAATGTCCGAAAGTAAACGTTAAAGAAAAAAACTGGTTTCTTGGTCAACCTAATAGGTTAATAGCAAATTGAGCTATTCAAATTTGAAGCATTTTACGAAAATTCGCTGCCATAACGCACTTGCTGCGTCTCAAAAATTTTTTCTTACAAACATGCATTATTTTTCGATGGAAAATGCAAAAATGCAATAACATAAGGCGTGTTCGATTAAAAAAAAATTGTATCACCAACGACTTATGGGCCAGCCTGTGATTGTAGAAATATTTTTTCAAGATGTAGCTCAGGACACCCTATAATTAATTTATCCAATTTTTTATCGTATCTTGTATAATAACGGCTATATTGAGCTTTATTGACTTGTTACGAAAATTCGACAAAAATTATTCACCTACCATTAAACGATAAACTCTATAGCTAAGACCACTGCTAAAGCATCAGAGAAAGAGTCTATTTGAAATGAATTTTTTCGAAATATTTTAGTAAAATGAAGGAAAGTGATGGTCGAAACTAAGACTTCAGGCTTTGTAAAACATTCTTCTTGAGACATTTTCTTGTCCAAGCCATTTGCAAAAGGAAGGTATTCACCAAATCCAATCGAAATCGGCCCATTATTTTTTGAGTTATTACACACACACACACACACACACACACACACATACACACACAAATATATATATATATATATATATATATATATATATATATATATATATATATATATATATATATATATATATATATATATATATATATATATCACCTAACTCGCGGGAGGGCCTCTGCTGTCGGGAGTCGCGGCGGGGTGTCCGCAGTGGAGCGTTCTGTCTTCCTTGCTCTGGTATCTAGTCGTCTAGTCGTGGGGGGGCTGCTAGGAGGGCTGCTAGGGAGGGGGGTATGAGATTCAGGGCTATGCCGACGACATTGTCATCATAATCCGAGGAAAGGTTACACAATCAGTGTAGGAGCGCATGCAGACAGCACTGAAAATGGTGGAAAGGTGGACGGTTGATCAAGGGTTCGGGGTAGCCATACGGTTTACGAAGAGGGGGAAGTGGGAGAGCTACAGAGCTCTCACTATACGGTAGGAACATTCCATTGGCCAAGGAGGTAAAATATGTTGGGGTCGTATTGGACTCTAAGCTAACCTGGAATGGTCACGTTGAAAAAATACCGCGTGAGGCAGTCATGACCCTAGCCGTCACTAGGCGACTATATGGGAAAACGTGGGGACTAAGACCTACTATGGCTCACTGGCTGTACACAGGGGTGGTCAGACCATCGTTAACTTACTGGTCCGGTGGCCTAAGGTGACACAATTTAGTGCCAAACAAAACTAGGCAAGATCCAAAGGATAGCTTGCCTAGGCATCACAGGGGCCATGTCTTCAACCCCAACAGCCGCCATGGAGGTGTTGCTGGATCTGCCCCTTACACTTAATTATAGGAAAGGTCAGACTAGCCTGCAATGGTAGACTAAAGATCAACCCAGGCTTCAGGGGCCACTGAAACATTCAGGAGATCGTGAAGGAGCTGTGCTTGAAATGAGGTCAGACTTCGCGAGCCCGTGAATCTGCAGGGAAAACAAGTTTACAGTGGAAATCCCCGACCGCGAGGCATGGCGGGAGAAGACTCCGGGCATTCCACGGGATGCGCTCGTCTGGCTCACGGACGGATCCGGCGGGGAGCGTGGGACGGGGGCAGGTGTTTATTCTGAAGGACCGAGGGTAAGTCATAGTATATCCCTCGGAGCCCATGCAACGGTCTTTCAGGCGGAAATGTACACCATCATGCACTGTGTGCGGGAGAACAAGAGGGACTACACCGACAAGCGGATCCTCATAGCCACAGACAGCCAAGCAGCCCTTAAGGCCCTAAGTAGCCCACGGGTAAATTCCTGGCTGGTGAGTGAGTGCCGAGCCGAGACGAGCGACCTAGCTGGGCAGAATGAGGTCACCCTCTTCTGGTCACTCGGGGGGTCAAAGGCATGGAAGAAGCTGACAGTCTCGCGAAGAGAGGGTCCGCAGAACTATTTATGAGACCATAACCGGTTCTGGGCGTGACAAAGAGCACGGCCAGGGGAACCATTAAGTCCTGGATCAGAAATGAACACAAGGTGTAATGGGCAGACTGTCCAGGGCTCAGACATGGGAAGTCAGTAACTGACGAACCCAGTTCAAAGAGAGCTGTGGAGCTGCTTAATCATAGCAGAGGACAGCTCAGAAACCTGACAGGTCTCTTGACGGGACACATGGCCGTCAAGAAACACCTGCATAAAATGGGGCGGTTCGAGGGGGACCTCGCATGTACACTCTGCGGCGAGCGGAGGAATCAGCCCAGCACATCTTGTGCGAGTGTAAAGCTCTGGACCGCAAAAGACAACTGATCTACGGTCAGTCTTGACCGGAGACAGAGCAATATAAAACTTCACCCTACCAATCGATGTGCAGACAAGTTCAAAGCACAGTGATTTTAGAATGGGTTGAGTAAAAAATCTAAGGGAATGCACAATAAGCCAAAGGCTGCAGTGCTATCGGGGCGGCAAAGCCGAGCCCTAAGAGAAGAAAAAAAAGCTATATAGTAGAAACAATGTGCCATGTTTCATCAAAATAACTTTATTTTTTGAAAATGTACAAAAATTTCCGAAAGTAAACGTTAAAGAAAAAAAACTGGTTTCTTGGTCAACCTTATAGGTTAATAGCAAATTGAGTTATTCAAATTTGAAGCATTTAACGAAAATTCGCTGCCATAACGCACTTGCTGCGTCCCAAATTTTTTTCTTACAAACATGCATTATATTTCGATGGAAAATGCAAAAATGCAATAACACAAGGCGTGTTCGATTTAAAAAAATTGTATCACCAACGACTTATGGGCCAACCTGTGATTGTAGAAATATTTTTTAAGATGTAGCTCAGGACACCCTATAATTATTGTATCCAATTTTTTTTCTATATTGTGTAATAACGGCTATATTGAGCTTTATTGACTTGTTACGAAAATTCAACAATATATATTATATATATATATATATATATATATATATATATATATATATATATATATATATATATATATATATATATATATATATATATATATATAAACATATAAAAATTGAAACTGACCCCGGATATGTGTTCTGGGGGGCCTAATTAGCGCTCATTTAAAGAAATTTTTTTTCAAGATTCAAAAGTCGAGATTTCCTCATTAGTGAATTTTTTTAAGAAAATTCACTAAAAATGCAAAAATATATAGGGTACCTATTCTATTTAATATAACGAAGTATACAGTGCTTCAGATTAAACCGGAAGCGCCATGTACTTGAATATAATTTCACCAGATTTCGCATAACCGCTTATAACCAAACCAATTTTTTTCCTTTGAATACGGACTGTATAAGCTGTATTTTTCCAAATACTTTTTTGTCTGAATCTCATGTATATTATGAGTCATGCAGAGTTAAAAATTGAAAACATTGTCAGTAATTCATTGGAAATAGTTTTTTTGTTTGGACGGTTACCAAACTTCCTTTTCTTTTTAAAATGTTAAAAGTTTGTAATTTTAATTATCATACAATTTTAAAAATGATTAATTAAGCGACTAATGCAGTAAAACGTCCCAAGAAAAACACACATGTAATTACTACAAGGTGACCAAACATTTTTTTAGTAAAACACGAAACTATCAAACATATAAAGGTTTGTAAGTATTTAAACTTAGTTTTTTTTAAATTCATATGCGTATATGATTGAGTAGCACTTGTGTACTTACATATAGAAAAACAAAAAATTGACAAAACATACCTATTTCATACGCAATTTGTCCAATCTCTATCTCATGTCTGGCAAATCCATAACTGTGTGCCAGTGCAACTGCAATACTATTAATACCTTTCTCTTTAATTACTTCAAGTTCTTTTCTTATCTTAGTTTTGTCTATATCTTTTACAACATAAAACTTTCCTGTGCTACCACCATCGACGATTTTCCAGTTACTAGCTAGGTTCCCCAGTTCACATTTTTCTGATAAAACGGGAATTATTCTACAATCCACTTGCAGAACTTCAGAGTACAGATTTTCTGGTCTTTTTATGTCCTGTAAAATAACTATGTTTGTTTAAATTGCAACTTAAATAAATACACTTATGTTAAAAAAAGTCCGGACACGGTAGTGGTAGCGAATTTTCATAAATTATTTTAAAATCTAACATCTCAATTTGCCATTATCCTAGGAAATGCAGTTTTGGTAGATAATCATTAACAAGGCAATATGTGTATCAAATTATATAAAATAAATTTATTATTTTTGGAGACAATAATAATAACTAAGAAAACTTTTTGTGGAAGAACTGTTCCGGGTGGAAAGGCTAACGAACTCACCCAAGCTATTCACAAATATGTGACAAGTTTGATCAAAATCGTTAATTATCGCTCGGATACAAATACGTATTATATTAGAATGATTGATGAAAAGATACAGTGTGTTTTCTGTTAGAAAACCTTAAAGTCAGATATGTTAACTGGACTGGATTATATAAGTATTATAAAAGTGGTTTGTTCTACAAGTCAACATTTAGGGGGACAGCGGCTGTAAATTAATCGTTTTGTATTAAAATTATTAGTCCAATTGTCTTAATTGCACCATCGCTATTTTTGTCTATTAAGCTATAAAAAATATCTTATCACCTAAGGAATACGCACTAGTGGGGTGTCTTGAAAGGTTTAATATTCACATTCATGTCTTGCATATCTTGCATTCATATATCCAATCAGCTCATACCAGATAAATTAGTCACGTGTGAAGTGCAGTTGTAACATACTTGTCGTATTTGCTATGACGATGGAATAATGGGTTTACATTTGAAGGTGTTCTGGAGTAATAAATTAACGATATGTTTATCCTGCTGGTGGGAACGTTCAGTGTATGTGATAATAAGACTATTTTTACAAGGAATGGTTGTATCATAATCAGAGTTTTAGGGCGATGTCCCATTATTTTAGGAGTCATGAAATTCTGTCTGGTGATTATTTACAATTCTCTATAAATTACACACTTTATTAATCAGTCCAAGTTTTCCAAGATTTTTATTCTTGGTGTATCGCTTTTTCCTCCAAGTAACTGTTATTCAAGGTAATATTATCAAAAGGTTATTATGTTTCCAGAGCATACCCCGCGAATTTTACTAGGCTACTTGCGATTTTGTAGCAATAAACCACGCAAAATTAAGGTATAACAATTACACAAACAACTTGTGAAACCGTAACTTATTTTTAATGTACTTAATGGTGCAGTTGGCTAATGTAAACCCTGTCGTAAAACAAAGCCCATTTATAATTTAAAATACGTAGTTTAAAAAAAACGAGGGCCTGTTGATTTTAAAACAAAGTTCTGTTGTAAGGGGCTGTATTTAATATGCAATTTACCACTAAACAAAGGAGAGCTTATGCTTTATTGCTAGACATATGTAGAGCTATATAAAAAAGGAAACACACACACACGCATAAAGCTTTGCTGCAAAAAAAATAACTAATGAACTGAATTATCTGTTTTGAGAATACCTACAGTAATTAAAAACGGTTTGGCAAAATTTTAAATGCTACTAAATGTTTTGCTGACACTCAATTAAATGCAGTGTACTATGCTTTTCACTAAGTGAAGTTTGGTAATACAAGTACGTAAAATTATGTTTTGTCGTTTAAAAAAAATAATGGCTGAAAAAATATATATAATGTATAATGTAACAGTATGATATTGGAAATTTAAGATGGAAGAAAAAATTGTATAAAAATTTTTTTTTAAATGTTTTACAAAATTTGAATTATCTTATATTTGGATAATGCAGTGTTAAGTATTTTTAGGATAAACTGTTTAAATTATGTCACTATATACAACACAAGTCAAAATGGACTTACTGTATAGACGTATAGTGTAATTTCAGCCAATAGAGTATAAGTATAAGAGTAAGTATTGCGGCTAGCATGGCTGTACTGCAATATTTATAAAATATATGTTGCATCTTCTGTAGCCTCCTGCTGTATGGAAAAATTGTATAGATCTAATTATTGTTCATCCCATATCGCCTATAAAAACTTATTTAATGGTGGAACCAATTGAAATGCTTCATGAAATAAATATTAGTAGGCAACAATATATGTAAATGTATTTTAACAGATAAGATGCAATTATCACATATACTCTAGTTTTATGACTCCGATTATGTTGAATATTATAATTAGTGATACGTTTAGGTACCCCTCTAGGGCGTAAAATGGATTTCTGTGTAGATTATGAGCTATTAAAATATTTCTAAAATTATAAAAGCTCGTTAATTTTAATGCTACTGCAATTGCTATGAAATTAATTCTATGACAATGTTTTAATTAATAAGGCGACTTGTTATAAGCTAAAATATAACAGAATACATCACACATATAAATCTAATATCGTTTTTTTAGCGTTGATTTGTAGAATGTATGCTCAATTAGGAACACGGGATTCTCGTCCTAATTAACAAGAAAAATTATATAAAAGCACAGATGTTTCGTATAGGGATAACAGACAGAGTCTCCCTATTTCCCCTCGATACAACTATCCCCAATACACGTTCATTACTGCACTCGTCCTCCTTACTTATACTAGTTACACCACACTTGAAAAACACTGGTTTTTACTTCGGTGACCCCACGTTAACCCTAGAGGTTCGTAGAAGACCGAACACTGCCACGATATTCACACACAAATTACCGCCACCGACTTCCTAACTGGCATCAATTGTTCCGCGAATTAGTGTATTCTCTTCAATTGATAATTACTTGTAATCTCCACTAGATTGTGGCCAAACTGCAGAGAGTCTTGGTAGCAGGCTTCACCATAAACCGCCCAGACTTCCTCGGTAATTCGCACCGTCCCCGATTTTCCTATTGGTCACGATGCCCGGCAGCAAGACAGAGGGTAAGTTTATTTTATTTGCCTACGCATTATAACTTCAGTGTATGACAGTGTTTGAAAATTCGGGGGAATGCAATATTAGTCTTGATGTCGTGTGTCACGTAAAGATTTTATTTTATTTTGCATAAGTGTTATAATTCCTCAAAATGGCTAGCGTTTCAGAATTTAGGGATGATACAATATTAATATTGAAATCATATTCTGGGTAGTAACTTTATTACTGAACTAGGTACTTGAAAGAATATATTCAAAGAAACGTCTTCATGTTTAAAATACATATAGCATCTCTCTTAGTTTTTAGTTTGGCAAGATATGTATATGCTTTATGTTTATTTAGATTGCTGTAGTACACTTTGACAATCGCTTCGCTAACAAAGTTGGGTACTCATCATCATCCCTCTCATGACGTTAACTTTATTATCGAAATGATGGTGATGTGATGAAATGGATTCTCCAAAATACGTATCAGTGCTCATCACAGCTTCCAATATTCACTCATTGTTGTTATTGTGGAGACTTCTCACATGTCTTCCAGCAGTTGCTTAATAAACGAAAGAAAATTAGAACATGCCTGAATGAATCTTGTACTTCATGAACGGCACAATTGTATACTTGAAAGCCTGCACATAGCGGCGAACCATCCGTGAAGAATAAACGCAAAACATACATAAATACAGGAATGAAATACAATTATTAGAGGAATTATTACGAGTCTTGTTGAAAATTGATTTTGACTTTTAAGTACAATTTGGAGAACCAAATTCCTCACAATACAGTTTTTAGACCTGACGATCGCTTCGCTAACAAAGTTGGGGATTCATCATCATCCATCTGATGACGCTAACTTTGTTATCAAAATGATGGTCAGGTCTAAAAACTGTATTGTGATGAATTGGATTCTCCAAAATACTTATCAGTGCTCATCACAGGTTCCAATATTCACTCATTGTTGTTATTGTGGAGACTTCTCACATGTCTTCCAGCAGTTGCTTAATAAACGCAAGAAAATTAGAACATGCCTAAATGGATCTTGTACTTCATGAACGGCACAATTGTATACTTGAAAGCTTGCACATAGCGGCGAACCATCCCTGAAGAATAAACGCGAAACATATATAAATACAGGAATGAAATACAACTATTACAGGAATTATTACGAGTCTGGTTAAAAATTGATTTTGACTTTTAAGTACAATTTGGAAAACCCAATTCATCACAATACAGTTTTTAGACCTGACAATCGTTTCGCTAACCAAGTTAGCGTCATCAGGGGGATGAATAAACTAACCAAAGGTTCTCCAAATTGTACTTATCATTGCTCATCACAGGTTCTAATCTTCACTCATTATTTTTTGCTTTACTTTTTGTTCCACCTGTCAAATAGTTACATGACAAGGTACAAAAAAGCAAGTGTTCATTACTTTAGAAAAGTGAAGGAAAACCTCACTATTCTAAAGAAAACTCGTCCTAAATGAAAACGGTATGAAATACTTCTTATTTCTTATTAAATTTACGTTCCCATTTTTTACGTAAATAATGCATTTTTTCAAGGAAATTGCCAGGTACCTATTTTTTTTCATCATTATTTAAGTAGTAAGCAGGTCTATCGAAAAACAGCAAAAAATATAGTTGTCGTTTCAGAAAAGTTCTGATGACGTCATTATTCAGGAATAGATGACGTCATAAATGTAATTTTACGTCATAAGTTGGCAATTGAAAAAATCAAATTAATCCCAACCTTATTCTTGAAACATTAAATAATGCATTTATAAATTACGTTCCAAACTTTATCATCACACTGTATATCGTGTGTCCACACTCAAAGTCGAACATTGGCACTTAACATGCATTTTATTTTTTTACCAGTTATAGATGTATCAATAGAGTGCCGGAAGCGATTTTTATCCTAGGCGTGCTTTTTGATGGCAAGATCTTTCATGCAACGATTTTTATTAAGCATTATATAAAAATATATTAACACAAACATTATTAATAAAACATAAATACAAAATCAGAAGCAACCAAATATTAACTATAGTATATTTTTCAAAGTCTGTAAATGTAACACATGCCAGATTATTTACCGGCAATATAGTAAAAATTTTAAAAAATACGCCTGTAGCGATCCGACTCAATCTAAATAAACGACGGAAACTAGCTTTGAAGCAGGCTCAGAACTCTGCATTACTTTTGTTACACTCATAAACACCAACCTACGAGTGCGCGTGTCGTTTCCATGGCAACCGTCTCATGCAAGCGCCCCGAAACAGACGCAGCATTTGTATACGGACGAATCTGGCTCAGTCAGTCTGCAGTTCCTTGACGCTCTACAGTAGTCTGTGGTCTGCAATATGTAAGCGCTGTGCGTTGATACATTCAATCGGGTGATCAGGGGCGGGCTTGCAAATTATATCGTAACATAAATTACTGTAAAAATATATAATCAACTGCGGCGCGACGTAACAAGACATTTTATGTGGTTGTACCAAATGAATTTGAGAGAATGAAAAAAATTAAAATTATGGTGGATTTTGAATAAAAAAGTTTAGCTTAAGCGAAAAATATAGGTGAAGCAGCGCTTCACCTGCGTCATCTGATGAGCCGCGACTGATAGAAAGGGACGATCGTTGTCCGCAGACTCTTGAATTTCGTAACATAATGCGCTCCTTTTAGAGAATTTTTCGTAGAAACGAAAAATTCATTAGTGAGGAGCTGTAATATATATATATATATATATATATATATATATATATATATATATATATATATATATATATATATATATATATATATATATATATATATATATATTTGTGTGTGTATACATATACAAGCCAACAACAGACTCTTAAAACAACCCATATGACCCCAAACGATATAGCATATGCAAACAAAAACCTACTCTTCGGTGTATACAATGTTTAAGATGTATATCCAAATTAATACCCAAATATATTTATGTATGTGAATGGAAAGAAAGCAAAGTGATGATAAAGCAATCATTGTAAGTCAATTTGGAAAATGTGAAATGTATACGCTAAAATAAAATAAGATCCAGGTCAATTATAAAAGTGAGTATCAACTATATAAGTAGTTTTTATGTAGTTTAAGATATTCATGTTTAGTAAAATTAGGAATGTCAAGTTGTATAACCTAGAACATACAACAGATCTTCGGTTAATATCAGGTGTCAAAGTGACAATTTAAATATATGGGATAGGCTTAGAAATACTGTCAGATATAGAGTAAATTTATATGAATAAAATAAGGTGTCGAAAAATGTAAAACAAAAAGTAGGAGACGGTTACCCAGGAAATGAAAATAAAGGAAGAGGGGAATAATAAACAAAGGAGAGACATTTTGAATTTCTGAGGAAGCAGGGGGAATTTTTTTAACAAAAGTTAAAAACAAGAAGTAATAGTTGTAATAAGCGTGGAAATTGAAGTGAAGCTCCAGGGAAAATAGGTAGCGGAGTGACAAATCAGTCAGTGGCAGCCATAGATCAAGTCAGGTAAAGAAATATCGCCATAAAAACTGTGAGTTTTATATTGAATAGTAATACGTTTTTTTATGTCCTCGCGCACTTCAATAGATAAATATTTACAAGTTGAAGCATAAATAACTGTAATAAAAAACAGACAAAAAGTGTGCAAACTGCAAAGCATCCAAATTCAATTTGATAATACCTACAAGGTGTTTCTTAGGCCATTTCTGAACACAAGAAACAACGACACATATTCAAGTCTCAAGGGTCTACCAGTGACTATTCTAAAAGTTTGGATTGAATAAATTTGTTTTTATGGTTTAGTGTAACTTTAGTTAGCATAAGGATAGATTCGTATAGATCTAATAACTTCATAAATTTAAAAATCTAAAGCGCTTAAATTTGAAACTTGATAAGACAAAGATCTGGCCAGTTTATTTAAGGGGGTATTCGATTAGTTAAAGAATGTAAATTTAGTATAAAGAATTGATGAGAATAATAGGCATTTTGTCATCTGATATAGTAAAAATAAAAGTATATATTGTGTGTTAAATTGAAACCTTTGCTTTATTTTGATTGGTATATATATAAGTATTTAGGGAAAAGAGATTTGAAAATATATTAACTTCATATAACCTGGACCCACGTGCTGAAAAAAGAAAAAAGAACCCCGAGTTGAGAGTAAGTTTATACATTTCATCAGTCAATATTTTAGTGGCATATTGCAATAAAAAAGGCATTGAGTACACCAAGGTGTAATTTACACACACAAATACATATATTTGGTAACAAAAAATATTTATAACACATTTCATTAAAAAATTACAGGTAAATCTAACTAAAAAAACTAAATCTATATCAATTATTATTATTACACTATTATTTAAACCATTCGTTAATATTCGTTATTGAAATCTTTCTATTTCAATTGACGCACGAACCTGGGGCTTTTGGAAGGTCAAATATTGAAATAGCAATAATCTTACTATATCAATTAGCACCCGAAACGTGGGACTAACAACCTTAGCTTAACATACTTTATCAAATGGCGCCCAACGTGGGGCATTAAAAACCTAGCTTAGCTAATACACTATCAATTCTCGCCTAAACGTGGGAGCTTTCGAGGTTCGCGGGTAAAATAATCAATAAAGCAGGGTAATTAAAAATAAGAAAGGAAGAAAAATGCCCAGTAAGAAAATGACTACTAGGAGCAAAGCCACGTCAAGAGACAGACATGATCGTGGAGATGAAGGACGACCGGAACACTAAGAAGAAATGGAGGTACATGAGGAAATGTTACAGGAAAATGTGGAAATGAATTACGAGAGAGTGCCTGAAGTAGAAATGAATGAGAATGCGGGTGAAATAGTGGAAGTGATGGTACATGCAAATGCAGAGGCATGTATAGCATGAAACTTGATATAAATGAGAAAATTGTTAAATAGGAGAAAAAGTGGATAAGCAAGAGCACAAAATGAATGAAGGTATGAAAGTGATGAATGAACGACTAAACGAAATGAATGCCAAAATAACAGAGAAATTAGAAAAAAAGTGTGCAAAAGGTGAGAAAGGAGCTAATACTGAAAGTAAATGACGAAGCAGAGAGCAAAGTGCAAGAAAAATGCCAGGGTGTCATGGAAAGAATGAATGTAGCTGAAGACGAGATAGGTAGCATTATACAAGTGGAATGAGAGATATTTTAGGATGATTGGAGTAAGTACGGCAATAGAGAGGAAAGTTGAGAGTTACCAGAATGAGATAGGTGAGAAACTAACAGAGACGAATGAAAAAGTCGAAAGAGTGGAGCAAGTGGATGATTAAATAAAATAAAGGATGAGACAGAACAGAGACTGACTGCAGAGAGCGTCAGAATATAAGAAAATATGAAACACAAATTAGAGAGAATGAAGCGACAAATGAGAGAAGGAAAAAAATTTGAAAAAGTAGGTAGGATAGAGAACTGAATAAAGACATCCGAAACAAGGAGTAATGGGAAAAGTCAAAAATATATATGTACGAATAGGTAAATGAATTCAATAGATGGAGAAACTAACCAGTGAATATGTAAACCTATAGAGGGCATATTGAGATAATGAAGAGTAATGTAGATGATTATGTGCACAGTAGTTGCAAGAAAATATATATGTTAAAGCTGAAAGAAGCGAAATGCGGTAAACAATTATAAACAAGCGGAAATATAGGGGATTGAGATGAAAAGTCCAGTAAAAGGAGCATATATCGACTGAAAAATGGTAGTTTCAGATTAATAATAAGAAAAAAAGTGTGGTTATGTGGGCGATATATAAAACTAAGACATTACAAAGGAGTAGTTAAACGAAGACAAGTAAAAATTTGTTGCCTACAAAGGGATATTTTCAAGACATCGAATATCCGTACTTTGATAGTGCCTGTGGGAGGCCGTACTGCCATTTTAGACACAAGAAAAAGCACCAAGATAGTGGGAATGATTCACCGAAAGAATCTGAAAGTCCTACATATAATCCAACACCAAAAAGTCAACTGGCCAATAACAGAACCCATATACCTATAGTAGATAACTATAGATAAGTTATTTGCCTGATTTGGCATTCAGATCAGACAGAACAATTCGAAACATAAAGAAGTTTAATTTTGACAAGCCTACCTATAAACCAACCCCCTTAAGCCTTTTGTCTTCTGTGAATAAACAAGTGACTGAAATAAAATATGATATAGATGTGCCGGCACAAGAAAATGAACAGAACGATGGAAATACGACAAATGATCAGCAAGAAGCAGTAACGGATGATGAATATAACCCAGCTAATGGTAGGACTAATATTTCGTTTGAATATATACCCACAAACTAGCAGAAACTACATGTGAAAGTGAGTATAAACCAGTAGGTGAAAATGCGTCTAAATTACAGTACAATCCAACTAGCAGTAGTGAAATAATTGACAACCATCCAGATACACATTACATGCCTTCAGGTGAAAGTCAGAGCAATGTTGAATATCATCCCAGTAGTCAACTAAAGAAAGAATTTGATGCGAATGTGATTGATTTTGAAGACTTTAGTAATGAATTTGATATGATAGATGAAATTATTAGTGACAGCAGTACAGGTGTAATAAGTGAAGTAATAAAAAATAAACAGTTTGTGAAGGACCCAGAATGAAATAAAAGTGAAAAACATACTAGTTCTACACATAAACCTAGTTCTCATACTGAATCAAAATCCAAAGTTAAACCAGAAAGCAAATCAAATGATGAACATTTAAAATTGCATTCATCTGAGCAAGATGAAAAGACGTCGAAGGATAAATGCAAACAACATAAAAAAGAAAGAAGTTCTAAAAGTAGCCACAAGTCAAAAGATCTTAAGTCATCTCATGGTAAGAAACATACTTTCTCCCATAAGACTGATTCTGAAAAAGATAAGGAGAGAACAAGTGAGTCCCATTCTAGCAAGAGGTATTTAGATAAGAAAGAATCCAAATCTAGCTCTTCAAGCCACAGAAGCCCCTCTAATAAAAATAAAAGTCAGAATATTGACAGGATTAAAGAAAAAGATATTAGAGATTCTGAAACGCCAAAAAAAGAAAAGGAAATAGAAAAAGTGAAAAGTCATAAAGATAAAGATAAAAGTCATTAAGATAAAAATAAAAATCAGGATGACAGAATAAAGCATGAAAATTCCAAGCAACGTGATGTGAAAAAATATGAGACAAAAATCAAAAACGAGGAAAATAAAAAATTAAACGTAAAGATGAAATTGAAAAGGAAAGTAGTTCAGTCAGGATATCAGCGATAAAAATCAAAATCAGGGTGACAGAAAAAAGCAAGAGCGTTCCAGGCAACATGATACGAAAAAACACAACAGGAAAATTAAAAAGGAGGAAAGTAAAAAAATCAACGTAAAGCGTGAATAATTTTTTTTTCTAGGTTAAGAAGGGAAGCTTCTGAAGTATTCTAATTTTGTTATTGGGGAATTTGATATGGTTTCTATAAGGGGAAGGTAAGAATAAAAACATCCATATATATATATATATATATATATATATATATATATATATATATATATATATATATATATATATATATATATATATATATATATATATATATATATATATATATATATATATATATATGTTTTGCATTCGTTGAAACTATTTCTAGAAATTGATGTAGGTAGTCAATTACTTTTTCTATGTTTAAGTTGACAGACCAGATTGTATAAAGCATTTTAACGATATGCGTGGAATGGCGTCATGAAGAGAAGCAGTTCAATCATGATACAAATAACGAGATATATGATAATGAGACTACCTATTTTTAGAACAGTCACGCGCGTGGTGTCAAGTGGTGAGTCCAATGCAACAATAATATGCTGTCGTGCAGTGGGGTTTGACGTGTCATCACAACCTCTTAACAAATTACGTATCTTACTTATCTTGTGCGTGTATATATATATATATATATATATATATATATATATATATATATATATATATATATATATATATATATATATATTTGTGTGTGTGTGTACATACAAGCCAACAACACATATGACCCCAAACGATATAGCATATGCAAACAAGAACCTACTCTTCGGTGTATACAATGTTTAAGATGTATATCCAAATTAATACCCAAATATATTTATGTATGTGAATGGAGAGAAAGCAAGGTGAGAATAAAGCAATCATTGTAAGTCAATTTGGAAAATGTGAAATGTATACACCAAAATAAAATAAGATCCAGGTCAATTATAAAAGTGTGTATCAACTGTATAAGTAGTTTTTACGTAGTTTAAGATGTTCATGTTTAGTAGAATTAGGAATGTCAAGTTGTATAACCTAGAACATCAACAGATGTTCGGATAATATCAGGTGTCAAAGTGACAATTTAAATATATGATATAGGTTAAGAAATGCTGTCAGATATAGAGTAAATTTATATGAATAAAATAAGGTGTCGAAAAATGCAAAACAAAAAGTATAAGAAAGTTACCCAGGAAATGAAAATAAAGGAAGAGGAGAATAATAAACAAAGGAGAGACATTTTGGATTTCTGAGGAAGCACGGGGAATTTTTTTGACAAAAGTTAGAAACAAGAAGTAATAGTTGGAATATGCGTGGAAATTGAAGTGAAGCTCCAAGGAAAACAGGTAGCAGAGTGACAAATCAGTCAGTATCTGCCATAGATCAAGTCAGGAAAAGAAATATCTCCATAAAAATTGTGAGTTTTATAGTGAATAGTAATACTTACGTTTTTTATGTTTAAGATAAATCCATTTGACCCATGTAGTAATACGAAAATATAAGGAAACAATGATGTAAGTAAATGAGTGGTAATTTTTAAGGAATCAAGTGTATAGTATAAGGCTTATCTTTGTGAAGTGAGAAAAAAACATTATTAACAAATGCTTATAAAAACAGTGTAGCGTGAAGTGGACAATAAAAAGACAGAACAGACTGTATATAATAGGATTAAGAAGTTATTAGGTAACAGTTCATTTGTAGTAATAAGACGTTAATATGTAATTAGTATAAGTACAGGTTAGAACATAGGTTAAGGAAATAGTGTAAACATATGGTTAGTTAGGAACTGCCAAACTGATAGTGTTTTAGGTTAAGAAAATATGCCAAAAACTAAACCTTGACAACAATGCTTTTCACGTTTCCGAAGGGACAAAGAAATGCAAAAGCATTATTGCGGGAATAACAAAAAAATGAAAGGAATCTTAAGAATTAGAGAGGAAACTCTGGCAACAGACGGTTGTTGACGATAAATGAAAAAAGAAGGAACAACTTTTTTAAATTGGTAGAAAGAAGCAGCATTTTGAGAGTTATCCAGCCAAAAATTAATTTTAAAAAACAGTGAAAAACTTCAATTAGAAGGTGTTAAGGGGTCTCGTCTGGAGGATTAGACCTCTCAAATTTACATATTTCTTAGTAGCCTTCTTTGTTATGATATTTACCATCTATACAATGCAATTTTAAACATGGATAGGAATAACCCAACAAGGGTCGTTTTTTGTTTACAATTGACCATAAGTCTGCTAACCTATCTCAGGTAGATAACGTAGGAAAATTCGATGTTTATTCAAGCAGTTCTTCTATAGACTCCAAACAAGCAATACGCTTGTGCTAGCATAATCACTACTCATTTCGTATAGTTCTCATGGACTCTAAATCATTCCTTAATATAAGTAATTTTGTATAAGTTTACAGTTTGTTATTAAACGTTAGGTGTTACTAAAATCAGCGTTTAATTTAACAAAACATAATCAGGTCCTTCGAGCTAACCAAGAAACAAAAACAAATAAAATGTGGTACATCAGTACAAAACGTAATTAAACATGGTCCTAAACGAGCCGGATTATAAAAAGAACCAGTGAACTAAACATCGAGTTAGCAATTTTAATCAGTAATTAATTATTAAAAAAATAATAAATACAGTGCATAGTGAATTAAACATCGCGCGTTAGCAATTTTAATCAGTAATTAATTATTACACAAATACAGTGCATCAAGTCGTTCCGCTTAATAAAAAAACTGTTTGCAATTAAAAGTGAAATTATCGTCCATCGTGATCAATATAAGGGAGAGAGAATTTGCCAGCAGTCATCAAAAGTGTAAGTCCAATTTCCTTTAACATATTTTCCTTTCTTTATTGCTTCATTTGTGTGCATAATGGCTGATTTAAAAACATTAATATTACAAAGAGCACAAATAAAATCACGTTTTACACGTTTTAGAAAATTTTTTGGTAACATTGCTGATAATGAGACTGTGCTTGAAAATGATATACTTGAATTGAAAGCACGCTTATCGTGCAATGAATCATCCCTAGACAAATTTGAACAAATTCATATCGCTATCACAAACATCGCCGATGACGTAACTTCTCATGAAGCTGACTTGACGGAATTTGACCAAATATTTTACAAAACCATTGCAAAGGGTAATGAATATTTAAACAAGTATTCGAACAAAAATAACAGTTCATCACAATCTAATATAGCAACAGGTGCAGTTTTAAATTCACTTAGCTTACCTAACATAAACTTACCAACATTTAACGGAGATTTTGAAAATTGGGTAGAATTCCGTGATGCATTTGACACTTGTAAATAATAATCCTACTTTAACAAATATTCAAAAATTATATTATTTAATATCATGTGTTAAAAGCGATCCCGCACATTCACTTAAAACTTTAAGAGTATCTTCTGATAATTATATAATTGCTTGGAACTTCTTAACGAAACGGTTTGAAAACAAAAAATTAATTGTTAAAATAACATTAAAAGCTCTTTTCAATTTAGATTTTATGAAAAAGGACTCGCATCAACAAGTACAGCATTTCTTAGATGAGGTGCTGAAAATTATGCAATCACTAAAAAACTTTAATCAGCCAACATTAGACATTTTATTAATTTACATTATTTCGGCTAAATTCAGCAATGCAACACGGCATGAATGGGAATTATTTAAGCCCGAAAACGATTTCCCACCTTTCAGGAACTCATAACTTTCTTTGAAAATAGGTGTAATTTTCTGGGCTCTCTTGAATCCAACAAAGGTAATCAAGGTCTATTTAACACACACTCAAAGCCAACATACAATAATAATTTTAAAGCATATATCAATACATCTACATCATATTGTGTACTATGTAAAATTTCAACACATTCACTTTTCTCATGTGAAACATTCCTAAAATTACCAATAAACCAACGAATCAGTGAAGTTAAGCGTCTTCAATTATGCTTAAACTGCTTAAGAAAAAATCATACAACAAAGGAATGTACATTAGCTTCGTGTAAAAAATGCGGTAAAAAACATAACACACTGTTGCATATAGAACATAATCAAGTAACGAATATTACACATAGTGTAAATGCCACTCAAAATACAAATGCAGGTGACCAAAGAGAAATAAATCAAAATCAACCACGCCGTGTAGAAATCGCTACTCATGAAAGTAACATAGCTGCACAAATAATGCATTCATCAAATCATAATTTAAATAATACAAATTTGTTTCAAACTATATTGCCAACAGCAAGCACCGAAGTTTTTGATAATCAAGGCAAATCTCACATATGTAGAGCTCTCCTCGATGGAGGATCTCAAACCAACTTTATCACAAGTGATCTTTGCAATCGACTAGGCCTCACTAAATCAAAATATCAGTCATTAGTATTAGGGATTAGCAAATCTATCTCAAACATACATTTTAAAACTAATATAACTTTCAAATCACGCATAAATGAATACAAAACAAGCATAACATGTTTAGTATTAAATTAAATCAGTGATAATTTACCAAACATGTCATTTCCTTTGACAAAACTAAACATCCCCCAAATATACGTTTAGCAGATACAAAATGTAATTCGCCGGGTAAAATGTACATCTTACTGGGAGCCGATATTTACTTCCAATTATTATGCGTTGGACAGCACAAGTTGAGTAATAACGGTCCAATTCTACAAAAAAACACTTTAGGGTGAATTTTAGGTGGCGATTTACATCACAAACAAAATGAATCATTTTGCTTTTTAAACACATCACATCGTATTAATTTACTTGATGATCAATTAACAAAATTTTGGGCATTGGAAGAATGTTCAAATGACCATAGAAATTATACAAGTGAGGAAAAATATTGCGAAACTAATTTTATCAATATATTTAAACGTAACAAATCAGGTCGTTTTATTGTTAATATTCCACTTAAATGCGACATAGCAGAATTTGGAAATTCAAAAGACAACGCATTAAATCGATTTCTTTCATTAGAACGAAAATTAAATCGCAATAGTGAATTAAAAACTGAATACGTTAATTTTCTAAATTAGTATGAAACATTAGGTCACATGACTAAAATACCAGAACAGGATGTCAGACGTTTAAATTATTTTTTGCCACATCATGCGGTTATTAAGCAAAGCAGCTCTACAACAAAAATTCGTGTTGTTTTTGACGGATCGGCTAAAACAAATTTAGGCCTATCATTAAATGAAGTTCAGTGTGTTGGTCCCACAATTTAAGACGATCTGTTTTCAATTTTATTACGGAAACATAAGTATGCTATTACTGCAGCCATAGCTAAAACGTACCGACAGGCGTTAGTTCACGATGGGCAACGTAACTTACAATTAATTATTTGGAGAACTAATGAAACCGACCCCATTGACTATTATCAGTTAAATACTGTTACATATGATACAGCTTCAGCACCATTTCTTGTAGTTAGATGTCTTAAACAATAGGCAATTGAAAATCGCGCACATTATCCTTTTATCATCAGAAATAATTGAACGGGATCTCTATGTAGATGATTTATTGACGGGAGCAAATTCAAAAACAGAAGCTATTTGCATAATAACAGAGGTCTCAACAGTGATAAGTTCAGCAGGTTTTGATTTAACAAAATGGTCATCAAACAATAAAGAACTATTATCAGCAATTAACGGAGAAAACATTCGCGATAAGAACATTATACGAATATCAGAATCAGGTGAAACTAAAACACTCGGTATATTATGGAATCAAGAATACGATGTATTTCAGTATGTTATTAATGCTGAGCCCGATAAAAGGTCAATCACAAAGAGAACAATGTTATCGCGCAAATATTTGATCCTTTGGGACTTTTAGGGCCGGTAATTATAAATGCTAAAATTATGATCCAATGTCTTTGGTAGTACACACCATTTACATATCAAGTGGTCAAAATTGTACAAACAATTAACTCATTCACGCACAATAAATATACCTAGGTACGTTTTATGTGAAAATCCACATACCATTCAATTACATGGATTTTGCGATTCTTCGGAGATTGCATACGGTTGTTGTATATATATTCGCAGCGTAAATAATGCGGGGGAATGCAAATCCTCGTTACTTTGTGCTAAGTCGCGTGTAGCCCCACTTAAAAACGTATCTCTACCTAGACTTGAGTTGTGTGGCGCTTTATTATTGGCTAAATTAACAGATAAAGTAAGAAGCGCAAAGAAAATAAATTTTACATACATTTTTATTGGTGCGGTTCAACCATAGTATTATCGTTTGTAATAGCCACAATAACTTTAGAACGAATTGAGATATTGTCTTCAAATTTAGTATACGGTTATCACCCGACAAACTAACGGTTCGGACTGTTTTTGGGTAAAATTACTCCAAGGAGTAGGGGATGAATGCGGGATGATTTGGTGAAAATTGACATTTTTTCGTTAAAACTCGAGTAATATAACGTTTCAGAAGTTTATTCAGAGGTTTTTTTAATTAGAAAACTTTCAGTTTCATCAAACATCTGGTATTCTGTGCTGATATTAAATTAGGGGTTGAATGTGTGGTGGTGGAATATCGGTGACAGAAATTTCAAATATTTAAAAAAAATTAAAACGGCGTATAAAGTACTAAGTGAGTGGTGAACGTGTCGCCACCTAGTTCGGAACCAAGTACTATGTTGTCACGCCCGCTCCAAATAACACAGAGTGTTAAAAATAGAGAACGGTATACAACTAACTAACAATTTAAAAAATTGTTAGCCCTGGCCCATTTCTACCCCAATATAGGGACAAAGTATGTAAGACTAGATGCATTCTCGCAACAATTAGAACCGTAGACCGGTTTCGCTCTCATTAGAGCTCTTCAGTACGGCATACTAATTGTAGCAAAAATGCACCAAAAATAACACGGCTATCGTATAGCCAGTCTTAAAACACTAAGTGAGTGGTGAACGTGTCGCCACCTAGTTCGGAACCAAGTACTATGTTGTCACGCCCGCTCCAAATAACACAGAGTGTTAAAAATAGAGAACGGTATACAACTAACTAACAATTTAAAAAATTGTTAGCCCTGGCCCATTTCTACCCCAATATAGGGACAAAGTATGTAAGACTAGATGCATTCTCGCAACAATTAGAACCGTAGACCGGTTTCGCTCTCATTAGAGCTCTTCAGTACGGCATACTAATTGTAGCAAAAATGCACCAAAAATAACACGGCTATCGTATAGCCAGTCTTAAAACACTAAGTGAGTGGTGAACGTGTCGCCACCTAGTTCGGAACCAAGTACTATGTTGTCACGCCCGCTCCAAATAACACAGAGTGTTAAAAATAGAGAACGGTATACAACTAACTAACAATTTAAAAAATTGTTAGCCCTGGCCCATTTCTACCCCAATATAGGGACAAAGTATGTAAGACTAGATACCGTTCTCTATTTTTAACACTCTGTGTTATTTGGAGCGGGCGTGACAACATAGTACTTGGTTCCGAACTAGGTGGCGACACGTTCACCACTCACTTAGTGTTTTAAGACTGGCTATACGATAGCCGTGTTATTTTTTGGTGCATTTTTGCTACAATTAGTATGCCGTACTGAAGAGCTCTAATGAGAGCGAAACCGGTCTACGGTTCTAATTGTTGCGAGAATGCATCTAGTCTTACATACTTTGTCCCTATATTGGGGTAGAAATGGGCCAGGGCTAACAATTTTTTAAATTGTTAGTTAGTTGTATACCGTTCTCTATTTTTAACACTCTGTGTTATTTGGAGCGGGCGTGACAACATAGTACTTGGTTCCGAACTAGGTGGCGACACGTTCACCACTCACTTAGTGTTTTAAGACTGGCTATACGATAGCCGTGTTATTTTTGGTGCATTTTTGCTACAATTAGTATGCCGTACTGAAGAGCTCTAATGAGAGCGAAACCGGTCTACGGTTCTAATTGTTGCGAGAATGCATCTAGTCTTACATACTTTGTCCCTATATTGGGGTAGAAATGGGCCAGGGCTAACAATTTTTTAAATTGTTAGTTAGTTGTATACCGTTCTCTATTTTTAACACTCTGTGTTATTTGGAGCGGGCGTGACAACATAGTACTTGGTTCCGAACTAGGTGGCGACACGTTCACCACTCACTTAGTGTTTTAAGACTGGCTATACGATAGCCGTGTTATTTTTGGTGCATTTTTGCTACAATTAGTATGCCGTACTGAAGAGCTCTAATGAGAGCGAAACCGGTCTACGGTTCTAATTGTTGCGAGAATGCATCTAGCCTGGCGTATAAAGTCTCAAAACATATAGAAAACTTGATTCCGGAATGAAAATGTTTAGGCTGTTGGTCGATCGGTCTGTCCGCCTGCACGTCTCTCTCTAATTTGGTATCCAGGATGCTTCGAATTGTTTTTGGGTAAGCTCGCTTCAGGGGGGGGGGTATAAATAAGGGGTGATTTGCTGAAAATGAATATTTTTTATTAACACTCGAGTAATATAACGTTTGAGAAGTTTATGAGTACAGGGATACGAATATTTTCTTCGTGGTCAAATCATGGACCCAAAATTAATTTCGTGAGAATGTCTTTTTGAAGAGAGTAGATTATCACAGCTTTGTAGAAGTTATGATTCAATTTGCAGCACTATTTTAACCTGCTGTCAGAATTTTTCTGCTACAAAGATTTGTTAGATGGTTATACTGATTGTAGTTATAGTAATTTCATGAAAGCGTCCCATTCTAGAAGCAAAATTGTAGTAACTGTCCCCGCTTGTTTAAAGTTTTCATTTTAGAGCGCACCATTTGACAAATAGATTTTAAACTTGTTCTTGCCAAAGACACTACTTGACAGCTTAGATCAAGCTATATAGATACCAACATTTCCACGATGATATTGACAATTTGAATTTCGATATTTGAAATTACTGAATTACTGTTTATTCATTCTATTTTCAACCGCAAACATTGCCTTTATTTTCTGAGAAACACACACCACTTTGAAGTGTCACCTGAATTGAACCATTATTACTTCCACATCGTCAATACGTGTGGAAGTATAAATACGGTTTGGATTGTTTTGGGGTATAATCGCTCTAGGGGATAGGGGATGAATGGGGGTAATTTGGTGAAAATTGACATTTTTTTGTTTAAACTCGAGTAATAACAGTTTGGGGTTTGTTTATTAGAAAACTTTCAGTTTCATCAAACATCTAGTATTCTGTTTAGAGGGAATATCGGTGACAGGAATCTGGATTTTTTTACTAAATCGGCGTATAAAATCTCAAAACATATAGAAAACTTGAGTTTGTACAATTTTTTTTTGTCTGTGGTTCTGTCGGTCGGTCGGTCTGTGGGCCTGTACGTCTGTCTGTTAGTAGGCGCAATAACTTTCGAACGAATTGAGATATAATCTCCAAATTTGATATCCAGTTAGCACCCGGCAAAGGAACGCTTCGAATTTTTTTGGGTAAGATCGCTTTAGGGGACAGGGGCTAAATGAGGGATGATTTGGTGAAAATTGGCATTTCCTCGTTAAAACTCGAGTAATATAACGTTTCAGAAGTTTATGAATATGAATATTTTCTTTGTGGTGAAGTCATGGACCCTAAATTAATTTCATGATAATGTTTTTCTGAGGAGAGTATATCATCACAGCTATGTGGAAGTTACGATTCAATTTACAGCACTATTTTTTGCAATCTTTAGGCAAATAAACGTATAGACTACGAATTTTTAACATCAATCAAATTATTATTTATTGTTGTTAAAACAATCACTTTGACATTACCCAAATTATATATGTCCAGGAATGTCGGTAGGTACTCACTTTAAACAATTCTCATGTATTTTTCAAATCGTGAGTTGCCATCAAAATATGTTTAATACATAATACATATTCGAATCTGGACACAGACACAGCATCGTCCAAGAAAAAGAATAATTTTTATGTAAACTCAGATTATACTCTTTGGTTGCAAATAAGCGTGGGACAAGGAAATAGATTTTAACATATCTTTTATTTTGCGATATAGACTTCATCTGCTTCATTGTTACGTCACATTGACTGTACAATTATTGTTTTATCAAATAGAAAAATGACTTGAAACTTTATCTTTACTAAAAAATCTACTATAATTGCTAGGTACATGTTGATAAATAAAACCTTCAATCAGAGTTTGCGTTCCGGGCATGCAACCTCTTGTTTTTCGAATTTACAAACATTTTTCGAATACAATTTTTTTCTGAGAAAACTGATACGACTGGGGTGGCTAATGAACCATTTAAAGCTATTAACAAAAGAAAGACACGTAAAAAGTTGCATCACAAGTTATAGATTGGAAAGTTTTATTATCGATACCTCTATAAGATAATTTTCTCAATGAAAATTCACTAGAGGGAAGCAATACCTACTATGAACTAGCGTTACCCAGTGCTAACAGGAATAGTTTAGTTCAACATTTAATAATTTAAATCAAACTGATAAATAGAAAATATAACAGAATATAAATATGAGTTCCATCTTCCAATTAGAGAAAGGTAGAATAAAAATCAATAATAATATGACGGTAAAACAGGTAACACATCAGAGTTTCACACGTGGTTTATATAAAAAAGTGTATACCTATTATTGTAGGACAGGTTTACTGTATGCCGATCTTCCTGGAACGGCCAGTACAACAGACTGCTAATAAAAAAAATTCGTTTCACGTTCAACATTAATAATTGGGGATTACATCGACCTTGCCGAATGTAAACTGATTCACCTTTTTGAACTGATGTGAGACGATTATGCTTTAACACATATTTTTTTACATGGCCGTTCATTTGAACTAAAACAACTGTAAAGTATAAAGATTGACAACCATATTTTGGTTTTTTAGGATAAGCGTAATAGGTATTCCATATGGTGTTTAACTGAACAAATAAGAAAGGTAGATCTTTTTTTTCAATTTTTTTGAAGAAGACAAATACGAGAAAAGCTTCGTTAAGTATCTTAATTTCAAAAATTTGTTTTACACCAGATTTGAGGGCATGGAAAATAAACTAATCTCGCATTTGAAAAATTATCATGCATACGAAAGCGCTATACAGAAAAACGAACTATATAAAGACCACAAATCTGACATTTATTTTGAAGCCTATTGTCAAATACTTTTTAACTCAAGATTAAGTCAATTAATAAAATATTAAAAATAATCTTTTTGAAAAAAATTGCCGCCATTTGGAAATAAATAGATCTACCAAAAAATCAGATAAGAAGTTATATTTGCGTTATTTAGTTTATAACAAAACATGCAATGCAATTTGTTTTATTAATATACCCATCTTTATAAATTAAAAGTAAAAAGTAAAAAAAAAACTCGGGGTTTCTCGATCCTGCTGGATATTTTTACACAAGTACATTTTACGCTTACAAGAGTTTCATAGGTATGCAAAGACAAAAGTTATTAACTCATGGCTTTCTGAAGTAATCATCATGTTTACACATAACTCTTCTAGGTAGACACACATTGGCCGTCATTTAAAAATTTTAAAGTTTAGCATAGAGCCTCAGTGGTTCAGGGGTAAGAACGTGTGCCTCCGAATCGACGGGTACTGGGTTTGATCCCAGGGTTCTCCTTTCACTTTTTCAGTACAACTGTAACATTAACATCAACCGAGGTTCTGGCCATGTATTTGAGCAAGTTGAATGTCTTCACGTTCCGCCCTTCGGAGAGGGCGTAAAGCCGTCGATCCCGTGTCCATGCAATGTTGGGCACGTTAAAAATCCCTACCCTCCTCACAGAAATGCAGGGGTTCGGCAAAATTTCCAGGATAGTGAGGTGAAACTGTTCCCTGGCGTCGGTGATTGGCCATAGTCGCGGAAATAGGCCGACGTTAAAGAAACAAAACACACACACACAAAGTTTAGCAAGAAAATTAATATATCACAAATTTCACATTTTTCAAGTCTACTTAAAAGTAGTTTTCGTCTTCAGATTCGACCAAATAATAGCAGTGTAAAAATTTTTTTGCGAAAAATGGCTGCCATTTTGAAATATGTTTATTTAGCAAAAAATCAAGCGAAGTTTTAAAGTATATATTATACTGTTTTTAAATTGATTGCAAAACACATTCATTTTTAAAAGTAATAACAAAGACCATTTTGTTAAAAAAAATAAAACAAAAACATCTCCATGTAAACCAATCCAATTGGGTTTGTGACGACTACATTTTTTATGATTATGTACTACCGACAATAGACCTTAAGGTCGCGGTGGAGGGCCGATATGGCCCACTCACATACAAACCTAACCTAACCTATGTACTACCGACAAGGATTGCATATGCCAAATGCCAAAATTAAAGTTCTTAAGCTTTAAGGGTTTTTTGACGATTAACTACATTTTACCACTACCTATACAAAATGGATTATGGGTATATGCCAAGATTTAATAGTTATATTAGCACTAAACAGGCTTTTTGAAGTTCATCATTTTTACAAAATCGTTCTACTTACGAATACGTTGCAGGTTGTCATTTTGACCAGCTAGGGTTTAGCGAAAAACGAATAGAGACTATAAAATTAAGGTTTTCATTGTAAACTTGAAAATATTTTTTTATCTTTAAATTATGAATATAATAAATTATAAATAAATAATAACACAAGTAATTTGATTCACAAAAAGAAATATGGTAACTAATAACAGAGCGATTAGTTTTTAATTTGAAAAAATAAAAAAGCATCTAGCACTATTCGGATCTGGTTGCATGGTTTTCTAATAACTTTATTTTAGGTTTTGAAAATACACAATAATATAAATTAAAACTGTTGAAGGTTGTCACGGTCGAATATAACTGACTTTAATTTTCTCGATCCTGAAGATGCCGCACTGGCGAAACCGGTTGCTGAGAAAGCTAAAAAAGTTACTAACAAGCATACCTTAGAAAAATTGTGTGGGATGTGGAGCCAGAGTAGAGATATCCACGTATATACTTATATTAAATAATTTTGTTGTCACATCATAGAGGTTTCTCTAAATAAAACAAATACATGTAAGCCAGCCTTCATCAACGCATTTACACCCCTGTGGTATCTATACAGCTAATTTGGTGAAATATGTTAATGCAATGATTAAGTACCTACATATAAACAATTATTCTAGCACTATATCTTTTATAGAGTTAGTGAATCTTAATAAAACTCGTCCATTCTGTACAGCTAACCAAAGATATTCGCCAATCCCACTCAGTTCAGGATCGGCAAGTTTAAAACTAGATTTGATTGCTTCCCAGTTCCACCCGTAGAATTTGTTTTCATGCTCTATAGAAAAAAAATTGCACAAAAATCATGTGTGTGTTTATTTTTAGTAAATTTATTGCGTTCCTTTGATTAAAAAACAGAAAACATCTCTACTGGTTTAAAGTACGGTTTAAAAAAACACCGTAATTCGAAGGTCATTTAGAGGCATAACCTTGACCGTCCGGTAACATCTAGAAGCAATCCATTTTCAGCAATGGGCGTTTTCGCGAGGCGGCTGCCAGCAACCTCATAAACACTGGTAAGTACACTTAGAGAACCCAAATTACCACAACACATATGTTTAAATACCTGACGATCGTTTTACTAACAAAGTTTCTGTGTATGGTGCTTTTAATGCCGGACGAGGTCTTTGAACCTCCTTTACCACTGCACCTGACAGGTTTCGAAATGTTTATCTGCATCAAACACAGAGGACTGCAAACCAGTGGCAGGGCTCTATTTAAGGAACTTTTGTTTTTTATTGTCCTAGAAATATAAGACCTTTTCTTTATCAATGTGGTGGTTATTATCCCAAATATGTTGTGTATAGCGAAGTGTCTGTCAAATGAGTTTAAAAGCTTACCTGTTAACCAAAAAGTTATTGAGTATCAAATTGAATCGAATTCATTACTAAAATTAAAGATGTTAAATTGGTGAAAGGCGAGGTTTTGATATCATTCGATGTAAATGAATAGATGATAGATGATAAATTTTCCCTTAAGTAAAAGTACCTAGATATAGTATATATAGCTAAATATAACGGACATTCGGATTGCTTAGCGGAAAATTAATTAATAGACACAGTACAAAGAAAATGTTAGCGGAATGCACAACATTTAGGAAAGATAAAATAGAGAAAAAAATTGTTTGCCTACCTTTTGAACCGCGTATCACAAGGCGTCACGAGAGCATTTTTAAGAAAGCCGATTTGCAACTGACTCTTTCGAGAAAAAATAATTTAAGAAATTTGTTATGTAATACGAAAGATAAAGATAAGCCCACTGAATTGTCGAGTATCTATGAGATAGGTTGTAAATATTGTAATATTAGATACGTTGGGCAGACTAGGAGACACATTGATACTAGATTGCGTGAATATCTGGCACAGCTCAGATACGGTAGTGTAGACAAGTCGTGTGTGGCATAACATATTTGGGATAGTAACCACCCCATTGATAAAGAAAATCTGAAACTTATGTTAAGTGCAAAAAGACAGACAGCGAAGGTAGATGCGTTCGAAAGTAATTATATTTCTAGGGCAATAAAAAACAAAAGTTCCTTAAATCGAGCCCCGCCACTGGTTTGCAGTCCTCTGTTTGCGCTCCGTCTTTGATGCAGATAAACATTCCAAAACCTGTCAGGTAGAGTGACAAAGGAGGTTCAAAGACCTCTTCCGGCAATTAAAGCAGAATACACAGAAAATTTGTCTGCGATTTAATCTCGCTCACGGTGTCGTTATTTACCTAACTCAGTATAAAAGGTGATGTTTAGTAGTAAGTAGTTAGAATTTTTCATCCTCTGATGGCGCTATCTTTGTAAGGGAAACGATCGTCGGGTCTTTAAAAATATGTATTATGGTGATTCGGGTTATCCAAGTGTACTCATTGTTCTGTCAACAAATGTTGACAAATGACATAACAATGCAGTTGCTGGTAGCTACTGGCGTTTGGTGAACTCGCCCACTGTTTATTGTTTATGTCAATATACCCACCTTCGAAACAATTTTTTGCGCGTGCGTGTGCGTGGAACGATATTGTAAACACAATAGCTTTTGAAAGCTTTGAGCTAATAACTGCGTTTTTGTTGTATACAATTTTTGTAAACGTAAGATAAAGTTATTAGAAAACCAGCCACGTAGGATGCAAGATTTTTGTTTGTTTTATTTTACTTCTCGTGATTTTTGACAAAGTTACTCGTTTCAAACTGGCGTCTTACCCTCGATATTCTAATCAAATCTAAAGACGAAAAGCACTTGGTTGGCTTCAGAAATGTCAAAGTTTTGGTGTATTCGTTCTTCACTAAACCAAAGTATTTTTAAAAACCAGTCACATCAAAATGTTGGCCTTTGGTTTTAGAAACGTCTTTCCTCGTACCTAATTGTTGATTGACCAATTCTCAAGATACAAAGATTTTAGAAATCTACTTCAAAGTATCAAATGCTTAGCCTTCAATCATTCTTTACTCCAGTCAAGTATTATAAAATGGTGGCCAGCGTAACTATATACTGATTTTATAAACATAATACCTTTCAAAGGACCTGATACAACAACTTCCTTTTTGGCACATACGATTATATCCTTATGTTTCGAGATATGTATTGGCAAAAAAACCAATTACATTAAATTACTCAAAGATCTTTTTTGTTTAATACATTTTTAAAACTTTTGGAAAAAGATCTTCGTTATTAAGGCGTAAGCGCAATAAAGGATAGGTTTTGGTTAAAAAAAAACTCAACTCTAACCTGTCCTGTGAAAGTTTGCTTAACGTACGATTTTCAATGTGACGCCCATTTATTAAAAAATAGATAAATGAACACACTCACAAGAAAGAAAAAAAATGAAGTGGAACTTGATTTTAGTAAATTAGTAATATTGCTTAGAAACTCAGGTAGATAAGCACCATTCGGCAACGTTGAATGCAACCCCCATTTATTATTTTCACTTTATATGACTTCTTTTCACACAAAAAACTGTTGCAATAAATTGTCATTTGCCGCTTATCTTTTTTGTAAAAATATATATTTACTGAAACTTCTTTCAAACGCTTATGCTTGTTATAATTAGCTGTCTATTAATAATAATAATAGAGAAACTTTGTATCTCTATGAGAGACTATTTTATTATTATAATTTCTTGCGGTATAAATTTATTCCGTACAAATTTATACTGTAAAAATTTATACACGCTCGGCTCAGAAGATGATTGGATTGTGGTTCAAGGTATCGCTTAGTATGGGTGTGATTTCAATGTGGCATGAAAGTGCGCATGTATGTTGAGTGTGTAATCAATTTTGTAAACACGATAACTGAAAAAAGCCTTTTTTGTTGTTGTATGCTAGTCTTGAAACAAGCGTAAAATAAGGTGATTAGAAAACGAGCCAGATCGGGACAGCGGTGAATGCGTTGTTTTTTAAAATTAAAAATCTCTTTGTTGTGAGTTGAAAAAAGTGTTTATAGGAAGTCTTGAAATATATCATCTCTTGTGATTTTTGTCTTAGCCCACTCCATCATTTCTACGTGGTGGCTGCTTTTAATAAAAGAGAAATTCTGCCGTTATTATTCGATCAAATCTGAAGATATTCTTTCTAACCGACTTCAAAAAAAGGAGGAGGTTCGACTGTATTTTTTTATGTGTTACCTCACAACTTTTTTCTAGGTGAACCAATTTTGATGATTCTTCTTTTATTTGAAAAATGGTGCTTCTCATATAGTCCCGTATAAATTTGATCAAGATCTTAGCAGTAGTTTTTGAGTTATCCTTAATGAAGTCAGTTTTCTTTTTTTTTTCTTTCAGCGTCGGTCTATTTCCGCGATTATGGCCAATCACTGGCGTCAGGGAGCATTTTCACCTAACTATCCCGGATATGTTGTTGAACCCCTGCTTTTCTGTAAGGAGAGTAGGGATCTTTAACGTGCCCAACATCGCATGGACACTGGACCGACAGCTATTTACGCCCCCTCCGAGGGGCGGAAGGTGAAGACGTTCAACTTACTCATATACAATGCCACAACCTCGGTTGATGTTAATCGTACAGTATGTACTGCAAAAGTGAAAGGGTAACCCTGGGAACCGAACCCGGTACCCCTTGGTTCAAAGGTACACGTCCTTACCACTAAACCACCGAGGCTCTAAATCTGAAGATAAATAGTGCTGCAAATTCAATCATAAATTCCACATAGCTGTGATAATTTATTCTCATGAAATGAATTTAGGGTCCATGACTTAACCACAAAGAAAATATTTGTATTTATGTACCCATAAACTTTTGAAACGTTATATTACTCGAGTTTTATTGAAAAAATGTTAATTTTCACCCAATTGCCCCTTACTTGTCCCATACCCCCTGAAGAGGTCTTGCCCAAAAACAATTCGAAGCGTTCATTTGTCGGGTTCTAACTGAATACCGAATTTGAAGATGATATCTCAATTCGTTCGAAAGCTATTACGCTTATCAACAGACAGACGTACATACCGACAGACCGACCGACCGACAGACACAAAAATGTTGCTTCCAGAATCAAGTGACTATGTGTTTTGAGACTTTTTACGCGGTTTAGCACAAAAAAAGTCGAAATTTTTTCAACAATATTCCACCCCCACACATTCAACAAACACATTCAATTTCAGCACATAATAGCAGATGTTTGATGAGATTAAAATTCTAATAAATAAATTCTAATAAATAAACCCTAAAACGTTATATTACTCGAGTTTTAATGAAAACATATTAGTTTTCACCAAATCATCCCCATTCATCCCCTAGCCACTAAAGCGATTTTACCCAAAAACAATCCGAACTGTTGGTTTGTCGAGTGATAACTGTATACTTAATTTGAAGACGATATCTCAATTCGTTCTAAAGTTATCGTGGCTACAGACATACAGACCGACATACCAAAAAATGTCGGTCCCAAATCATGTTTTATATATGTTTGGATACTTTTTACGACGTTTGAGCAAAAAAAAATTTTGAAATTTTTGTCGCCGGTGCGATACTTCCATACGTTGTGGAAGTAAAATCGTGTTGCAAATAGAATTATAACTTCCACATAGCTGCGATAATTTATTTTCATCAGAAAAACATTCTCATGGAATGAATTTGGGGACAGAAAAGAAAATATTTGTATTCCGTACCCATAAACTTTCGAAACCTTATATCACTCGAGTTTTATTGAAAAAATGTCAATTATCACCAAATCACTCCTTATTTATCCCCTACCCTCTGAAGCAATCTTACCGAAAAAGAATTCGAAGCGTTCCATTGTCGGATGCTAACTGTATAACACATTTTAAGATGATATCTGAATTCGTTCGAAAATTATTGCACCTATTAACAGACAGCGATACATGCCGACAGACCGACCGACCGACAGACAAAAAAAACTCGTCCCAGAAACAAGTTTTCTATGTGTTTTGAGACGTTTACGCCGTTTTAACAAAACAAAATTTCGAAATTTTTGTCAACAATATTCCACCCTCGACACATTCAACCCCTAATATAATTTTGGCACAGAATACCAGATATTTGATGACATTAAAAGTTCTCTAATAAATAAACCTTAAAACGTTATATTACTCGAGTTTTGACGAAAAAATTTCAATTTTCACCAAATCTCCCCCAATTTATCCCCTACCCCCTAAAACGATTTTACCCAAAAACAATCCCAATCGTCTTTTCTCTGTTTTGAAACTTTTTACGGCGTTTTAGCAACAACAAAAAATTTAAATTTTTGTGAACAATATTCCACTCCCACACATTCAACCCCTTATTTAATTTCAGCACAGAATACCAGAGGTGTGATGAAATTAAAAGTGTTCTAATAAATAAACCCTAAAACGTTATATTACTCGAGTATTGACGAAAAAATCTCAATTTTCACCAAATCACCCCCAATTTATCCCCTACCCTCTAATGCGAATTTACCCAAAAACAATCCAAACCGTTAGTTTGTCGAGGGCTATGTCTATACCAAATTGGAAGATGATACCTCAATTCGTTCTAAAGTTATCTTGGCTACAAACAGACAGACACACAAACCGACACACATAAAAATTTCGTTCCCAAATGATGTTTTCTATGTGTTTTGACCCTTTGTACCGCGGTTAAGCGAAAAAAAATTTTTGACATTTTTGTCGCCGATGCGATACTTCCACACGTTGTGACGATGTGGAAGCAATTACATTTAAGTATACTTAAATTTTTCAGATTTATGATCTTGATTCATTTCTTCGCTAAACTCAAGCAATATAAAATTTTTAGAATTTTCCGTTAAATTTACTAATTTTAAAATGGCGGCCTTTTTTATAAAACGGTTTCTCGTACAAGTATTGATTAGCCAAATTTCGAGTTAAAAGGGTGTTGCAAATAAGTTTTAGCAGTGTTAAGTTAGGCTTTATTGGTTTATTCACACGGCATATAGAATAGCTATTACTCTAAAAAACATTAAATTATAATCTTTCTTGTGAATGTTTTCTTAACTCTGTCGTGGTGACGTTGAAGATTTAATAAAAATAGATAAACTTAGCCAAAACAACGTATTAGTTCACTTAATCACAAGGTATTTACAATTAGATTTAAATTTACAAATATATATCTAGCTTGGCAGACTATTGAAAAACAGAAACCCTAATTACGTAGCAGAGAGAGGGGGGGGGGGGGGGAGCACACCACTAGTCTGTTCGCTGCTCTAACTCTAACCACAGCATAATATGATGCTGCTCTAACCTTGAATGAATCCTTTACGCCCCGTCTTGTTGACTCGTTCGCGCTAGGACGACGCAATCGCATCAGCGTTTCACTTCACGCACTGATTTTGTTTAAACGATTTTTTTAAACTTTGGCCTATTTACACGACTATGGCCAATCACCGACGCCAGTGAGCAGTATCACCTCACTATTCTGAAAATTTTGCCGAGCCCCTGCCTTTCCGTAAGAAGGATAGGGATCTTTAACGTGCATGGACATGGGATCAACCCCCTACGAAGGGCGGAACGTGCAGACCTTGAACTTGCTCAAATACAATGCCACAACGTCGGTTGATGTTAAATTTACAGTATGCACTAAATTTGGGAATCCTGGGATTCGAACCTAATACCCCTCGGTTCAGAGGCACACCTTTATAATCATTTTTTATTGATAAAAAAAGGCACACCTTCTTACCATTGGGTGACCGCAGCTCTTACGATTTTTAGTTTCGATACATAACGCACAATTTCTTGGAACCACTACAACTCGTTCATTTCAAAATGGCATTCATTTATCAAAACTATACATTAGAACACAATCACAATATGAATGTCGTGTAAAATGGGCCTTTATTTGGTTATAGTAACGTTGCACAGAAGGTCAAGAGAACATAAATGGCAAATTTAATTTGAACTACTCCATAAAATGTTAAGTAAAGTATCCTGTTCCAAAAAATGGTTACGCAAATTAAATAAACATATATAAAACTGCCACAGCCTTATTGCTAATAAAGTTAAGATAAAACCGGCATGTGCCAAACTGCAAAGAATCTATAAAATATTGTCTGCCTTAAATAATTTATTCGACAATTAATATTAAACCGTATAGCCCACAATAATGGTTAAGTGCCATTGGAAAACCCATTTTGCCATATTTTGTAACCTTATGATTGTTTCTCCAACTAGCTTAGCTTTTTATTAAAATATAAATTATACTAGATTTAAAGGAAACTCCTACCAGGTTTTATATATATATATATATATATATATATATATATATATATATATATATATATATATATATATATCTAGAGAACATTACCAACTAAAATACCTGCCAAGCATTAAGCTGTTTAATATATCTGGCTGTTTTAAAATTTATTTTAACTAACATAAAAGCCAAAAATGTATTCTAATTGATTTACTGGGTGTTGTTCTTTGTCGCAATCATCTTTTATGTTAGTTCATTAATATAGTTCTTAGAAGGCAACACACCTCTAAGAAATTGTAATGAATATAGATACGTTTATTCTCTGTTCTTGCGGCCAAATGTTGACAGGTATCTGTAAAGAATTGTTACATGTCTCTAGTCTATTTCATCATTTGATAAAACCAACTTTATTAGCGAAACGACCGTCAGTATTTTTACTCGGACGTGGTGGATTGCGTTTCATTACACTACCTACTTATTAGCGCTCACCACAGGTACTTAATGTCACATTGCTGTACTTATTTAAATAATCAACAGTTTTTTTTACTAGCTTCTTTACGAGAGCTACAAAATTCTTGGGGTGATACTTAACAATAGTTGGTGACAAAAATTGGTAGAATTGGTCGGGAGCAAAAGGCAAGAACGTTCAGAGATTTGGAGTATGTTTACTCGACGTTCTCTTGCCTTTTTTTAAAGCAAGCCAGAATGGATTTAAAGAATAAATGAAGGACAACAACAATTGATGAATTGAAATGTAACACAATTAATACTTAATACAAAAAATCATAATATCAAATAAAGACAAATATAAATATCAACATACACGTGATATGTAAAATGTTATGCACACTATGTGCAGAGTCTAACTCGGAACAAGAATGAACGTCGTATCACAGGCGAACAGTCTATTTATATCAAATCCCCCAGGCGTGGCACTATTGTTCCCAGAGGTGACTTTTTTGTGACTCTTTTCTTTGTTTTTGTTGTTTTCCATTTCTTCAACCCCATTTTTGTTGCTGCTGTGACGGTGGCCATTATGACAGCCACATATAGTAATATGGTCCATACACTCAGGTGATGTATAGGTATTCTGATTGGTCCTGGTGTGTTCTGTTTGATCGTTTGAAGTTGGCTTTGTATCTGATCGATGTTGTGTAGCTGTACGTTTTCTAGTGTTAATTCAGGTACCTTTTCTGGATTTACAGGATCTTCTGGATTTGGGGGTTCTAATTTCGGTAGATTGAATAGTTGTTGTGTTTCTGATGTTGTTGGGCCGGTCTTATAGATTTTGGTGCCTATTTTCAATTGGCAATTTGGTTGAAGGTTGACTAATTTGGTACCTTTTATTATATTGGTCCACTTTTGTTACTGGCAAGTTATTCTGGCATTTGTTTCCTCTGGTGCCATAACAATGTATTGACTGGTTCCATATCTCGAAATGGTTGCTTTATTTATTTTGACTATTTGTTGTTTACAGTTATTTATATGTTTTTGAAATTTGATTAATTCGATTTCGCATGGGTTTGGTTCTTTAAATTTTGACAATCTTCGTTGCGATAGGCATATTGTTTACTGCTTAGGATTAGGATTTGGTTCTAGGAATTATCATGGTAAAAGTGTGTGGATTTCTAGGGACTGGTAAAGTGTATAATAGATAATAATTATACTCCGATTCGTCTACTAGAGGTATCTCTATTTGAAATATAATTTTGAAATTGTTTTCAACTGCTTTTATTTTAAATATTTAATCCTATAGATTTAGATTAGTGGTTGTTATTAGTTTTGCGCGGTTGTTATTAGTTTTGCATTAGTTACATAGTTTTGTATTTTATTGATTTCTTTTATTATAAATTTAGGTTTTAATAGTGACGTGTGAAATATTCCCAATCTTGAAAAATGGATGGCATTTTCTGTTGTTAAAGCCAGTTCCTGAATATTGTTTAGTAAATAGCTTAACTGTGTGAGTAATTCCAGAATTTTTATGCGGTGGTAATGAGTTAGTTGTTCACTCCTAAGGCTATTAATTTTATTACCCAGTTCGTTTATTCTATTCACTATTGTGTCTTGATTATGACTCAATTTTACTATGGTTTTATTAAAGTCTACTATGGCTTCCAGCATGAATGAATTCTGCGATTGGAAAAGTTCATGAATTTTATTTTGATCTGTCGTTAAAACTTCTATTGCCTGATATATATGTTCTCCGTCTTGTGAATCTAGATTTCCTGTGATTGACTTAAAGATAGAACCTAATCCGTTTATCATGCCACGTTTCTGTCTGTTATTAAAAGTATTCATATTTGGAAAAATCCTATAAAATATATCGTCTATGTTCTCTATAGTGAAATTCAATGTTAGTATGAAATTGTGATATTCAGAATGGTAGTCGGTCATCATGAATTTAATAGTGTTTGCGTAATGTTGCTTTTTTTGATCGTAGTCTTTATGTAATTGTGTCAAGTCATGTATGTGCAGTAAATTCCATCTGTTAGTCTCTGTGTATGCCGTTCCGATTTTCCTGAGTAGCATGTTTGGATTGTCTGTCAAGTCTTGTATTTGTCCATTTATCCCTGCTGTAAGGAACCTGAAGGGCGTAAATTCCGTAAATGTGCTATAGTTTGTTCGTCATTTTTATGGTTTATTAAAATAGCTTTGTTATGCTCTAATAATGAGATTAATGAATATGGTCATGAAAATTGATTCTTATGTTTTTTTGTGGAATCCGGGAGGAATCTTTTTATATACAATGTCGCCTTCTTTAAATGGTTGGTAAGTGTGTTTGTTTGTCCGTTGTAATGTTGTTAATTTTCGAGTTTTCGATCCGATTTCTTACTATTTCATAAATAATTTGCATTAGTTCCTTATGTTGAACGTTATATTCTTGTGCAATTATTACTTCCGGGTCGTAGTTGAACATTTCCGGTATATAGCCAAATATTAAATCAAAAGGTAGTTTTAGCGTTTGGGAATGTATTGTCGAGTTATAAGCGAAGATACAGTATAGTATTAAGTCGATTGGTTTCATATTTTTAAATTTAGCTTTAAGTAAACGATGATTGTGCAGTGAAATATTTCAATTGGTCCGTTTGATGCGTGGTTGTATGTAATTATATCTGATATGCCGCAAGTAGCTCTTTTATTACTAAGTTCGAGAACTCCGTACCTGGATCTGCAATTAGGGTTTTACACGCTCCATATTGTGAAAAGTATTTTTTTTAACTTGCATTCATAAAAACAAGAGACAATTTGTTATCAACTCGGATTTTCATTCCTTTCTTATACTCGATTTTAAATTCATATTCTTCTAGTTTTAACCTCCAACGGAGTAATTTTGAATTTGGTTGTTTTAAGGAAAATAACCATTTTAATGGTTTATGGTTTGTATAGATGGCGAATTTCCGTCCGTACAAATATGGTCCGAAATAATTTGTTGCCCACAGGATGGCTAATAACTCCTCCATAGTGCTGTACCTAGATTCTGTTTCATTCAATGTACGACTGGCGTAAGCTATCGGGTGGTCCGCATTTGATTCACCCTGGCTCAATATTCCAGCTATCGCTACATTGGATGCGTCGGTTGTTAATATAAAATCTTTGGAAAAATCTGGTGCTATTACCACAGGTGAATTCATTAAAATGTATTTACAAGAGTTAAAGGCAGCAATGTATTCCTCGTCGTTGATGTTTGTTTTAGAGTTTTTTAAGCATTTGGTTAGTGGCTTCGTGACGTGTGCGAAGTTTTCTATGAATTTACGATAGTATCCAACTAAACTAAACTATCAACAAAATGATTTGATTTTGTGGCGGTGGTTCCGACCGCAGTGTTTCCGTCAACACTACTCTATGTTTCTGCATAAATACCCGTGACAGTTAAACGTTGCGTTACGTTATGCGACAGCCAGCTGTCAAGAACTACAGCATATAAGAGACACCCGGCGATCTCTCTCGCTCTATTCTCTACCAACCGCGACAGTGAACACACGTCCTCCACGCTCGGTCAGTTATCTGCTATGTACTCGTGTACTGTTGTAATTGTTATTATATCATAAAGTGTATTATAGTTAAATGTATCATATAGTTTATTCAGTTAGTGAAGTAATAAAGTTATATTAAATGTTTACGTATGGATTTAATATCAACAAGCGCAATTAACATCCATATTGGTGACCCCGTGCCGCAAGCCGAAGATGCCGAGCCTGATGTTCCAGCCGACGTCGCCTAACTTCCACGCACGTGCTCATGCCTACAGAAAACAAATATCTAAACAGGTCAGTCCTTTCTAATTTAAAAATTATCTGATTTTTTTTCACAATGGCCGAAGATTCTTCAAGCAGCAATATCATGGCAAGGGTTGCAATCAAATTACCTCCTATATGGAGACGTAACGTGAAAATCTGGCAAATGCAGGTTGACGCCCAGTTCGATATGTCGCAGATCAGTTCTGAAAAGACAAAATTCAGTCATGTACTCGCTATACTCGATCCTGATGTCGCAGAGTCAATTTCAGATTTTTTAACCCAACCATTATCATCAACCCCCTATTCAGATCTAATGAAACGTCTTTTATTAGAATTTGAAGAGTCCAAAAGTCGCAAAATAAATAAACTTTTAACAGAATTAGAATTAGGCGACAGAAAACCATCGCAACTTTTACGCGAAATGAAGTTTTTAGCCGGTAGTCAGATTGGAGAGGATTTCCTTAAAATTTTATTTCTACAACGTTTATCAGTCAACGTTCGTTCAATTTTGGCTTTGAGCAACGATTCTCTAGAAAATTTGTCGGTTATAGCAGACAAAATCGTGGAATATTCCGGAGATAAATACAACGTGGCTGAAATTCAGTCACGCGAGCCCGACAAGCTAGCCAAGTTAGAAGCGCAATTAGAGAAGCTACAGCATCAGTCAACGAATTGCGAACGCGTTCCCGATCTACCTCCCGAGAAAGACCCAAGCTTTCTCGAAATTCCATAAACACAAATTCCTCAACCTCCACGTGTTGGTATCATGAACGATTTGGCAACAAGGCCAAACGTTGCATCCAAACTTGCAATTTTAAAGCAAAACATGTGTCGGAAAACGAATAAGGCACTCCCTCCACGCGGCAGGAGACGAGAGCCACCTAACACGCCGCCTTTTTATTTTTGATAGACGCTCCAATATGAAATTTCTAATCAACTCTGGAGCGGATATTTCAGTTATTCGACCCCCTCACGACCAACGGAAATTTCAATCGAAACGTACCTTGTATGCTGCAAACGGGACCCCTATTCATACCTATGGCGAACAACTATTATATTTGGATCTAGGTTTACGCCGTAGGTTCTGCTGGCTCTTCACACTTGCCGATATCAAGCAACCATTTATAGGCGCTGATTTCCTAGCAGAGTTTGCTTTACTTGTGGATATGAAACATAGACGTTTAATCGATACAAAGACAAACCTCTCTAAGACCGGTGCTAACCCACCACCAGGAATTAATTCTAAAATTCATCTTGTAGACCCGACACATCAGTACTTCAAATTGCTACAACAATTTCCTGACCTTTTTAAGGAAACTTCTTCTAGCAACCTTCCAGAGGTTGAGTTCTTCCATACTATAAGTACGGAAGGACCAGCTGTCACTGCAAAAGCTAGAAGATTGCCCCCGGAAAAGCTAGCTCAAGCAAAGCTAGAATTTCAGCACATGATAAACTTCTGAATTTGTAGACCCCCCAAAAGTCCATGGTCAAGCCCCCTCCATATGGAGCAAAAAAAGGATGTCTCATGGAGACCATGTGGGGATTACCGAGCACTAAACGCTAAAACAATCCCAGACAAATATCCCATTTCAAATTTGCAGGATTTTAATGCCCAGTTAGAAGGCAAACGTATTTTTTCAAAATTAGATATCATTCGCGCTTTCCATCACATCCCAGTAGCACCTCAAGATATTCCCAAAACAGCAGTCATAACTCCATTTGGGTTACTCGAATTTGTTAAAACCCCATTTGGCCTTCGTAATTCAGCACAAACATTTCAAAGATATTTACATTCAATTTTAAGACATCTTGACTTTGTCTACTCCTATCTTGATGATATTCTCGTTGCATCAGCCTATGAAAAAGAACATCAAGAGCATCTAGAAAAACTTTTTCAAAGACTTCAAGACAACGGCATCCGTATCAATTCATCTAAATGTGAATTCGGAGTGGCCGAAATTTCATTTTTAGGTTTTCGTGTAAATAAATCTGGATTATTTCCACTTCCTGAACGCATCAAAGCTATTACCGACCTACCTCTTCCCGATACCATTGAAAAACTCAGAAGATTTCTAGGTCTCATAAATTTCTACCGTCGTTCTCTTCCACGTGCTGCGGAAATTCAGCAACCACTATTCGACCTCTGTCAGAATCCCAAAAAACGCGACAAACGTAAAATCGAGTGGACTCCTCAGACTCGAGAAGCATTCGAACGTTTGAAAGAGGCACTAAAAAACGCTACACTAATAGCTCATCCGTCTTCTTCGCTACCACTGATTCTCCATATCGATGCTTCTGATTATGCCGTAGGTGCTTCCCTCCAACAACTACGTGATCAAACACTAGAACCCCTAGGTTTCTACTCTAAAAAGCTTACTTCAGCCCAAAAATCTTACAGCACCTACAATCGCGAACTTCTAGCTGCTTATCAGGCAGTTAAATACTTTAGATATACCCTAGAAGGTCGCCATTTCACCATTTATACGGACCACAAACCTTTGACATACGCTTTTGAACAACGCGTCGATAAAGCATCTCCAAGGCAACTACGACATTTAGACTTCCTAGGTCAATTTACCACAGACATTCGCTACATACCAGGTCCTACAAACATTCCCGCAGACTATTGTTCTCGCATTGAAACAATTTCACTTTCTTCCACTGTGTCACTCCAAGAAATTGCGCAAGCTGAGTCATCTTGTGAGGAACTCAAACACCGTATACAGTCTAAATCTTCCTCATACAAATTTCAAAACATGCCTCTTGACAACGGATTGAATCTTATTTGCGATTCTTCTTCAAAAAAACTGCGCCCAATCATTCCGCCGAATTTCGCCGAAAGATTTTCGATTCTATCCACAATTTATCTCACCCAGGCATATCAGCTTCAGTCGATCTGGTCCAGGATAGATTTTGTTGGCCCAAATTGAAACGCGATGTATCTCTTTGGTCTACAACTTGCATTCCCTGCCAGAAAGTCAAGATATGGAGACACACTTCCAGTGCCATTGAACAATACACCCCAGCCATGAGAAGATTCTCGCATATAAATGTTGACATTGTGGGACCATTACCACCATCACAAGGTCAACGCTATCTGTTAACAATAATAGACAGATTTTCTCGATGGCCCGAAGCAATTCCATTGTCAGATATTACAGCAGAAACAGTAGCGAACAGTATTTCATCATGCTGGATCTCTCGTTTCGGTGTTTCGCAATACATCACCACAGACAGAGGTAAACAATTCGATTGCCACCTTTTCACACACCTCACTAAAACACAAGGTGCAGACCACATCAAGACCACAGCTTACCACCCAGCAGCAAATGGTGTAATCGAGAGATGGAATAGAGTTCTGAAACAGACCTTGAAAGCTCATATGGACGAAAACTGGGTCGCTAAATTGCCAATTGTGTTACTAGGACTCAGATCGTACATAATTCCAGAATATCGCTCAACACCCGCTGTAATAGTCTACGGAGAATCAATCAAACTTCCCACCGACTTTTTCAACAGCACACAAGCTCATGATGTTCCACCACTTATATCTCAGCTGAAAGAAGACATAAGGAAACTTCGACCAGTACCTTTTAAACATCATACTGCAAAAAAGGTATTTGTCCATCCTAAGCTTATGGAAGCTCCTTTTGTTTGTTCGCATTGATATTCCGCAAAAAACCCTTGAACCAGTTTATGACGGCCCCTTTGAAGTGTTATCCCGAACTGACAAAGTCTTCAAAATCAAGAAATCACACGGAGAAGAGACAATTTCTGTTGACCGTCTTAAACCCGCATTCATTCTTTGTGATAACGAAGAGACAACTTTCCAGCCTCAGAGACATCCTAGTGAAACTGAAAGTGACAGTGAAAGTCCAACACCTAGTGCAAGTGAAAGTGACAGTGAAAGTCAAACACCTAGTGAAACTGAAAGTGACAGCGAAGTTCCCGTTCCCGTTCAAACTACACGCCATGGACGTAGAGTTCGATTTCCACGAAGATACTTGAACTAATAGCGTTGCCACCGAGAGGGGAGTATGTGGCGGTGGTTCCTACCGCAGTGTTTCCGTCAACACTACTCTATGTTTCTGCATAAATACTCTTAACAGTTAAACGTTGCGTTACGTTATGCGACAGCCAGCTGTCAAGAACTACAGCATATAAGATACACCAGGCGATCTCTCTCGCTATCCTCTCTACCAACCGCGACAGTGAACACACGTCCTCCACGCTCGGTCAGTTATCTGCTATGTACTCGTGTACTGTTGTAATTGTTATTATATCATAAAGTGTATTATAGTTAAATGTATCATATAGTTTATTCAGTTAGTGAAGTAATAAAGTTATATTAAATGTTTACGTATGGATTTAATATCAACAAGTGCAATTAACATCCATAGATTTCTTTGGGGGTTTTAGGTACTGGGAATTTCTTTATTGCATCCAGTTTCCGGGGATTCGAACGAATCCCGTCTGGGCTGACCCCGTGTCCTAAAAACTCGGCTTCCTTCTTTAGAAAATCGCTTTTGTCTGGATGTATCTTTAAGTTGCTTTGTCTGAAGCGCTCGAATACCAGTTTTAGTTTTTCTATGTGTTCCTGTAATGAAGTGGAGAAGATTATGACGTCATGCATGTATACAAGGCATGTTTGTCCAATTAGACCCTCTAATACATTCTGCATGAGCCTGGAAAAGGTTGCTGGAACCCCTGATAACCCAAAGAGCATTCTGGTGTACTCCTAATGGCCTGTATCAGTTTTAAGCGCTGTTTTCTCTATATCCCTGGGGTCGATCTCGATTTGGTGATATCCAGATATTTAATCGATCGTCGAAAAATATTGGGCTTTCCCAATTTTGTCTAATATTACATCTATTTCGGGAATTGGGTGTCTGTCTGGTATTGTTTTCTCATTTAGTTTCCTGTAATCTATCACAATTCTCCATTTTTGTTTATTTGATTTATCCATTTTTTTATATGACCCAAATTAGTGAACTATAGGGACTGTGGCTTTTCCTAATAATTTTTTGCTTTAACATGTCATTTATTTGTCGGTCTACTTCTGGTTTATGTACGTAAGGGTATCTGTATAATTTATAATGGACGGGTATGTCATCGGTCGTCCTTATTCGGTGTTTTATTACATTGATGTGAATCAAAGGTTCATTTTTATTTAGAAAGATGTCTTGATATTCCGACAATAAATTAAATAATACTTGCTTCTCTTCATCGTTTGAATAATCCGTATCTATTTGCTCGATTATTACTTTTTCATTTATAATTTGTTTTTGCTTGCCCCTCGTATTTTTAACGTTTATGTTGTTCATCCGAACTGCATGTGGAATATTATTTTGTTTAACAGCCGGTTCATATGACATTAGTTTATGGCTATCTATCACTGTCGGTTTTTAGTGGTGAAGGACGTAGCCAGCGCTTGAGCTAACTGGAGCAAGTGGCCCTTCGAATTCTGGAAGTTCTAGGATGTTCTTCAATGCTTCTGTGACTATAGTTTCGCTGCTTGACAGCATTTTCAGACAGATTAAAATTGAATTAGTACGAAATCATGACAACTACAAATAAATATCTGTTGCTATGTTATGATATGATGTTTTGATCAAAAAATTTTATCAAATTGAAAATAAAATGAAACACAGATGACAGATGAGGTTTTCAAAATGTCTATGTGATGTATGTCAATATTTAACATAAAAACTAGAACTAGCCTATAATAACTATGATAACAGTTACAACAATAAAATAACTAAACAATAACAGTATAAAAGTAGTCTCTATATAACGAAAATATCGACATACATCAACTCATTATTTTATTACAACTTTTTTGAAATAATAGTTAAATTTATTTTCTTTGACATATTTAATTAGAAAGAAGAATATCCAAGAAAGGGGAATTCATTACATCAGTTTGCTTGTTTAAAACAAGGTAGTTATTGTCGTGTGTGTGCCTTTTGACTTCTAAAGCTTCAAAAAAGTCTAGTTTACGTTTGTCATTATAAAAATGTAGTGGTTGTATGCGGTTATTTATTGTAGGTCTATGTTCGGTATCAATAATATGTTTTGCAAATGTAGATTTGTCAGCGTGGTTATTTCTAAATGCAGAAATATGTTCTTTGTATTGGGTGTTAAAGTTTGACCTATGTAGATTGCGCTGGAATGTGTACAAGCTAATTTATAAACTCCAGCTTTTGTCAGGAATACTCCATACCTAGAAGACCACTATAGTGATTATTAAAATTAAAAAGACAAAATTCTTGTGTCTTATCTGAAATTGAACTGAGTTTAATATTCCACGTTTCAAATGTTTCGACGTGCCGTGAGCTGTACGTATGATGAAAGGCTATTTGTATACATTGTCTGAAAATTTATAATATGCTACTATGGGGTTTAAAAGATTTTTTGAAGAGCCCGAATCTAATAAAAGTTTACCCTGGATTTCTTTGAGTTCTATATAAGGTAAACGGCTTAAGGCGCTAATATTGTTTATATCTATTACGGTTATTGCGTTGAGGTGCTGGCAATGGGAAAATTTTGTTGTTGAATATCGTATGTTTCTGTTGGGGAAATTTCATGGTTTATTTCATAATCTAAATTATTTATTTCGTAACTTAATTCGTTTACACTGTTATCAAAATTGTATGTTATTTAGGTAAGATGTGTGTCTTTGTTGTAGTGACAGTCTTGAGTTAGAACTGCCTAATTCCATCGGTTCTGGGTATGTTCTGATTTAAATTGGGTCGTCCGTTTTTATTTAAATGATTATTAAAGTTAGGTCTTCTTATTATTGTTTCGCTGAAAAGGTCTGAAATTCGGTTGAAATGGTCTCTGAAATTGGACGTTATAAAAAGGTGGGTTGTTTTGTTTTTGGAATGGTGTTCGGTTCTGTCCTTCTTGTCTGTTATTATTAAAAGTTTTATGTATTGTTTTATCTCTATAACCAAAGTTTTCTTCCACAATAACTATTGTTCCCAGAAGTGACTTTGGTCTTGCTGACGTTGTTTCTCCTGCGTGATATTTCGTTGATTCTGTAGTTCTCAGCTTGCTTGCTTGAAGGTGCCTTACATCTTCTCGCTGACTCGGCTGTCCTGTTCGTGGGAAGGTGACCTGTTGTTATAAAGGCCCATTGTTGTGGCTCTTTTTATCTCGCGTGTGTTTGTGGTCCCGATTTTAAGTGTTGTTACTGTCTTTTATCACCAACTAAGAGACCCATTTTAGAAAAACTTTTAGAAAAGCCGGAAAAAAAGCTGCCTTTCGAATATAGTGAAAATTGTTTAGAATGTTATCCAAGGGTGAAACTGCTGCAGAACATTGTTATCTAAGGATGAAAGCGCTGCAGAATATTGTTTTGCAGTCGCCTTTGGAAGCGACCGGAATCATTGAAAATGCACCAGGTCCGAATTCTGCGCCGGATTTATTTATCGATGCTGGATCTGATCAATTTATTGATCAGAGCCAACATCTATAAATAAATCACATTCCATCACTGGAAAACGTGGAAGGTCTTATGCCTGCTGAAGATGGCATTAATTTGGCCAGCACACCTTCTCCGCGAGCAGCAAGTGTAAGAGCGGACATGTCACCCGTGGAAAACATGGAGGTTCTCACTCCCGCTGAAGATGACCAGTCATCTTTAGCGAGAATGAGAGCCGACATAGACTTGGAGGCTCTTATGTCGGTTGATGATGATGATGATGCTATGTTGTCTAACATGGGTAATCCTTTGGAGGCTTTCATTACTGATGACGATGATGCTATGTTGTCTAGCATTGCTCGTGCGATGTTGGCTTACATTACTAATGCACCATCACCGCAACCTGGGGTTAAGGAGTCGCGGGCCAAAGGACTCCAGGAAGCAAGCTGAGGAAGTGGAAATAACAACATAAACTTTCGATGAAGCTTTCTCCAAGACCGTCATGCGCGGTAAAAATCCGCCTCCTGCACGAGGTGACCCTGCTAATAGCTAAACATGACGGATCTAGACAAGGAGGGCGATCTAAACTCCCCCAATCTACGGTGTCACGTGACCCGTGCCTATGGATGGATGGCACCACTGCGATGGTGTCGTGAACGGAACCTCTGAAGTACCGGGCAACCCTCCAGAGTAACCCGCCTTGCACCACACAGGGGGTTCTGATGGTGTGGACAGTATTTCCCCCATTCTCGTGGGAACAACATGAAGATAATAAATACATATAGAACCAAAACCAATGAGGCTCGAGGAGTGGCTCCGGCTACAGACTTGTGCCTTGAGTCTATTCCGGAAACGGAGATGAGCCAGGGGGCGGCAGCGAACTCTGGAGGTTTCACGACTGGCGTAGATACGGGGGATCAATGGGTAGCTTCAGCCAGAGATCTGCCCCCGACACCCAAGCTGGAGGCTGGGTCCCACCAGAGGGCGGCGAGCTTCGGGGACTCCGGGGGCCCCTCCACCAGTGAGGACTCTACTGTAAGAGTAGAGGGACTGCCCCGGCAGTCCAAGCGTCTTTCTGGGGCGCAAAGAAAGAAGTTCCGGAGGGCACAGAAAATGGCGACCGGGACGTGGACGGTCGAGAAACCTGTAAAGGCGCAAGTGGGGAGTGCGAGTCAGAAGAGGACGCGCTCGAACTCTAGCACGCCCACTACAGACAGACGTCCCAAAAGGGCCAGGGCACCTGCAAAGGTGCAAGAGGAGAGTGCGAGTCAGAAGACGCCGCGCTCTGGCTCTAGCAGGCCTACTACAGACAGACCTCCCAAAAGGACCAAGGCCGGAACACCGGCGCAGACTGGCTCTTATAGGGTGGCTGCGGAGGGTCTCGGGATGGCGGTGATTGACAGACGCCATCCTGAGGTCGCGCTAGACCTGGGGAAGGCGGACCTGATCCAGGCTGCGGTGGTAGCTGCGGTGGTAGCTGCGGTGGACTCTCTTTAGAAAGGGGATAGAGCGCCTCACTTCCACCGGGCGCGCCTGCCGGGGGGCATCCTCTGGATAACCTGTGCCGGCCCACAGTCGCGGGACTGGCTGCGGAAAACGATCGGAGGCCTCGGTCAGATTTGGGAGGGGGCTGACTTGACAGCCGTCGAGCCGAGGAACTCCCAAAGAGACGCAAGGTCCTCGTACGGATCCCTGACACCGTCCCGCAGGAGACGGTGATCAATAGACTTAAGATCCAGAACTCTGAACAGGGGACGCAACACTGGTCGGTTCTAAGCAGGAAGGCAGAGGAGAAAGGACAGACTCTCGCCTTCTCGATCGACCAGACGTCTTACAGAGCCCTTGAAGGAACGTCCTTCAAGGCATTCTGGGGCCCGGGAAGGGTTAGCTTCCGCCCACTGGGGAAGCAACTAAGGGTTAATGGGACTTAGGTTCCTTCAGGTCAACCTCCAACACAGTAGGGCAGCCACGGCCGGACTACTGATGGCTCTGAGGAACACGGATGTGGCCCTCATCCAGGAACCGTACTCCTATAAAGGAGAGATCAAGGGACTCGGCGGAGCTACTGGAAAGCTCATCTACAGCAGATCCATCGAGAACCCTAGGGCCTGAATTTTTGTCAGCGAAGGGATAGAGTTTCTGCCTCTAATGAACTTCTGTTCCAGGGACCTGGCAACGATCAAAATCCGATGTGGAGGAGCGGATGGGCTGAGGGACATTACTGTCGCGTCAGCCTATCTGCCAGGGGACAGCACGGACCCTCCTCCACCCAACGAATTGGAGCAGCTGATGGTGGGTAGCAGAGCAGGTAGATGGCAGGCCATCATCGGCATGGATGCGAATGCGCACCATGAGTTGTGGGGAAGCTCGGACACAAACTCTAGGGGTGAGTCACTTTCACAATTCTTTATGAAATTTAATTTAGACATATTGAATAGAGGTAATAAACCGACCTTCGTCACAACACGGCGTGAGGAAGTTTTAGATCTAACAGTTTCCACCCAGTTTCTGGGTGACTTTTTTTAAGAGCTGGGCTGTGTCTGGGGAAGTGAGTAGCTCAGACCACAGAGTCGAAAGACAAACGGTATGGTACCGGGACCCCCGCAAGGCGGACTGGGAAGCCTACAGGTCAGACCTAGCTGTGGAACTGCGGAGGGTTAAGAGTACCATAGACAACTCAATAGACCTCGGCATTGCAGCAGCCCAATTCCGAGACGCAATCACCTCGGCCTATAACGCCAACTGCCCCCTGAAAATGAGGGTGTCCACCAGGAATGTCCCGTGGTTGAACGATGACCTTAGGCAAAGGAGGACGCAGGTTAGTAAGCTCTTTAACGCGGCCAAAAGGTCGGGAGAATGGAATGAATATAGACAGGCCCTAACGACCTATAACAAAAGACTTAGGGACGCCACGAAGGAGTCGTGGAGGAGGGACTGCGAGGAAGTGGAAAACACGTCCGAGAATGCTCGACTACACAAGATCCTGTCCAAGGGCCTTCAGACTAACATAGGCTCCCTTAGAACATCCACGGGAGGCTTTACAAGATTGGGGGAGGAAACTATGGAAATTTTACTCCAGACGCACTTACCCGGCTGTAACATAATAAACCAATCACCTCCGGACTGGGAACACTCAGAAATAGAGGCGTCTTATAGGCGGGCATCTAGAGTAGACTGAACAGTCGTTAAAGAGGTGGTTACCTGGAGCAAAATCAGATGGGCCATTAACAGCTTTAAGCCATACAAGTAGACGAGACGAGCGACCTGGCTGGGCAGAATGAGGTGACCCTCATCTGGGTGCCGGGTCACTCGGGGATCAAAGGCAATGAAGAAGCTGACAGTCTCGCGAAGAGAGGGTCAGCAGAACCATTTATGGGACCAGAACCGGCTCTGGGCGTGTCAAAGAGCACTGCCAGGGGAGCCATTAAGTCCTGGGTCAGAAACCAACACAAGGTGTACTGGGCGGACTGTCCAGGGCTCAGACATGGGAAGTCAATAATTGATGGACCCAGTTCAAAGAGAGCTGTGGGGCTTCTAAATCTTAGCAGAGGACAGCTCAGAAACACAACAGGTCTCTTGACGGGATACATGGCCGTCAAGAAACACCTGCATAAAATGGGGCGGTTCGAAGGGGACCTCGCATGCAGACTCTGCGGCGAGGGGGAGGAATCAGCCCAGCACATCTTGTGTGAGTGTATAGCTCTGGACCGCAAAAGACAACTGATCTACGGTCAGTCTAGACCGGAGACAGAGCAATAGAAAACTTCACCCTACCGATCGCTGTGCAGACTAGTTCAAGGCACAGTGATTTTGGAATGGGTGGAGTAAGACTAAGGGTATGCACAATCAACCAAGGGTTGCGCTACTATCGGGGCGGCAAGGCCGCGGACGAGCCCTGGGGGAGCAAAAAAAAATCACCGCAACCTGCATATATTACGGAGACAATACAGCGGCTACTAGATTAGGCAGAAAAGGTCTCCACGGTAATCAAAAGGCGGTGACGGTACGGTTGGGTCGACATCAAACAGTGAAAATTTTTTGTGTGCAGATTTAACTGTTGTGGTAAGTTTTAATTTTTTTTCTTTTTTCTTTTTTTTTGATTATTGTTTAAGAAATTGAGAGAAAGTGGGTATTTTTTTTTTGTTTATCGTTTAAGAAATTGGGAGAAACTATGTAATTCTTTTTCTAGCTTTCGCATTCTAATCTAACGGCGAAAAGAATTTTTTTCTAGCTTTTGCATTTCAGCTTAAAAATGTGAGCGATACGAGGGGGATAGATAGAGCAAAAAACACAAATTATCAAAATTAGTTTTGTACAGAGATAATGATGCTTTAGAGATCTTTTTTATTTCACGATTAGAATGCAAATTAAAAGTTATTTATTATAAGTATTTAAAACAGATAACTAAAATAAAACCTTTAACATGTCAAAAGCAAAAAAAAATTCATTGAAGGAAGCCTATGCTTTATTTGTGAAATACTATTTATAGATTCAGATGTAAAAGTAAAATATGGCCGTAAGATAATGGGAAACTTTAGAGGTGCGAAACAACGCCTACAACCTTAATTTTAAAACCCTTTTGCAAATACTAATTTTTTCCATAACTTAAAAAATTATGATTCACATCTTTTTTGTTAAACAACTTGCTCTTAATCAAGAAGTAATAATTCCTCAAACATTTGAAAATGCAATTTAAGGAATGGGAAAGCGTGTTCTTTTTCCAAAAAAAAATTTCTTTTTCAAAATTTTTAATGAAACAAAATTTTAAAAAAATTCTAATAATTCTTGTTTCTATTACAGAAAATAATATAGCAAGAGTTGATTATAGATCTCCAAGATTAATCCTCGCCGGGTAACACTAACGTATAATCAAAGAGGTATTTAGTGAGCGATTTTGTTGAATTCAGAAGCACTTTATCAATATGAGTGTCACATGTCAGAGCATCGAAACCGGCACTTGCTGAGTAACGTCGACTTATGTACAAAGAAGTATTTAGTGAGCAATTTTGCTGAATTCAGAATCACTTTATCAATATGAGTCTCACATGTGCGACGTGTCAGAGAACCTTCAGCAGAAAGATATGAAGAACCGACATAAGACAACTGAACGTTGTGTCAGCAAATCGACAGATTTGATACAATGTGAACCACCAACAAAATGCCCTCACCAAGCCATCGACATGGAGACAATTTCGAGCATTGCTGGACCAAGTGGAACCAGGAATGTCGCAGTATCACCGACAGATAGTCCTAACGCTGGATCGTCGACCACAAATCAACCAACTGTGCCAACAAAGCGTCGTCGCACAGCCGTCGACAGGGTGACAAACACTGCTAGAGTCGGACCATCGACAACAAATTAACCAGCCGCGACTATACGCTGCAGTGCCTGCGACTGTGAAGTTCCTGCCAACATGTATGCTGGACATATCAGGAGCACCAAGCATAAAGCTCGATTTTAGAAACCTTTAGCAGATGGTGTCTATGAGTGTAGGAGCACATTTAAAGGGAGAATAGTGAGTTATGAAATTACTACTGACTATGTAGGACTAAATATAATTGATTATATAAATAATGTTAAAGATGTCAATTGATATGCTTAAAAACGAACTTCATAAACTAACAGCATTTAAATGTAATTTTGAATTATTTGGATTATATATTTTACCCTCTCGTAATACAAGGGAAGTTAAATCTCATAACACATCTAATCAAGTAGTAACAGCTTCATCTGATTTAAAACGTTTGTTTAATGATTTTGTAATCAGACTAGACCAACGCGCTTCCGACTTCACAGAGAAAGATTCAGGCTGCGCGCTGGAAAAAAATTTATAGTTGGAAATAAATATTAATAAGTTTAACCCTTTAAAAGCTGATTTATACTTGCCATTACCACGTGAAACCGCATTAAAATAATATATAATTAATACTAAAAATAATTATGTATATTGTTTTGTTTGGTCAGTACTAGCTGCTATTTACAAACCAATGGTTCAGTTTCTTCATCAAGCTCCTTTCCAAATTTTAACGATACCTGTATCGATTTTACGAATTTATCATATCCTGTCGCATTAAAATCAATACCTGGATTTGAAAAAAAAATCTATCAATGTTTAGGGCCTAGAGAATGTTTTTAAAAATAATGTCTATAAATATCAAGTTACTGGCCCTCTTCATTAAACACAAAAAAAGCAATCCACCCACATAAATCTATTGCTACTTAAAGATTGAGTGGGAAATTATTACTATTGTCTTATAAATAATTTCTTCCCAGATATCGAAAAACACGACTGAAGCATTTTTGCGATGGTCGTTTACAATATTTTGATTGTGGAGAAAAGCTACTTCGTCCTGCTCAAAATGATTGTAGTTAGGTGACTGCAAAAATTCCACAGTTAAATACAAGGATTGATAAGTTAGGTCATACGGTTTTAGATAACGTTTTAAAATTTGAAAATTTCGAAAAACAGCTGAGATTACCTTTTTTGTGTTTATGCAGACTTTGAATGCATTTGAGAGCCTATAGAAGATAATACCAATGATAATAACAAAGAAACTTTTACTGTTAAAAAATATAAGCATGTACCTTGTTCTTTCGCATATTACATTAAATGTTCATCTAATGATGAATTAGCTAAATTAGTTCTGTACAGAAATGATAATGCCCCAGTGGTTTTTATTTCACGATTAGAAAGTGATTTAAGAGAAATTTATTATAAGTATTTAAAACCAATAACTAAAATGAAACCTTTAACATGTCAAGAACAAAAAATTTCAATGAAGCAACCCTTTGCTTTATTTGTGAAATGCCATTTACAGATTCAGATGTAAAAGTAAGGGATCACTGTCATTTAACGGGAAACTTTAGAGGTGCGGCACAAAACGCCTGCAACCTTAATTTTAAAACCCCTTTGCAAATACCAATTTTTTTCCATAACTTGAAAAATTATGATGCACATTTTTGTGAACCAACTTGCTCTTAATCAAGAATAAGTGACTGTAATTCCTCCAACATTTGAAAAATATATTTCCTTTGCGAAAAAACCTCCAACTGATAAATATACTAGTGCAGATGGCACAACAAAAACAATTTTTCTTCTAATGAAAATTTTACTCATATCAATTTTTATCGGCTTCATTCAATGAATTGGCTTCAAACCGCCCCAACTCAAGGCAAACCTCGTTCTTAATGAACGTAGATATTACATCCATGTATGGTTTCGTGATGAACCAGAAACTTCCCACGTAGAATTTTCATTGCTTCTCGCAAGAGGAAATTCAATCTTTACATAATACTGTTTCAAATATTCCAGACGATTCTGAGTTGGGTTATTATTTGGAAGTTGATCTTGAATATTCTACATAATTAAACGACTATCATAATGACCTACCGTTTTGTCCGGAAAATTATAAGCCGCATGGTAGCATAGCAAGAGTCGAAAATTAATTCCGAATTTGCAAAATAAAGAAAAGTTTATTTTACACTATAGAAACTTAAAACAGTGTCTAAAGTATGGCCTTAAATTAATAAAACTTCACAGAGGTGTACAATTTTCTCAATCGGCATGACTTAAACCATACATAGAGTTAAATACAAAGTTGCGAAATTCTGCCAAGAATGACTTTGAGCATCGTAGTTTTAAATTGAAAATAAACTGTATATATGGAAAAACGATGAAAAATATTGAAAACCGTGTAAATATAGAGCTTGCAACACGCGTTTGAAAAAAATGTTAAAAGGAATGGTGCTGGAAATTATATAAGCAGGCCCCATTTTAAATAATCAAAAATATTTTGTGAAAATTTAGTAGCTATTCAAATGCCAAGAACATATATTGAATATAACAAATTTATTTATGTTGGATTCTCAATACTAGATATATCAACAACTGTACTTTATCATTTTTTTATGGATTCTTAAAATCATTATATCGTGATAATATATCTCTTTTATACACAGATACGGATTCTTTAATAATTTATTTATTAAAATTTTTATGAAGATATAAAACAGCACATTGATAAATATGAAACTTCTAATTATGACCTAAATAATATGCACAACATTCCAACAAGCCTATCGACTATATGAAAAATTAGGGTTGAATATGGTAGGAAAGTGTTGGAATCATATTACGGTACTTCTGCGAAAGCATATTGAATAAACACTCCAGATACAATTACAAAAAAGACAAAATGAATAAATAAGTCAGCATTAAAAAGCAGTTAGAACTTAAACATTATAAAGCAATTGTGGATGGAGAATGTTCAACCGTACATTGTCTCATGTATGTATTTCAATCAGAATCTCATCTGATTTTTACCAACCTTATACGTAAGGTCGCATTATCTAATAAAGATCACAAACGATACATCATCCCTTCATCAAGTGCCACTTTGGCTTGGGGGTATATAGATAGTCCATTGACAAGTCTATCAGCTGACGAAGGATTAGATCGTCTTATTTAAGTAATGAAAGAGGTTGCTGAAAGCGGGTTAAAAATATATAAGTAGCATTTAATGTTAGCTTGTCAGTTACTTTGGCTCTAAACATCAGTCAATACTTATATTAAGAACTTTTCTCCCGATTCTGTGGTGAAACACAAACAATTTGTAAACGTACTTTGCGATACATAATTACTAGAATTGATTGTGAAGAAAATTTACTAGTTGGTGTAGCTATTTTAAATAAGAGAGCTACACTCTTCTAGATGCAGCTTTTTGTTATATAGTTGATAGCGAGGTTTGCAGCAATAATTTAATTTTATTATTGGTGGAAAAAATTAAAGTTGGACAAGTTTATAGATGACGTGATTGAAGTGGTGAAGCGTGGTGGCCATGAGTTTATAAGTACCGATTTGTGAAAAATACTATTTGTTTACTTTATTAATATGTAGAGGTTTGAAGAATTTTGATAAAAATTATCAAAAAACAAATATTTATTCAAAATATAGACAAATTTATTCATTAATCGATGAAACTATTTGCAATGTTGCCCATTTTGCAGATGTTAAACTTTTAAAATGTATATAGGGTGTAATTAAACAATTCAATATTAAATTTCACTTGAGCCAAATACGATTAAACGAGCGTAAAGAAGTTCATGCATGTTTAGCAAAAAAAGTCTCAACACAGCAAGTGCGTTATGGTAGTGAATTTTCATAAAAATGTTTTTAATAGGAAATATGTGTGTTTTTTTTAATTGGCATCAAATTTGGTTACCAGTATAACCTATATAGTAATATAACATATATAGTAAAAACAATATGCCATGTTTCATCAAAATAACTTTATTGTTTGAAAATGTACAAAAATTTCCGAAAGTAAACTTAAAGTGTTCCCGAAAAAAATCGTTTCTTGGTTATCCTTATAGGTTAATAGCAAATTGAGCTATTCAAATATGAAGCATTTGATCTAAATTCGCTACCATAACGCACTTGCTGCGTCCAGAATTTCTTTTCTTACAAACGTGCCTTATATTTCGATGGAAAATGCAAAAATGCAATAACATAAGGCGTGTTTGATTGAAAAAAAAAAGATAATTTGCGTCACCAACGACTTAGGGGCCAGCCTGTGATTATAGAAATATTGTTTTAATATGTAGCTCAAGACACCATATAATTAATATATACATTTTTTTTCATATCTTGTATAATAACGGATATATTGAGCTTTATTGATTTTTTACGAAAATTCGACAAATATTTTATACCATTAAACGATAAACTCTGTAGCTAAGGCTACAGCCAAGCATCAGAAAAAGAGTCTATTTGAATTGATTTTTCTGGAAATATTTTAGTAAAATGAAGGACAATGACGGTTGAAACTAAGACCTCAGGGTTTCTAAAACATTATTCTTGTGACATTTTATTTCCATAGCCCGTATTATATTCAAGTTTGTTGCCTAAATGTTACCAATTTAGACATTTTAAATCGCAACTTTGACGTTTTGAGGAAAACCGCAATTTAGTTCCTTGAAATGCCTATAACTTTTTTGTCTTTTGACCTACATGGTTAATTTTTAGTAAATAACTTACCTATAAGGATATAAACGTGCGCACCAAATTTGGTTGCCCTTACTTTGTTAATTTCAGAGACATAAATTTTTTTCGAAAGAGAACACATCATTTTCCGAGAAAATCTGGGCCGATTTTCTTGGCTAACGAACTTATCCAAGCCATTTGCAAGAGGAAGGTATTCACCAAATTTAATTAAAATCGGCCCATTATTTTTTGAGTTATCGGTGTGACACACACACACACACACACACACACACACACACACGCACGCACGCACGCACGGACGGACGGATGCACGCACGCACGAACGCACGCACGCACGCACGAACGAACGCACGCACGGACGCACGCACGGACGCACGGACGCACGGACGCATGCACGCACGCGTGTGTTCAAGTGTTTCATAGATATTGTGATTTTTTTACATTTTGCGGAACTTCTATCCTCATTTATAACACTTTGTATTTCATATGTTTTTAAAGATAAACGGCTGGAATTTAGAATACTATAACTTCTAGGATGAAGCCTTCATATTATCTACCTAAAGTTTACCTGTATCATACATAGTGTTTTAAATTTAAAGAGCAACATATTCAATGTTGCAAAAATCATTTTTTTCAAATGGTGCACCCTGTATATTATTAACAATTCGAGTTCTAAATTTAATTCTACACCAGTTTCATATAAGTTTTCCTATACCTATCTCTCACGAGTAACTTGCTACTAGAGTTTTTAGGTAACAAACTCCTTTTCTAGAGAGTATACATTACGCTGCACAATAAAGGCAGCTGTGGCTGTCAGAAAACAGAATTTTGACAACACATGGATCCTAAAGCGTCATTTAAATTTTAAAGTTAATCTGAGTGTGTTTATATTACTCACGATATAGAAATATTAAGCTAATAAAAATGCAGAATAGTGAAGACTACTCTAATATGGATATTTTAAATTTACTAAGTGAAGATTGGAAACTGTGATGAGCACTGATAAGTACACTCGTAGAACCCAAATCACCACAACACATTTTAAAAAGACCTGACGATCGTTTCACTAACCAAGTTAACGTCATCAGAGGATGACACATTCTAAATACTTAAAAAACTAACATCAACTTATATACCGGATCTCAGGTAAAGAGATCGAACTGAGATGAGACACTAGTCGTAGGCAAATTCCACAGTGTATTGTATTTTTATCGCCGGGCAAGGTTTTTGGGCTATCCCTACTGCTTTATCTAAAAAGTGTCAATCTGTAATAGTTTTGAGAAGGTTCTACGACAGCTAAATTAACAAAGATTCCTTTGGCGGCAATAACTGTATACTTATGTTATCGGTAGAACGTGCCGAAAACGTGGCAATTTTATTTAGCAAAGCAATCGATCAAGTGATTCGTAATGGGCGCTGGTGAAGTGTTCATACATTTTTTGTTGTAACTATATTTCGCAATATATATGCTTTCGAACCCATTTAGCTGTCCTGGTTTTCTAACATTTTTTATTAATTCAGATTAGCTTTATCAACGTGATGATTATTATCCCAAATATGTCGGGCGACGGCAGACTTATCTACAGTACCGTAACGTAACTGGGATATGTGTTCTTTGAATCTAATTCCAATCGATCTTTTTGTTTGTCCGACGTATTTAAGATTACAATCTTTACAACTTATTTCATAAATTCTCGACATTTTGCCCGCGCTATCCTTGTCTTTTGGGTTACCTAGCAAGTTTTTTTAAGTATTTGTTGTTGAAAATGTTAGCTGTAAGTTGACTTTTTTAAAAATGCTGTCTAGACCCTTCGTGATTTTAGGTTCAAATGGTAAGCAAACAATGTTTTTTTTCCGATTTTTCTCTTCTGAACGTCGTTTATTCCGTCAACATTTTCTTTGTTTTCTGTTTGTTGATTAATGTTTCCACTAGGCAAGCAGTGTATCCGTTATATTCGGCCACATTCTTAATATAATTTAATTCTTTGGTATATCTACTTTTGTTTAAAGGAAAATTAATTAACCGATTTACTAAAAAATTCAGACTGGCCATTTTTTGTGCGTACGTATGATGTGAGTCGTTCGGGATGTAGCTTAGAGTAGTGGTTTCTTTTCTATAGACATCGAATTCTAAAGTGTCTTTATTCTTGATAACTAGTACATATAGAAAGGGTAGTTTATTATTAATTTATAATTCGTGGATAAATCTTATAGAATCAAATTTATTGTTTAATTTGGCAATAAAATCTTCTATTCTGCAAATGTTTGTGTTAAACACCGCGAAAATATCATCCACGTAACGACACCACACTCTAGGAAAATAACCACTTTCACTTCCAAGAGCTGTTTCAAATATGTTCATGAAAAGTTCTGCAATAAATGGCGATAGCGGATTGCCCATTGCCGTGCCTTGTGTTTGTTAAAAAAATTCATTGTTGAATTGAAAATTATTTTGTTTGATGCAAAGATTTGTTAGAGTTAAATACTCTTTGCAGACATTTTCATTTATGTTATTCATTTTTAGCAACTGCTCTAAATATGTTAAAGTTTGCTCCGTGGGAACGCTAGGAAACAATGAGATTACATCGAATGAAATTAAAACCTCGCCTTCAGTCAATTTAAGCTCTGTGATCTTATTAATAAATTCAAGTGAATTTGTTACTGAAAAACTTTTCTGTTTGACAGGCAAGCCTTTAAACTCATCTGTTAACCACTTAGCTAAATTATAAGTCGGGGAATTTATAACCGAAACAATAGGTATAATTGAATTTCCCGGTTTGTGAATTTTTGGGAGACCGTACTTCTTGGGAACTTTCGGATTAGAAACTTGTAACTTTCTTCCTAAGTCTTTTGATATGAGATTGTGACAACATTTTAGACTATTTTTAACGTCCGAAATCATTTTTCGTAGCGGGTTTTTATTTAAATACGTCGGACAAACAAAAATATCGATTGGAATTAGATTTAAAGAACACATATCCCAGTTACGTTACGGTACTGTATATAAGTCTGCCGTCGCCCGACATATTTGGGATAATAATCATCACGTTGATAAAGATAATCTGAAATTAATTAAAAATGTTAGAAAACCAGGACAGCTAAATTGGTTCGAAAGCGTATATATTGCGAAATATAGTTACAACAAAAAATGTATGAACACTTTACCAGCGCCAATTACGAGTCACTTGATCGATTGCTTTGCTGAATAAAATTGCCACGTTTTCGGCACGTTCTACCGATAACATAAGTATACAGTTATTGCCGCCAAAGGAATCGTTGTTAATTTAGCTGTCGTTGAACCTTCTTAAAACTATTACAGATGGACACTTTTTAGATAAAGCAGTAAGTAGGGAAAGCGCAAAGACCTTGTCCGGCGATAAAAATACAATACACTGTGGAATTTGCCTACGACTAGTGTCTCATCTCAGTTCGATCTCTTTACCTGAGATCCGGTATATAAGTTGATGTTAGTTTTTTAAGTATTTAGAATGTGTCATCCTCTGATGACGTTAACTTGGTTAGTGAAACGATCGTCAGGTCTTTTAAAATGTGTTGTGGTGATTTGGGTTCTCAAAGTGTACTTATTTTAAATTTATTTTATATTCATGGGGAATGCAATCGGAATGTAAGCAGAACATGCAGGATGTTTAATGAGAGGTATCCGACTCTATCGGTAATGACTAGAGGAAAATTTGCAAGGATAGAGGAACGATTTAAATTGACTGGAAGTGTCAAAACTACACGACATGATCCAAAGCCAGTAACTGAAAATGAAGATAATGAGATCAACGTTTTGGCTTATTTTCAAGTTTACCCGCGTAGCTCTATACATCTACCTACTCGAGCTTTGGGAATATCAAGTTTATCTATGCATAGAATATTGAAATCTCATCAAATGCACCCATTCAGAAATCGTCCTACAAGAACTTCGACCTGGTGACCATTTAAAAAGAATGGAATTCTGCGAATAAATGTTTCTGAATATTCAACAAGATGAGAATTTTCTCTCTAAAATTATCTGGACCGACGAATCAAAATTTAGAAGGGAAGGAATTGTGAATAGGAGAAATAGTCATTTTTGGGCAAGTGAAAACCCTAATATATATAGAGAAGGACGTTTTCAAACAAACTTTAGTTTTAATGTGCTTTGAATTATTATGGACAATAAGGTTTTCGTGGTACGTTTGAAGGGGAAATAAAATCAATAAAAATTCAGGCAAACTAATTTACTTCTTAATCTCAGGGTTTTTATAATGGGCTCCTAGACAGAGATTACAGACAAATGTTACACTTATTAATTTCACTATAATATTCAGTTGACAAACAATAGGAAAGGTGGTAAATCCGGCTTACGTAGCAGAGATTTTACCCCATGTCCTTGCTGTTTGCAGGTCGAAACTCTAATGCCTATTCCTCACCCTGCTGGCAGCCACTTGCTACCTCGCTCTAGGCCGACATATACAGCGGCGTTCACTCACGTCACTCACTTATTCTTTTATTATTTTACGCATTTCTGGAACCACCACATTACCCCCCACTTAAATCTAAGGTACATGGTGTAACAGGGACGGCTGATTGAAGTAAGAAGCAAAATGCTAATATAAAAGAAAAACGGAATATAATAATCACATAATTTAAAAACTCAAGAATATTCTTAGGCAGGATATGATTTTCTCATCATTAAAAATTAATTAAAAATTATGGGCAATGTTTTATATAGCTTCAAATTGACAATATTCTGACGCGAGACTTCGTTCCCTTGCTCATTTTCAACAACATAAGAGTTTGGTCCAGCTTGTCGCAATATGTAGAGCGGCCCGTGATAAAGCAAGAAAAATTTACGAATTGTACGATTTTCGGCTGATGACTGTGAATGACCCCTTTTTTTTTGTTCCCTCAGGGCTCGTCCGCGGCCTTGCCGCCCCGATAGCACCCCTTAGTGACCCCTTACAAGAACCTGATCTCCCACGTTATAACATACTAGGTTATCTTTAGCGTTATACCTTATAGGTCGTTGCTCGGGTTTAGTTTGCAGGCGTTCTCGAGCTAAAAACCAAATATCCTTGCGCCTCGGAGTACGTCCTTCTTCTTCTGGAAAAATTACGTATTCCGAGTCTGAGTCTGAGTCTACTTTCTTTTGCTTTTTGACAGTCCTTTGGGCAGAATACGTGTCTTCTTTCTTTTTCTTCGGCTTTGGCTCATCGTCAAAATCGTCTATGTCATCTTTCTTCTTTTTGGACTTGAATTTTTTTTCAAATTCAGAGTCTGGAGATGGTGACTTTTCTTTAGATTTATGTTTCTTGTTTCTATCTGGGTTTAATATTTCTGAATCTATGAAGGAGGTGGACTCCTGTCGTAACCTCTTGGCTTTTGCAAAAACTTGGTTCTTCTTACGGATCCTTTCGAATTCAGCAATCAATTCAGTGCCGTCTAGATGGTCCTCCAGCCCCCTCATGCTGACTTCTTCTAAATAGCCTCTCCATTTTAGAAAATATTTCAAATTTGCCTTTGGTACCCCCCGATCAACGATATTTTCAACGGAAGATTCTTGCTCACTCCCACTCTCTTCTACTTTGTTTTTGCTCTTCTTGGATTTGTGTTCACTCTCAAAGTAAGAAACCACGCCCTTCTTAGCCTCAGATTTCTTTCGGCTTTTTCCCTTTTCTTCTTCTTCTCTTAAGTGTGCATCTGAAGCAGCTATTGTAAAATATTCCTTGAGATCTTCAAAATCCTCTTTTCTATTAAGTGTCCTCTCACTAGAGTCGACATTACTTAACCAATTTATGTGCATTGCATCTTCATTATTTATTTCATATTTTAAGGGTATTTTGCATTTTATTCCCTCGCTGATGAAATAAAGTGACAAACCTTCGAAATCTAACATAGCCTTATTTTCCAGCATCCAATCTGAGCCCAAAATAACCTCACGATTTAAATGTGGTATCACCAAGCATACAACATCTATCTTTAACCCGTCGATTTCTATAGGCAACATAATTCCTTGCTTAACTTTTTTCTTGCGCCCACCTACTGCGACTGCTACCGTTTTATTTGTAACAGGCCATGTTGGAATTTCTTTTAAAGAATCTTTAATCTTTAAATAAAAAGTTTCCGAAACCGCCGAAACTTCACTGCCGCTGTCAATCAAGATGGACGTACGGTAATCTTCCACTTGTGCTTCAAAAACGGGCACTGCCATTTCAACCTTTCCTGTATCGTCCTCCGTGTCGCTAAGAAAAACATCCTTGTCTTCCGAAAAACGGGTAATTAAATTTATATGGTCAGACTTTTGTCCCGCTTTGCCATCACGGTTATTGTACCGTCCTTGATTATTATCATAACCGGATTTTATCCGCCTTTCGTCTTCCCCCCTTGATTGATAATTATTTTGGGTACGTGAAAAATCTCTTTCTTTTGTGCTATCATAAGTAGCATCTATTTTTCTTAAATATTCTTCAACGTCATCAACTTTTTTTAACCCCAAAGTGATAATTCCTCGTTGTATTTCAGTTTTAAAATGTTTTGCTAACATTTCAATTAACTTAGGCTCACTAATTTGTTCCGATAAAAATGAAGCCTGACTAACCAAAGTCATAAAATATTCGGCCATGTTTCCTCTTTCAAAACGATCGTATGTTAGTTTTAAATACAATTCTCTTTGTGAATCTACCCCCCAAAATCTATTTTTGAAAGCTTCTTCAAAGCTCTGAAAGGTTGCGAAAGATTCCTCTTTAATGGACCCCCAGTCAGCAGCCGTACCGCGCAAACAATTAACCGCAAGGCCCACTTTACAATCTTCCGGCACGCCTGCTTCATTAAATGTTTTGGTTAATTTCTTTAAAAATGCTACCGGATGCACCTTACTGCTGGGAAAGAAACATAGGCTTGAACCCCCCAGTTCCCTCCAATTTACTATATACGACCTGTTTGTTTTATCGACGTTATTATCATATAATTCTCCCTCATTTATTTTTTCTTTCATTAGATTTTGCTTATCTAAATTCGAAACTAAATTTCCCAAAGTCACTTGTAATGACAGCATACCCGTTGCTAACTGTTCTAAAATCTTATCTATTTTTGTATTGTCTCCGACTGTTTCTGAAACAAGCGCTTCCGCATGCTCCGTCTCATTTTGTTTCCTACTTTTCGGCATGTTTTATACAATGTGGATGCCCAGCCGTTAACAATTTCAAATTTTTAACATAAATGCTGTAATAGCCAAAGCTAAACAATATACCTAATCAGGAATAGTTATAACTTATATAATAAAACGTGACACAGTTTACAGGAAATTATTAAATGATAAATAGTCTTGAAGAAACCTCATTCGGCCACAACAAAATGTAATCAATACAATTAAATGTTAAAATCACTCTCAACTAGCATGTAAATATAAGGTTCGTACTAATCTCCAGGACCACAAAATGTGATTATTAAAATAAATGTTAACGTCACTTTCAACTAACATATAAATACAAGTTCATAATAATTCCCGGAAGGTTATTCGGCATAAAAACTTAAAGGGTGTTTACACACACAATGATATGCGATATGCGAACATAAAAATGATCTCACCCAGTCCGTGGCTTCTTCGCTTTTGTTACCTGGAGAACGTCGTCTGGCTATTAACGCCTGTTGTCCGGTGTTGCGGCAACTTGTTTACTGTCTGTGGACACCTTCTACTTGGTGGCTGTTACTTTGCTCTGTAATCTTCGTGCCTAGGCCCTAGTTGGTCGCCATTTATGTCGTGGTACGTTTGAAGGGGAAATAAAATCACTAAAAATTCAGCCAAACTAATTTACTTCTTAATCTTAGGGTTTTTATAATGGGCTCCTAGACAGAGATTACAGACAAATGTTACACTTATTAATTTCACTATAATATTCAGTTGACAAACAATAGGAAAGGTGGTAAATCCGGCTTACGTAGCAGAGATTTTACCCCATGTCCTTGCTGTTTGCAGGTCGAAACTCTAATGCCTATTCCTCACCCTGCTGGCAGCCACTTGCTACCTCGCTCTAGGCCGACATATACAGCGGCGTTCACTCACGTCACTCACTTATTCTTTTATTATTTTACGCATTTCTGGAACCACTACAAGGTCTCTTATGAAATTTACGAAGAAAATTTAAATGGTGAAAAGTATTTGGAACTCTTAAGGGGATTTGTCCGTAATTTTCTGGCAAGGCTACCACTAGATATAAGGGAATGCTGCTGGTATCAGCTAGACGGCGCGCCTACCCACTGCACTGGTGAGGTTTACTGGCACTTAACTCAATTATTTGAAGACAGATGAATTGGGCCCAACGGTCCTTGGAGATGGCCACCTCGCTCTCCTGATTTAACGCCTGCCGATTTTTATCTCTGCGAGCGTATAAAAGTCAAGTGTATGACACAACAGTGCAAAGTAGAGAGGATCTTTTAAATCGTGTAATTAGAGCTTTTAGGGATTTGCTTCCAAATGAAAGCAAAAAAGCTACTACGAATGAGATGAGCCGTAGAATTTTGCAGTGCCTTGACCAAGATGGTGGTCACATAGAACATTTATAGTGATCTTAGCATTTAAATTTGAATTAACTTTTTTTATTTGTCTTTGTTCAGTTTTTTGTTTATTGTTAATATTTGTTTTTAGTTTTTTTTAATAATTACATTAAATATTTTTATGGAATCACATTACTTTTGTTATCTTACTGACACACACAGCTGCATTTGTTGTGTAGTCTAACGTGTACTCTTTAGAAGAGGAGGTTGTTATCTAAAAATGCTAATAACAAGCAACATGTTGTAGATAGGTATAGAAAAACTTATATCAAACCAGTGTAGATATGAATTTAGACCTCGAATTTTTAATAATACACAGGTGTTCTATTAAAAAAAATACTTTTGCCACGTTGAATATGTCTAAGTTAGTAACTAAATTTAGAACACTCTGTATGACACAGGTAAACTTAAAGCACATAATATGAAAGCTCCCTCCCACAAGTTACGAAATTCTAAATTCGAGCCTTTTATCTTGAAAAACATGTGAAATACAAACTATTATAAATAAGGTTGCAAAATCACCGAAATACAGAGAAATCACAATATCTATGAAACAGTTGAAGATAGGGATAGAAAAGCCTAATATAAATCTTCACAAAATTTTATGGAGAATTCGACTATGCGATAAAAAATAGGGCATTATATTATTTATGTGACCTTAAAAATATTTTAGAATAAAATTTCAAAATTTAGGATATCAGAGAACTTCATAAACTTCTAGTGCACGGCTATCGTGAAAAACCCTGTATATATATATATATATATATATATATATATATATATATATATATATATATATATATATATATATATATATATATATATATATATATAAACATATAACAAATGAAATTGACCCTGGATATGTGTTCTGGGGGGCCCAATTAGCGCTCATTTGCAGAAATTTTTTCAAAATTCAAAAGTCGGGATCTCCTCATTAGTGAATTTTTTTAAGAAAATTCACTAATATTGGAAGAGATTGAAAGGTGGTGATAATTTAGGATGGAGAGAAGGACCCTGTATGGCCAAATGGCTTCAACAAAATTTAAAGATTATATTAAAACTTTAAATTGTTTGTATGAATGGTCTCATTAAAGGTTTTTTTACATTTTTGCACCATTATATAACTTCCATTACATCTAAGTTTAAGGTATTGTTTAAAAAGAAAAAATGTCAGAATAAATAATTTATTCTACTGAAATTACTGAAAGTAGTTTAAATTAAAAAAATCAACAGGAAAAGTTTATTCTCACAAATTTCCAGGATGTAATTTTTACAATTCTAAAAATAGCTATTAGGAAATTCAGTTAAGACTCATACTGTACTAATTAATAGATATGTTTACTGACTAAAATCTTATTACTTAAACGAGTTTGTTAGTCTACTTACCAGTTCAAATATTTTGGGTCGTGCTTGATTACCAATCAGTAAAATGTCCTTAAACCCTTTATTTGTAATTAGTGCCATTTTTTCACCTTTCCTTTCTAAAAGTGCGTTTGTGGCAACTGTTGTCCCCATTCTAATCCATTCTATTTGAGCATTATCAATAAACTGTTCTTTGGGTATTTGTAAACCAGTTTCCTAAAATATATAATAACATATGTTTTTATCATATCTATACATTATTTTATTATTAGACAAGGCACACATACAGTCGTATTAATAAGTTCGAATGTGATAGTTGGTGCAATGGAAGGGCCTCACCCTGGGGAAACCGCCTTATTGATCACGGTAATCCCTACGCCAAGTAAGTAAGTGACACTTGGTAGTGGATCTAATTACGTATGTAAAGCTAAAATTATTTTATTTCTCCGTTTCTATCAACAATAATCGGTCCGCGTTCACATTTTTTATAACTGCAAGAAATTTTGAACCCGCTAAATACTAAGCAGTTTTGTTAATAATGACGTTAGATTATTTTGTTCACTAATAATGTCCTTGACTGGTGTGTTCTCTTGATTGAAAATTTTTATAATTTGCTCAAAGTACGAAAATGTGGATTTTTCACTTGAGGTATCATCTAAAAATAGTTTATTAGTAAATACGGCTGTGGACCTTTTCATTAGCTACTAAATATCGGTATATAAGGATGATGCTTTACGGGTACAGCTCAGTAATCTGAGTTGAGAAGTAGCTGTAAAGCATGCATCCTTTTGTACTGCAATTGTGAAGGCAAATGGAAAATCTGCCTATATTTGATATGAATCGTGACATTACCAGAAACTGGAGTACTTATATATCTTCGTTTCTTGGTCAGCATAATATTGAAACGGACGATCATGTTTTGCATTCGTTGAAACGATTGCTAGAAATTGATGTAGGTAGTCAATTACTTTTTCTATGTTTAAGTTGACAGACCAGATTGTATAAAGCATTTTAACGATATGCGTGGAATGACGTCATGAAGGGAAGCAGTTCAACCATGATACAAATAACGAGAGATATGATAATGAGACTACCTATTTTTAGAACAGTCACGCGCATGGTGTCAAGCGGTGAGTCCAATGCAACAATAATATGTTGTCGTGCAGTGGGGTTTGACGTTTCATCACAACCTCTTAACAAATTACGTATCTTACTTATCTTGTGCATATATATATATATATATATATATATATATATATATATATATATATATATATATATATATATATAATATAAAAATGAAAAAGATTAAATTTAGTGCTGTGACCTATATTATCTGAAGAAGACAATATAGGCGACGAAGTGGAATGTAACTTCAACCGCATTAAACTGACCTATAGAAACTTTTTGATTGCGAATGGCTTTGTTTTTCGTGTGTAGCTGGACTTCTATAACGTTACTCACTACGTGACGTCATTGGAGGGGGCGGAGCATATGCGCAATATCATATCTCTTCTAAGTCATTATATCATGAGTTCAACATTGCCAAGTTGTCAAATTCCCGAGTAGGCCTGTATTTTGAAAGCAAACCTTTTTAGTAGTTAATTTTCGATTTCAGTAAATTTGTATTTATTTGACTTTCAAACATCATGCGCAAAAAATTTGTAACTTTTGGACATATTTTAGGAAAAAAGATGAAACGATTGCCTTTATTAAAAAGTTTTATTGAAATCTGTCTGTCATACGATTAGATTAAAGAATAATGAAACTATAACATACAAAGTGTACCCACTGAGCAAGGTAATATTGCATTAACATTGCAGAATCTTCGCCAAAGCAAGTGTAAGTTTGATAGATAACTTGCAGAAAGCCTCCTGCAAGTTTGTTGCAAATGGCAAATCTTCCCCCCAGTGACTTTACATATGTAAGTGTTTCTTCTGTAACTTTACTGCAAGTTTACTGTAGTATGCTGTTACAAACTTTCTTTATACTTACAAATGTTACCTTACAGCAAGCTTCAGTTTTGAAAGGGCCTAGCAAAGTTGTAAAATTTAAACTTACATTTGCAACTTATCTGCAATTGTATATATTATATATACAGTGCAAATTTGTAACTTGGGATAATTCCAATATATCTACTTCACCTTTTTTTCAAAAATGCTCGGAGTCAGATAATATTCTCAAGTCACAATCTTTTCAAAAATGTATTATACAATTTGTGTCAAATGTCATTCATAATTTTTGTAAATGACAACCCTAGCTTTTGTTGACTATTTTTAAAGTTCACACCAAGCAATACGAAACAACCAAATTTCAAATTTTTATTATAAATCTTGAGTTGAAAGCACGAAAAAAAATTGTGTAGTTATCAATGAATAAAATTTTTAAATCTGCTGGTTTTCTACAACTTCACAGGTAAGAACTTTTAAAATAGTCAACAAAAACGTAGGGTTCATTTAAATAAATTATCAAAGAAGTCATTTTTCAAATATGGTACATACTGTATAGCTTCTTTAAAAGACTGCAACTTGAAATACTAACCAATGTATCCAAGCATTTTTGAAAAAAACAATCTGTATTTGATTAACTCAATTTATTTCAAGTTACAAACTAATACTAAATATAGGTATAGATTATTTATAGGTAATATATATTTCTTGTAAAACTGTAAAAAAACGGCTTAAGACAATGTTAATTAGAATAAAATCTTTATTACATAAAAAAGATTAAAGACTTACAACACATTTCATTTCTGCTGATACATAGGTATATACACTTTATTGATCATCAAATGTACATGGTAAATCACTGTCTTTATAAGTACCGACTATAGTTACTAGAGAGAGATAGTTAAGACATATAGCGAACGTGTCCATGTTTAGCCTAAAATGCAGTTATAGTCAAAACTCAGCGACAAAATAGATAACTTGAACTCGTTATATAGTTATTAATTGACCGATTTCAAAAATTCTTTTTTCTAAATGAATACCAATTAATTGTTTTTGATATTGCTTTACTAAATAACTCTTAGTCGTCTAGGAAAATGTGTGAAACACCAATAACAATAACGAAGTAGCATTACTTATTTTGAGAGGCGAGAATTTTTTTAGCTTCTAAAATATGTGGTAACATATGTCACATAAAATAAAGTCAACATATCAAATACCATTGTGAAAACAGAAATATCTAAAATGGTATGTTCATTTCGATTTTAGAGAAAGTTTAATTAAGCAAACGTAAGAGTATGCAATGGATAAATCAAGCGCATGGAAATGAATACAACTTCAATGCGAAAATAGCTTAAATATGGTGACAGTCTCTGAAAGTGTTCACGCATAGGTCTTAACTATCCCTATCGAGTAATTATAGTACTGTCAATGTCTGTGTACATTCAGAAACATTGAATTAAAGTAAAACAAAATTATGACTACAATGAATTATGTATATATAAAAAAAGTCTGTAGCTAGTGTAACTTGCCTTCCAAAGCTTTTGCCTAACGCACTCACACACACAGACACACACACTACAAAGAATGAATACAAGTAGTATGTAACACTATACACTTAGCTTAGAGCACGAATAAATTCCTCCACCTTGGTTTTTGCTTTATAACATCCACTAGTGCCTAGTGTAATCTTGTTAGTGGGAGCATCTTAATAACATTAGGTAGAAAACTGAGAAATTTGATTCCCAAGTAATCAAACATCTGCTTTGTTTTCTCCTTTTTGTGCAACTGTATTTTTAATTCATGCCTGCACCTGGTATTGGTGTTGCGAGCTTCATCAATCATTGGATATTTTGAATACATATACTGAAGATATGGCTGGGAGGGTACCTAAGTATCCCAATGGCCTCGAACACATCAGGGCAGCTTTTTCTTGGACCTAAGCACACAATGTCATTATTGCTCTTTTTTGCATGATAAACACATGTTCCGCTGCTGACGAGTTAACCCATATGAATGTTCCATACGATAGGATACTGCGACAATGTACAAAATAAGCAATCCTGGCAACTTGATGGGTATTGTACTGTTCCTTGTGATGTTGATTGCTCTGGATAAGCCTCATTCTTCCGTAGGTCAATCATATTTAACGTTTTAAAATGAATTGGTCTGACCAGGTAAGGTATCTCCAGGCTGCTTCTAAGGACATAACAAAATTCGTATTTAGCAATTAGGTTTTCTTTTTCGTTGAGTATATTTATAAAAAGAAACAAAAATATAAATGCAGCCATTTTAGAATAATTCACCGGCGATCCTTAAGCAGACGGGTCGCAAGGATTGCCGCCGTTTTAGGGATTCTTACCTGACATGTTTGTCGATATACTCCATGTTTCATTATCTACACTCCAGACAACGAATTACTTAATTACCCAAAATTCAAACAATTCAGGCTACAATAAGATTGTTCAGTCTTTAAAACTTCCAGAAAAATAAATAGACATAGATCAAATAACAGCTTATGATGATATCGTGATATCATAAATATAAACAACAATCCGCCATTAATCATTAATATGGGGCGCATTGTCAGAGTCAGTTCGCTGTTGCTGTTGGCGTTAGTGTTGTATGTTGCTATTGGGCGACGATGACATACGATCGAACATACACGAATACGAAAATGGAAGGGAATTCAAATAAATGTTTACAAATGAAAACAAACTTTCAGAAACATTACAATTGCAACTTTACGTGAGCTTTGCAACGTGGTGTTTTTATAAATCCCCGTTTCAATTGATCATCTCCATAGTTGGTTTCATATTCCGGGTGAAGATCGTCATTTTAATTAAAATACTCAATTCCCCCAATCGACGCCGCTGTCAATGGTATCAATCTATCTCTCTTTCCCTGATATCTACTTCAGGCCGATATTTCGATATTTATCGGAACGAGGTAGGAAATTGATAACGCTGAGACGGTGGGTATCGTGCAGAACCTGCGGCGCTGGTAAAGTGATGGAAATTTATATCGTTCTCTGAATTGAATTGCCTTTTTAGTTATCCTACCTAAAGTTGTTATAAATCAAGGTCTAATTGCGTAATTAGGCCTTTTCCGGCATACATCAATTTTCTGAATTTATTTGGTAAACTAAGCTTTGTCGGAGTGAAGACTTATTTGGTTTGGTGTTACGAAACAATATAGCAGTCAAAGTTTGACCCAGAGTTTAAAACCAATAACCTAAGGTAATACTTTTCTGATAGTATTATTATACATACCAGAAGATAGAGAGAGAGAGAGAGAGCGATCTTCGAAGAGTTATCTACAAATTTGTGGTTTGAGGACTTGCCAAAATAAGTGAACTTATTTACGATTCTATTTTTTTGTTCTTGTGAAAATTAAATAAAATACTTTTGGATGTTCAATTTCTTAATATAATAATAACGTATCTTTGTATTTATAATGTAACGACATACGTTTGCAAACAGCCTGTCGCATAATTATTATTGTTAATCTTACACTTTTATAAAGTTTGTTTTTGGTAAAGGATTTTCAATTAGACAACATATAAATTGGAGCAAGGGTTCACACCTTAGTATTAGTAGTGGTTTAAAATAAATAAATAATCAAATTAAATTTTTAGTAGGTTTTTCTATAGTTTTTCCAAATTAAATTAAATTATAGTGGCATCTCTGACAGTTTTACTTTCCTTTCGTGTAGATATCTATTTTAAACGGATACCGATAATAAAAATCAGTTCCCTTATGTTCAAAAAAAAAATAAAAAAAATTAAAAAAATTTTGAAATTAGCGTAGCACAAAATTGGCATCTAACCTGGTGGGGATCGATTTGTATACTAATTATTTACTTTTGGATTTAGAAATTTAAATATTACAGGGCTATCTCTCTTTTATTTTATTTTTTTACTTTTTTTTTCTCTCTCGTTACATGCGTCACTCTCTCTAGCATTAACCTTTGGGTTGTGCTCGCATAAATTTTTTTATCTAATTGATAATCTGTATATATTTCTTCTCTTTCAATTATAACTTAAAATTTAGATTGATCGTTAGTTCTCAGGGGTTTTATAGAACCAGCGGTTTAATAATTTAGAACATGCTTGGAAAATAAATTATACCATTTTTAAATTCACTTCGGGAATGTAAGTTTACGCGAAGAGCTTTGCTATTCATCTGGTATAACATAATAAATAAATAAAAAAAAGAAAGAAAAACATTTTTCCTTCGGTAATTCATTGCCTAGTTACATTTCACATATCAGCGAAAATATATAAAAAAATTTTTTGGCACATTGCCTTTTCCTTCTTTTCTTTAAAATTTCCTTTTCAGATTTTTTTTAATGGAGTTTGTCAATTACCTCTTATCTGAAGAACTTATCTATGAGATCAAGCTTCGGGGTGGTAAGCCCAGGGATAATCAAGATGATCGCCGGAGACAATTCAGGGTTTTACTAAGAAGACAGGGTGTTTCTCTTCTCCCAGACATTGATTCCCCGTTGGAATTTGGTGAAGATCTCCAAGGTTGTGAAGCCATCATTGCTTCTCTGCAACCTCTAGTTAACGACTTGAATAACGATTCTTCCGAATCCGATGTTAAACGAATTCGATCTCGTCTTCTCCATCTGACTTCTCGATTTCACCGTATTTCGACACAGAAGCCAGAACATGAAAAGTTGCTTGAGGCCCTTGACGAAAAAATAATATCTCTGGAAGGTGACTTCTTGGAAAAAGAGGACGCTTACAACCTTTCGCGTCTGTCTTTGCATTCCCCAGGTACTGATTCCACATCCGTACCCGCCTCTACAATTACCTCTTCGGTAGTTAACGCTGCCCTACCTACTCCGGTTATCTCATCCTCAAGGAGTCGCTATGTTCCTGTATGGAAATGGAACATTATGTTTTCTGGTGATTGTTCAGGTGATAGCTTGACCACATTTTTGGAGAGAATTAGAGAACTCCAGCTCTCCCGCGACGTGGATTCCAAGGAGCTATTTTCATCCGCTACCGACCTATTTTCTGGACCCACCCTTCAATATTTCCATAGTGTCAGACCAACTGTCAATAGTTGGGATGGACTAGTTGCCTTATTGAAGGATACATTTTTACCTTCATCGTATGATGAGGATCTCTTAGCTGAGATTAAGCGCCGCACCCAAGGTCAAAAAGAAAGCGTAGCATTATATTTGGCATATATGCAGGGTTTGTTTTCTAAGCTTTCTTCTCCTCCCTCGGAGGTTGATCAAATATCTATTATTCGGAGAAACTTATTACCTTGCCATATTTCACAACTTGCCCTTCAAGATATCTCTTCCATTTCTCATTTGGCTAAACTCTGTAAACGCCTTGAGGAGGCACAGAAAAATGTTAGTGATTTCAAGCCACCCCCATCTAAAAACGCTCTACATCTTCTTGAACCTTCTCTTGCCTATGCTGAACCGCTAGAAAATCAAATAGCTGTTGCAGTGTCCTCCAGTACCTGTTGGAATTGTCAACAGAGAGGTCACCTCTATAACTCCTGTCCAATGACACGTTCTGTATTTTGTTTTGGGTGTGGTCGAAGAAACACATACAAATCCAAGTGTCCAAGATGCTCACTACCTTCCATTTCCAATAACACTCCCTCAGGGTCTCGCTCTCCCTTACCTTCACCGTCGAAGCATGTCAGTCAAATAGGTTCTCCCTTGTCATCATCCCCTTTACCTAAAATTACTAGTCCACATACCCCACCCATACACCATACCTCTACCAGTACGACCGTTCAGAATCATGTCCCGAAAAATTCAAAAAACTAGTTTCCCGGAAGGAAACTGGGCAATCCTCCCGTGGTATCTTGGTCTCGCCCAAAAAGTTTTCGCCTACCCTTCCAACACAAAACAATCTTACCCCTTCTCTCTTGATTACCTCCACTGTAGATATTCCTTGTCGTACTTCTGCTCCTGAGTGGGCTAAGTGGTTGCGGAGAATAAATAAGGAATTTTCTCCTTCTGGAACTTCCTCTACCGTCACTACCTCCCTTAACCCTGTCTTAACTCCTGTTGTTGGTGACTCCCGTCCTCACATGGCTATTCGAATCAAGGAATTTTCTTTTACCGTTTTAGTTGACACGGGTGCTAATGTTTCGGTAGTTGGCCAAGATTTCCAACCTTACCTTGACCGCATTAACACTCCTGTTTTAATTTCTCACGATATTTCGGTCATTAAAACTGCTAATGCCACTCCTCTTTCTGTGAAAGGGCATGTCTATCTTCCAGTGACCATTGGCGATAGAACCCGAAGGGTCAAATTTCTAGTTGTTCCTGACCTACCCATCATCATGATTCTTGGAGTCAATTTTTGTCACACTTTTAATCTTTCATTAGACTTTCAATCTGGTACCTATCAGGCCGCCACTATCACTTCTGTCCCTACCTCTCCACCGGTTTCTGTCGAAAAAGTACAGAAAAATCCTTGTCCTGCTATCACTATACATATTCCTTCTAAAGTTTCAGATTCTAAATATAACCCTAACGCAATCCCTTTTGTTCCTACTACATGTGCTTCCTTACCGACTCCAAGAAGCAAAGCAGTCATTAACCGTGATTTGTTATCTTCCTCCCAACTGTTGCAACTAAATAGGGTTATTTCTAATTTCAAAGAACTTATTTCTCCCACTCTTGGTAAAACCAACCTTATCTTTCATGATATTGATACCGGTGACACAACTCCTTTCAAAATCCGTCAGTTCCCGCTATCTCCGGCCATGATGAAACACATAAATAAAGAAATTGACGAAATGCTTTCTCTGGGGGTAATAGAACCATCCAACTCACCCTCGTCAAACCCAGTGCTTCTTGTACGTAAGCGAGATGATAGTTATCGCATGTGTTTTGATGGCCGAAAATTGAACGAGGTCACCCGCAAAGATTCCTATCCCTTACCTCGTATTGACAGTATTTTGAATAAACTTCGTGATTCCCTTTACCTTTCTTCTATTGATTTGAAAAAGGCATTTTGGCAAATACCCTTGACAGAATCTTCTAAATGCAAAACTGCCTTCCAAATCCCAGGACGTGGCTTGTTTCAGTATACTTCTATGCCTTTTGGATTAACCAATAGTCCCTCCACGATACAGCGCCTAATGGACTCCGTCCTTGGACCTTCTCTCGAGCCTTACGTTTTCGTCTATCTAGATGATATAATTGTTGCTACCGACACGTTCGAAAGACATCTAGAAATACTGAACGAAGTTTATAAACGTTTGAAACATGCCGGTTTGTCAATCAATTATGATAAATGTGAATTTTGTCGTTCCTCTTTATCTTTTCTGGGTTATGTCGTTGATGAGAAAGGCCTCAGAACGAATCCAGCAAAAATCCAATGCATCCTGGATAGTCCTATCCCTACTAATAGTACCGAAGTTCGACGCGTCCTGGGTGTCATGCAGTGGTACCGAAGGTTTATTCAGGATTTTTCTACCATCAGTGCTCCTATTACTACCCTACTTCACGGCCGCAAAAAGGTCAACCGATTAAATGGACTCTAGAGGCTGACCAGGCATTTAAAACACTTAAAAATCGTCTTGTTAATGCCCCCATTCTCACGAGTCCCGACTATTCTAAACCTTTTTCTATACATACTGATGCTTCATCGGTTGGTATCGGAGCTACGTTGACTCAACAGGATTCCGAAGGATTTGACCACCCTATCGCTTATGCATCTCGCACCTTGACCAAACAGGAGCAAAATTATAGTGTCACTGAGCGTGAATGTTTAGCTGCTTTGTTCGGCGTTGAGTATTTTCGCGGTTATGTCGAAGGTACTGCTGATCTAATAGTCTTTACTGATCACGCCTCTCTTCTTTGGCTCACAAAAATGAAAGAACCCACTGGCCGACTTGCTAGATGGTGCATGAGGCTTAGTCAATTTTCCTTTACCATCAAACATCGAAAGGGTTCTCAGAATGTCGTTGCCGATTTCCTTTCTCGTAATATCTCTTTGCTATCTTCTACAGATCTGTCTCCTGATGCCTGGTACCTAGACATGTTGAATAAGATTAAAAAAGACCCCTCCAAATATCCTGATTTTTCTGTCGTTAATAATGTATTATACAAACATGTGCAACATCCTCATGACATCCAGTCTAACCTCTCCGAATGGAAAATTGTGGTTCCAACCCCTAACCGTGATGCCCTACTACAGCACTATCACGATGAACCCACGTCGGGGGGACATTTTGGATTTGCCAAGACCCTTGTCCGTATCTCCGAATATTATTATTCGCCGATGATGCGCAAATCCATATTCCTTTATGTCCGAAAATGTCTTGTCTGTGGTGCGCATAAATCCACTACCCAGCGTCCTATTGGACTTATGGGTAATTACAAAAACATCCATTTCCCTTTCCAGTTGTTGTCAGTCGACATCATGGGTCCCTTCCCTCGCTCAACAAGGGGCAAACAGTATCTTTTGGTTGCTACAGATTGGTTTACTAAATTTGTGGTCGTTCACCCAGTTGCCAAGGCAACCACGAAAAGTATTACTCAGTTCCTTGAACAGCAAGTGTTCCTTATTTATGGTGTCCCTCAAATCCTTCTTTGCGATAACGGTGTTCAGTTTGTTTCAAAAGAATTCAAATCGTTCCTCTCGTCTTACGAAGTGCAAGCAACTTGGTATAACGCCAAATTTCATCCACAGATAAATCATACGGAACGCGTTAACAAGGTGCTTGTCACTGCCATTGCCTCGTACATCAAGGATTCCCACAAGACCTGGGATGAGAACATCCATAAAGTGGCCCAAGCTATCCGTACGGCCAAACATGATGTTACCGGCTACTCCCCTTCCTTTCTAGTGTTTGGACGCAACATTCCTGTCACAGGTGATTTTTATGGTAAGGTTTCCGACAATCCTGAGTCCATTCCTGAAGTGATTGACAAATCTCATTGGCAAGAGGACATTCAGACCATTCCTTCTGTGTATGAGGATGTTAGAAGACGACTTCGAAGGGCATATGATTTTAGCAAGGCTAGGTACGATTTGCGTCGTCGTTCCCTATCTTTCAAAGTTGGCGAACTGGTATGGAAGAAGAATTATGTTCTGTCCGATGCGACCAACCATTTTAAGGCTAAATTAGCTCCAAAGTTTGTTCTTTGTCGTATCATTCAGATACATTCTCCTTTAGTCTATACCCTCGCTGACATGTCTGGGAAATACTTGGGCCGATGGCATTCCAAGGATCTTAAGCCTTATAATGGTCCTTCCCTTGTCGATTCTTAAACCTTTATATGTTTTCTTCTGCCATTTTATCTTATTTTCGTCCCACTTTCAATATCGTATCTATCCCTACCGTATGTTTACCTCAGATATATTTTCCTTGCGGTAGCTTCTTTAAAATTTCTATTTGATATATCGTTACCTCGATATCTTTATAGTCATCCTTGCCTTCACATTTAGCGTGACTGTCGTTGTATTTACCTTTGTCAGTTATTGGTGTCCCGATTGCTGTTACCTTGCCTTGCTACTCTTACCTACATGCCTTTACCGTTATAGTAACAAATTTTTACCCTGACATGAACTTCCTTTCAGTCACTGAGGGCCAAATAAATCTGAAACCTGAGCGGATTGGCTGGTTATTCCTCACTCCTCTGGTTATTTGCAGTTATTTAAAAATTTATGTCCTCTTTTCGGATTATAGCGAAATATGATTTGCTTATCCATTTATTTTTTTACCACAAAGGGAAGTGTACATATGTGTGGGTGTATATGTAATCTTTTAGTTTAACCTGTTTAGACTTGTTACCATCGGTTAATTTCTGTCCAGTTTTTATAAGTAGAAGTAAAGCTTACCTTTTCTTCTTCTTTTACCGGGAGAGAGTGGTGTGCAACGTGGTGTTTTATAAATCCCCGTTTCAATTGATCATCTCCATAGTTGGTTTCATATTCCGGGTGAAGATCGTCATTTTAATTAAAATACTCAATTCCCCCAATCGACGCCGCTGTCAATGGTATCAATCTATCTCTCTTTCCCTGATATCTACTTCAGGCCGATATTTCGATATTTATCGGAACGAGGTAGGAAATTGATAACGCTGAGACGGTGGGTATCGTGCAGAACCTGCGGCGCTGGTAAAGTGATGGAAATTTATATCGTTCTCTGAATTGAATTGCCTTTTTAGTTATCCTACCTAAAGTTGTTATATATCAAGGTCTAATTGCGTAATTAGGCCTTTTCCGGCATACGTCAATTTTCTGAATTTATTTGGTAAACTAAGCTTTGTCGGAGTGAAGACTTATTTGGTTTGGTGTTACGAAACAATATAGCAGTCAAAGTTTGACCCAGAGTTTAAAACCAATAACCTAAGGTAATACTTTTCTGATATTATTATTATACATACCAGAAGGTAGAGAGAGAGAGAGAGCGATCTTCGAAGAGTTACCTACAAATTTGTGGTTTGAGGACTTGCCAAAATAAGTGAACTTATTTACGATTCTATTTTTTTGTTCTTGTGAAAATTAAATAAAATACTTTTGGATGTTCAATTTCTTAATATAATAATAACGTATCTTTGTATTTATAATGTAACGACATACGTTTGCAAACAGCCTGTCGCATAATATATTATTGTTAATCTTACACTTTTATAAAGTTTGTTTTTGGTAAAGGATTTTCAATTAGACAACATATAAATTGGAGCAAGGGTTCACACCTTAGTATTAGTAGTGGTTTAAAATAAATAAATTATCAAATTAAATTTTTAGTTGGTTTTTCTATAGTTTTTCCAAATTAAATTAAATTATAGTGGCATCTCTGACAGTTTTACTTTCCTTTCGTGTAGATATCTATTTTAAACGGATACCGATAATAAAAATCAGTTCCCTTATTTTCAAAAAAAAAATTAAAAAATTTAAAAAAATTTTGAAATTAGCGTAGCAGCTTACAAATGGAGAAAAACAACAAGCCGGCAAAGGAGATATTACATTTGAAAGTTATGTTAAAGTTTCATTTATAAGTTTGCATTGTTTTTTTGGCTGTAAACATTTAGAAATGTTGCAAACTTAACTTGCTTAATGGTAAATTATCTAACGTTGCGGTAAGCATTTGTAAGTTACCATGTGGGTATATATTTTTTAATATTTTCGAATCTGAAGTATTGAAATGTAATTAGAACGACAGGATGGTACACATATATGAATTTATACATTCGATAGATAACATATTGTGAACGGCAGTTTGGTGAAAATCATCAATATCTACAACTTCATTCGTTCTATACCGTTTTCTCGAGGGACTTCTAACTACTACACTTCTGTTACACCGCCCTATTATTAACTGTTGTACAGCTCAAGAGAGCCGCAACTCTGCAAATAATGAAACCAATTAATTAACTATTTAACAACATAACCTACAATTCTGGCAAACAATAAAAACTCAATTTACAAATAAAGTCTCAAAACTTTGGACACCTACAATAAATGTTGAATTAATGCTATTTACGTCGCCTACACCAGTAAGTGGTAGAAGAGGCTTTCATTGTCACCACGTTCAAAATAGGTTATTGGTGAATGCTACCATTTCTTGAGCACGACTTGCAGGGCCCTAGACATTGTAAGAGTTTATGCAATAAATAACGTTAATGGGACCTGTATCAGTCCTAAAAAACCTGTTTTAAATGTTTAGCGAGATATAGATCAGAAATAAACGAAATCATGTTAATTTGTTTTTGTTTAATAATTATGCTATTTCGTAACGTCGCGAAGGGTTACCAAGTTATACGAGTAAAATTTTTATGCCAGCTGTCATGTGATACATAAATCTGCTTTAAAAATTAGGATTTGTGTGTTGTCTACCATTCATTACTAAAAATGACGTCATCCCATTCTTATCTTAAAAATAGTAGTTGTTCTTTTCTGTAGTTCTCTTCAGTAGTTCAAACTGTCATGGCATGGCCATTTGGTTTAGCAGATCTCATTTGTTCCTAAAAACCTTTTTAGCGAACTTTTGTAGAGAAACCTCTCTACTGAGCACATGGACTTCTTCTCAGCCACTGATATTTGCATTTCACGAGTTGTCAGGCATAACGTAAAGGGGGGGGGGGTTGAAACACCCGGGGAAACTTGAAAATATAAACACGAAAATGATGTGTGTTGCCAACTAGGTACAGGAGGTTTAACTACGTGCATTTACATGAAGTTAAAGTAGGTATCGCTAGTGTACACTGTATAATTAGTAAACAAAAACCGTTATTGTCCTGTGATCTAGATGAAACAAATTTTTGGCGTACATCTCCATCATGTTTGTATGCTGAATATTTCTTATTGTATGAACAATACTAATAATGTTAGAAGTAAACAATATATTTTTCGAGATTGTCTTATTATCAGAGAATAAGTGCATAACCATAACAACATAATATGCAACCATGTTTACCAGTGTCGTGACAATTTTTTTTTGTATCCTTTCAGAGACGACTTGAAATTTCGAGATAGTGTGAGTTGACGCAACTGTTGCACATAACTTTACTTTATAAAAAACATTTTTTAAACGAACATAGTAACTGCTACAAAAGTTATAAAATAATGAATAATATAATTTACACTACATCTTATTTATATTAAAATTATGCCTGGGAAGGTGATGACCGTTGCTTTTGTCACGATGATATTCAGGGAATGCAACGTGCTGGTCTGGCTGTATCTACGCCTATTACTAGATGGTCAGATTGCAATATGCAGGGAACGTGCTTATCTGCATCTTGACTATGATGTAACTTGATATGTTGGCCGTGTTAAATGTAAAGGACATTCGTGAGAAGCGATGATATTAATTATAATACTCATTATCTCCTCCCCCTATTAGGAGACGTAGCCTTGTGGTCCGACGAATCGTAAGAGTGTGTGTTTCTGTTCTTTGTGTTTTCTTGAAAGGCGATTCCTGAGGTACTTGGTCAGTAAGACGATGGCGATGAATGCCACCCCGACGTTAACTATAATGGTCCAGATGCTCGTACGATACATCGGAAAATGGATGGTGTTTGTAATCTTTCAGGTCGTGTAACGCTACGTTCTCTAGTTTCAGGCTTGGAAGTTCGACCTTAATTGTATATGATGTCTGGGGATTTCTGAAACTGGCATATCGATTGTGTGTCGAATTTCTATGGGTCCTGGACCTGGTTTGTATATCCGTCCATTTACCATAAGTACACATTTATTTTAATGGTGGCTATATAAGTTCCCTTAAGTATCTTATTTTCTTCACGGTCCGGGCTTTTTGGGTTTGCTGTATCTTCCTCTGGTGTGTACTGTGAATTACCATATTCTGCAACAGATGTTTTCATAATTTTGACTGGTTCTTGAATACAGCTTCCGATTGATTTTCGTAGAGTAATTAGTCAGACTACATGAATATTGTTGCCTATGTCGGTCTTCCGATCGTGCTGTCCCTATTTTTCTGGGCAGGAACCCAAGGTTGTTACGTAATCCTTCTAGTTGCGGCCGTGGTCTACCTGACCACCTGAAAATCGAAGGTTTCGTAAATGCGTTATACTTTGTTCATGAGTTTTGTGGTTGAGTATCGGTGCTATGTTATGATCTAATAAGGAAATTATGGATTATGGGCCAGTAAATGGGTTTTGATGTTTCTTGTGAAACCCCTGGCTTATCTTTTTATATACTACATCGTCGTCTTTGAAAGGTTGATACATGTTTGTTGTTTCTGTTCAGCCTTCTTTCTTTGGAATTTCCAATTCCATCTCTAACTACCTGATAGACAATATTCATAAAATGTTTGTGTCTTTCATTACAGTCTTAAGTCACAAGTACTTCTGTCTCTTAATTAAAAACTTCCGTAATACATCCAAAAATTAATACGAGTGGAGGTTTTAGCATTTGAGAGTGAAATATAGAATTATATGCAGAGTATGGTTCAGAAATTTAGTCCCAGCGTCTGTATTTACTACCCTGGCGTTACTGTATTGAGAGAAATACGGTGGTGTTGAGGCTACAATGGAGTCATCTATCAGATTTTACCTATAAGGCTATAAAGGACATTGCTCATTAATCTTAGAAACGTTGCCGGACCGTTATTTAAGCCGAATGGCATACATAAACACACGTAATGTCCAGAGTGGAGAAGGCAGTTTTCTCTACGTCATCTGGGTGAATTTCGATCTGATAACAGCCAAAATTAGATCTATAGCGGATATCTGATATTTCCTGGATCTTTGGTATTGGGCATCTATCGGGGACAGTCTTCTTATTGAGTTTTCTGTAGTCGACGACTAATCGCCAATTTTTCTTTTCACTGGCATCTTTTTTGGCACTACCCAGATAGGAGAGCACCAAGGTGAATGACTATGCCTAATAATATTTTAGTTTAACATTTTATCTACTTGCTTTTCTACTTCCTCCTTGTGTACTGCAAGTTATCTGTATAGTTTTCAATAAACTGAGATGTCGTCTTTTGTAAGAATCCTGTATTTGACAAGATTTGTTGAAGTGAGCGGCTCGTTTTCCTTTGCAAATATGTTAGAGTGCTTTTGACATAATCGGGTAAGCTCTTCGCGTCCTTCGGTATTGATGTGTGATGTCCGTAACTGCGACATGCAGTTATTATCGCGATTATTGTAACGATCAATACCTTGACTGCCATCAACATCGTAATTATTTATTTCTGTGACATTCAGTGGCTTATTAAATCTAACTGTACTAAGCAATCGGAAATTGTAGCGTTATTCACAGATACTTAACAAATGTGCGAATGGTCTGACGACCGCAGCCATGAAAGAAGACAACACACACATACTTCACAGATACTTCATCCATAAGCCCCATTCCTTGGGACTTATAATTACAATAATTTTTGTTTGAGTATATGGCTCTAATTTATATTCATAAGGGAAAATATATCCAAAGTTTTATTATTCAGATATAACTTTCTTTATTAAAATCTATTTTAGCTCTATTCCTAATAAAAAATATGCACCTATTAATCCTACATATTTTTGTTAAAATCAAACAAGCAAAAAATTTTAGGTTCACCTGCTAGTGATTTCAACAAAATATATCTTCTATATTTATAGGTTGAGTTTACATGTGTAGTTCTTATTTCAAATAGGTTCTAATATATTTTATTTAGGTATTTTAATTTAGTAATGTTTGGATTTTTTTCTTCTTTTTTTTCTTTAGCGTCGGTCTATTTCCGCGACTATGGCCAATTCCCGACGGCAGTGAGCAGTTTTACCTAACTATTGTGGAAATGTTGCCAAACCCTTGCCTTTCTGTAAGGTGGGTAGGGATCTTTAACGTAGCCAACACCGCATGGACACGGAAGCGACGACCTTACGCCGCCTCTAAAGGGCGGAACGTGCAGACATTCAACTTGCTCAAATAAAAGGCCACAGCCTCGGTTGATGTTAATGTTACAATATGTACTGAAAAAGTGAAAGGAGATTCCTGGGATCGAACCCAGTACCCTTTGGTTCAGAGGCACACGTTCTTACCACTAATAGGTATACTAGAGCGGTTCTGTAACCGCCACCGCCAACACTAGACTCTGCGCCTGGGTGTGACGTCACGGTGACGAAACAAGAAGGCGGGTGGGATAGAGATAAAAGAGCTCTAACCTGTGATGACGTAATCCAAAATGGCGGCCAATATGGCTAACTGGAAGTAAAAAATTTGAGAAATTTGAATCTCTAAAAAACATTTAGACCAACCCGTAAAAACGATGTTTAAAATAAATTGGCTACTTTAACGAATGCAATAGATATTTTTATAGCCACCTACTTTAATTGTGTTTCAATTTTCGCTCGTGAAATGTAATTTAAATCAAGGCTTGTCAGATTAGTAGTTTGCAGAGACAATGCTCCAATAAAAAAAATTGCTGTATTATTATGCCATCTAATCCGAAATTATAGCTAACAATAAGGGAAAAATGTTAGATTATGGATGTTTATTCTGTTATCTATGAGCGGCAAAGAACATTGAAAAGGCTGGCTAATAATATAAATAAATATTTACCAAATAAAAATACTACTAATATGCAATCTTTAAAGAAATATTATACCTTGTGTGTATGCGTATATGCGTGCGTGCGTATATATGTGTACATACGTTTATGTATGTGTGTACAGTTTGACAGGCAACGAAGCTGGACTTGTTCCTTACGCTTAATTAGCTCTCAAACCACAAACGAAAACAAGAGATTATCACCATGAACCATGGAATGAAAAAAGCCTAACTACTAGTATAAGGAAAAAGTTCATGAAGGAGTGGATAAGACGTCATAATACATATTCCATTTACGATAATATTGTGAGGGTGGTTGTAGATGCATATGTACATGAAGGCTGGTGTTTGAAGGTGGTGTGTTTGTGTGGGTGTAAGTGTCCACATGTGTGTGTATACGTCTATTTATCTTCCTTCTGTCCTATTCACAAACAGCATACCGTGTCTATAAAGCAAATCATATACCTATTATGTTCAAATTATTGAGTAGGAAACCCCAAAGGTCATAAGACTATTTCATCTCAAACTTCATAATTAGTATTTAACCAATAGGAACTTGATTCGCATTTCGCAATTCACGAGTGTATGAACCTAGCTTAACAAGGATTACGACAGAGAGCTATTCAAAGAAAAAGAACAATTATTTAACATTTCTTTATTTATACATCTTTTGTATATGATACTATATAATACTAAAAAACGTTAAATTATATATTACTTTTTTGATGCTTAACAAAAATTCTGGACCCTATGAATTTTTGTTAAACATCAAAAACATGTATAATTTAACGTTTTTTAGTATTATATACTATCGTACACAAAAGGCGTATGAATAAAAAAATTAAAATAATTGTTCTTTTTCCTTAAATAGCTCGCTGTCGTAATCCTTGTTAAGCTAGGTTCATACACTCGTGAATTGCGCAATGCGAACCGTGTTCCTATTGGTTTATTTAGAATAATGTCACGCTATTATTTAAAATATAATACGTTTCACGGAGACTTGCCAATTCGCATTTTACGTCTCTATGAACCTAGTTACATACAATGATTTCAATAACGTATGCAAGTAGATACCTTTCCATTTAAAAATAGAGACACATGTCACTGCGTCGTCATAACTACCGATATGACAGCCCCAATCGATTTGAAATAAATCTTTTAAACTTTAATAAATTTTAATTTAAATAATTTAAAATCTTATAATATGTGCTGAAAACATTGCCCACGCACAAGTTAGCGTTGTTCGAGATGCGAATAAACATTTTTAATGGTGCGCAGAATAACATCTGGCGAATTTACTTATCATTGTTTTCGAATCGTCTATTAAAAGTGGCCTGACAAAAAAGTCCAGTGACGACAAATAAGGTGATCTAGGTAGCTATTTAATAGCTCCTCTGTGGCATATCCTTTATTACAAAAAAGTTCGCCAAGGCGGCAACGAACTGTTACACCTAAATGTGTAGTAAGTATAGTATATGCGCAGAGGGTCAATAACCTTCCGGATTTTTTTAAACACTCTTAATCATTGACAGGTACTTAATTTGAAAGTCGTATAAACAAATGCCTACGTTTTCACTTGAAGAATAGTGACAATGTGTGCGTCGTCATGACAAATATAGCAATATTCTATGAATGTCGACAACTAATCGCTGCCGGGTACTATGTGATAACTACAACCGATAGAAAATAACGCGTACAATTGTCGCCACTATCTTGTATACCTATAGTCATTATAAATGTATATGCATTTTAAGTAACACAGTCTGCTATGTACAGAAGAAAGCCGACCATTGTAGTTAACAAGTCATGTATATATTTTCAATTACACAGTGGAAAAGACGTTTCTAAAAATGAGAAATTTTAAATGTGTTACACTTAATCGTTTAAATATAAAACAGTAACGACCAACACTATTTTGCCAACATGTAAGTGTTTAGATAACCAATATACTTTTTTAACTTACTGTATTTTTGCTTGAGTGACATATAAATGACAATATTAATACATTATATTTATTTGTCTAGAAAGTATTTTTTAATGTTCCATCAGGTTATTTTGTGTTGGTTGGAAATGTAAGATTTAAATGCACCTATATGTAATATATCAGCTTTTGTAATTTATGCCAAATATATTAGCAGCCATATAAGTTAAATATGCAACAATGGTCGCAAGAAAAAAATAAATGAATACAGTTACATATTTGCCATAACGTTGAGTAAGAATAAGACAGCCAAAGCAACACCACTTATGCCACATCTCTTTTTATTGAAAAATTTGCTTCAACTGCTATTCATGAGGGTTCCGTTTCAGTTTCAAGGTAGTTAGTTTCAATGCGTTAATAACGCAGTCACCTCAATTTAAATCTCCAAAAACAACAAATAGTAAGTAAAGTTTCACAACTTACTTAAATTTGTTATATAAACCCATATACATAATTGTATTGGAATTTGAAGGCAATATTATTAACATTTAAAGTCGTCAAAAAATTAATAGCCATTAATTGCCTAAAATAACTAATAATAACGCTAAATTGCTAAACCTATTCTCGAAAGCGGCACTTTATAATAGTTATGTGCATTGAAACATAGAAAAACATTCCTCTTTGAATCGACTATTGCATTAAACCATAGAACAGAGCTTTTGATTACTCTGTCCCGCGCACAGACTACTGCACTCCCACCACCTTTATTACAATGGTTTCGCGCTCTTTGGAAAAAATGTAAATATTCGTCTTTGTATCTAAATCTAAGTTTATTGTATTTTTTCTGTGCTGTATTGCGCGTATGCTTATATACTTGGTACACTAAAAACCGAACGCAAACATGAAACAAACAAAATAAGTCTGTAAAGTCGTTTGAATTGTTATTAAACAGTAATTTCATTTAAACAAGGTGAGTATGTAAAATACTAAAAATATCTGTAAAATGTTCTTTATGAACTAAATAATATTACAATAGACTAAGTAGAAAGTTTAAAAAATCCACTAGCCATGGGAATTGAAAAAAGTCTAATCTAGTTAGTAGCTAAATTTCATTTCTTTTCGTACTGTAGAATGTTTAGTCTTCTGGAATTAAACAATTAAATGTATGTATACCCCTCTTACGACATAACATATCGTTTTACCACTTGCTATGTAAATTATCGAGATAATCGATAGTACGAAGCAAAATTGGTAGCCACAAACGGTGAGATAAAACTAGACAATACTCTTGGAGGCGATCCTTCACTAGACGGATCGCCAGCTGAACTAAAGTAAACAGAAATTCAGCAGACTATGGACGGTCGAATAGTCGCGCTAACCTCACTAACTCACTACTCACAACATTATTATTATTATTATTATTATTATTATTATTATTATTATTATTATTATTATTATTATTATTATTATTATTATTATTATTATTATTATTATTATTATTATTATTATTATTATTATTATTATTATTATTATTATTATTATTATTATTATTATTATTACTCTTATTATTATTATTATTATTTGATATAAGCGTTACACTTTCTTTTGACCGACCCCCCGCGCCTGACATTGGGGTTCGGCTCGATGGATGGGGATGAAATTCATCATATCCCATTATGTCGGTATTATCATTACAGTCTGACTTCCGGTGCTTCAACACAGCAGATGTGTTTGAGGTCGTCACTTAACTGAGGAATTTTCGGACTATGTGACATGTGTGCAACAGAACCGCCCTCTGCCCCATGTTTAAGATGTTATTTGGTAATCCGAGTTCCTTTACATTTCCCATGAAATTTTTGATAACTATTCCTCCCGCCGACATTACGAAAGGATATATAGCCAGCTTCTGGAGCTTCCATATGTTTTTTATTTCATATGCCAAGTTTTCATACTTGGTGATCTTTTCAATTTCAGTTTTCTGAATGCTATGGGACAGCGGTACAGCAATGTCTATGATCACAGCAAGCCTTGTTTATCAGGACAATGACTGGCCTATTGAAGTCCACAGTGCGGTCCGTTATCATGGGTCGGTCCCAGTACAGGAGAAAGTCCGCCTCCGGAGAATACTTGTAGTAAGCTGGTGTTCTTGACGGGTTCAGGAGGCTGTATTTCAAAGCGATTTGTTGATGGATGATCTTGGCGAGCTGGTTATGACTGCCTAAGTAAGCTGAGTCTGAGAGGGCAGGACATGCTGCCATGACGTGTTCAAATCTCTCCAACAACTGCGCATTTTCGACATTTATCCACCACTTCTAATTTTAGGGAATGCTTCTCGTAGTTTTTAGTTATAACCCTGTCCTGAATGGTCATCACAAAACCCCCTGTCTCCGGGTAGAGTTGCCCCTCGACCAACCACATAAGCGAAGAGGTTTTATCAACACTATCTGCCTGCAGGTGTTTGGGGTACCTTCCATGCATAGCCTGGTCGCCCCACTGGACTACACCGTACTGGTCAGCCGGGGCCTCCAACTCATAGTTGCGCTGACACAGCCTATTATTATTATTATTATTATTATTATTATTATTATTATTATTATTATTATTATTATTATTATTATTATTATTATTATTATTATTATTATTATTATTATTATTATTATTATTATTATTATTATTATTATTATTATTATTATTATTATTATTATTATTATTATTATTATTATTATTATTATTATTATTATTATTATTATTATTATTATTATTATTATTATTATTATTATTATTATTATTATTATTATTATTATTATTATTGACGCTTTTCCATACAACATGGATCTTTGTTAGGTGGCTACGAAACAGTGTAGTAGGTATTTACTATTACTACTATACCTATTACCATTATGCCGTGGCTTGTGGCTGTTGACAAAAGCAAAGCAAATCTCTGACCATAGATTAGATAATAGATAATATATGGCACTGACGATTGACGTTTGTATTTGCACATAGACAAATACTATCTCTATGCAATTCCTAACGAAATGTGATAGACTTGACAGAAGTGGCGACTGCGTTCACCGGATACCAACATTTGCTAACGTTTGCCAACTGTTTGTGTTTGACACTAGTGAACAGGTATGTTTGACAGACGAACATTAGCAAACGGTTGTCATTCTATAAAACGTCAATAGTTTATTTTTGTAGTGTGAGATAACGTTGATGATAAACCACGGTAATCGCGGGAACTTCAAAAGAAATCATATACGAGTATAGCGATTCTAAGTATAAAATAATTGAAATTGAATACGAAGTACATAATACTTAGACGAGCAAGCATTACTTAATGTTAATTTAAATAATTGTCTATGTAATTAACATGCTATCTAAAGTGCCTTAATAAATAGTAATATACGTTACATTAATTTTCGATTCAGTGAGGTTTCTAGAAAATATTAGTAATGACGAAAATTCCACAAAAATTGTTGACGAACACCAAACTTATGAGAGAATCATCTTTATAAGTGAAACTGAAGTAAAAGTGACTAAAACTCAGGATCATAGTTACAGTATTATCCACTTAGGATTTAGAGAAACTTAATCGATATAAACATTTTAAATGAAGTTATAGTTTATTTGATTGTTGACATTAGTGACAGGTAAACAAACACACCGTTCATCTAAACACATAATTTGTTAAGCTGTTAGCTAACAGAAATGAAAACTGTTTAATTGGGTGAACGCAACTTAGAAATTTTGTGGGATTTAATGTTGCAACCAGAAACTTTTAATTTGCTTCAAATACCATCCCACTGAAACAATTTTCAAATGCTATGAGATTTCTGAAACGTTGCATACTACTTTTCTAATGATGTTTCAAAATGGCGTATAGTATTTTTACGAACAGTTTTGACAGTTCTAACAGCCATTTAAATTTTGTTATTTGCTTGTCATGTGATACAAATCACCCAATCATTTCAACTTTTAACTGATAACATTCAAGGATGTTTTCCTTTATAGATCTTGGTTTTCAATCACTATGACACCAAGACTGCCAACTTCATATTACAAATAAATTTCAAAATGTGAACGGCAAAAAGATCTCAAACCATTCGAACAGGTCCACTGCTGTTGACAAATTTGCAAAAAAGGGTGTGCAAGAACAGCAGTTGCTAAAAATTACCGGTCATAACAACTCAAATTCTATAAAACCATACTTAAAAATAGACCATGAACACAAAAATAACATCATAAATACCACGTGTTGTAATTATCGATCTTTTGTAGTAAAAAAAATAGCCAATCTAATGTTTCATTAAATTTTAATAACCGTACAAAGGTACGTCATTCCATTTTTATCGAAAAAATGGTATATCTATATATTTTGTAATTTGTAGTTTATAAACATTTTATTATTGCTTCATGTTTATCAGTGATTTATCTTCGAAACGTTGCATATTGCTTTCTAATTACGTTTCGAAATCGGCGATCTTTTGTACTTGTAAAACGTTTTGTTATTGTTTCATGTTTAATGGGTTTTGGTACATTTACCATCATTCATAATGATAAGTCCCTAAACTTTTTTACCTGCTTAAGTTATTCGCCGTTTAACTCTAAATACATTTTTGCAGTCCCGTCCTTACTTATCTTCATTATCTTATGACTCTGTAATATTGATCTATGGTTTGATTACTGCTAACACAATCCAGCACATTCAGCTTATTTTTTCGTTATGTGGTCTACGTACTTATGCGATTGAACCGTTGTCCATTTATTTTGTTTCCTGCTGCTCCTTGCTTCAACCTATGTTGCATCTTCTATGAATAACTGAACACCTTACCTTATTTTAGCTCGTTTCATAGCCGTTGAGATTAAGTATGGTACTTTGATTTTTGTATAGATTAAGAATAATGCGCTTATCTATCCAACAAATCGGCTCGCTACACTATATAAAACAATATTTTCCAATTCACATTAGCAAATGCGTTCTCTAGGTCTGCAAAATGAATAAATGTATCTCTATTTGCCGGTTAACGAGTTTAGCACTCTGATTTGTCCTTTGTTCTACTGGTAGAAATAGAGATAAGACTAATATATATATATATATATATATATATATATATATATATATATATATATATATATATATATATATATATATATATATATATATATATATATATATATATATAAATCCGCCTGTTTCGTGTGCCATTCGATGTTGGACACGTTAAAGATATCTGCCCTCCTTACCGAAAGGCAGGTGTTCGGAAAAAATTCCAGGATAGTGAAATTAAACTGCTCCCTGGTGTTGGTGATTCTCCACAATCGCGGAAATAGACAGGCATTGAAGGAAAATAAAAGAACAAATTAAAATATATAGATACGTATTTCAAAATATTAATCAATGGCGTTTGGGCGATTTAAAATTAAAATTCTCTTACGTTCTTAATTGTCTTGCTTGTTATATTGTTATTAGATATTTTAGTAAATTATTGATCAATTAGAAAACTTTAAGTGGGTAATAACAAGTTTGTGTTTTGCAAAGATTCATTTCATAAGTACTAAATGTTTCTTTGTTTAAATCATATTTATAACGTTTATGGCTGTCATTAACGAGAACCTGCAAAATTTCAGCGTTTTAAATATTTATTAAATTTGACAAACCTTTTAAAATAATTTATTTTACCTGCACGTTTTGTTATTTAAAAGTGGCTTTCAAGTGACACTATACTTAATTTCAACATTTAAAAAGGTTTAGAACATTAAAGACGAAATGACTTGTATAATTCGTAACGATGTCGTCAAATGTACGCTAACATGAATAATAACTTTGACGACACTATGTGCAACATCGGCGACACTTTTAGTGAAGTTTTATTTAAAAAATTCACTAATAGAGAGGTATCGATGGTGAGACTTTGCAAAAATTCTTTCAAATGAGCGCGAATTAGGACCCCTAGAACCCATATCCGGGGTCAGTTTGAATGTTTATATATATATATATATATATATATATATATATATATATATATATATATATATATATATATATATATATATATGTGTGTGTGTGTGTGTGTGTGTGTGTGTGTGTCCGTCTGATAACTCAAAAAATAATTAACCGATTTAGATGAAACTTGGCAAGTGCCTTTCTTTTATTAATGGCTTGGATGAGTTCGTTGGCCAGGAAAATCTGACGGGGTTTTCCGGGAAAATTTTGAGTTTTCTTTCAAAAAAAATTTTTTTCCGAAAATTTCGATAAAATTTGGTCTACATATTGCTTTGAGAAATACCTAACTATGTGCCAAAATTCAGCTTTCTAGGGTTACAGAAAATTAAGCTATTCAAATTTGAAACATTTATGTTTAAATCATAAGTATGTGGTTGCTGTTGGTTAGTCAATGCTTCTGTTATTGTCATTGACTCATGAAATTCATTTTTAACTTTCAGAGAAATGTCAATAATACTGAATTCACTGATTGTTAATCATTGGAAGCATTTACGATTATATATAACCTTATTGTAATTTATTATCATTTATCACCTCTGTAGTATAATTATTTTCTCCTTACAACTCGCAGCGTTTTTAGTCAATTGTTGTTATTAATAGTCAATAGTTTCTTTGCGAATACACACACCTTCCATTGACTTCTGCTTCTGCCGCTGTTACAGTCCTTTTATTTAGAGGTAGATTTGTAACTACTCATACAAACAGTGTTTTTTAACCACGTGGCTGGTGGACTGACCGAATTCATTCCCAGTTGCTGTTGATTTACTCATATTCTCTTAATATGTTTGAAGATGTGGTGTCTACTTCATTCCAAGCCACTATTAACCGACTATTTATGAAATCAAATACGTAAATTAAATATGTAGTGTATTAAGACAAGGGAAAAAGAAGTAAAACATATATAACTGTGCACATTTTGATTATATTTTAGGGTGCTTGAGAGAGGTATTGTCACAGCATAATATCTTATTAAAGTTCATTTGTAAATAGGTTTAATTTTTATAGGTTTATATATATATATATATATATATATATATATATATATATATATATATATATATATATATATATATATATATATATATATATATATATATATATATGATAACTCAAAAAATAATTAACCGGTTTCGATGAAACTTGGCAAGTGCCTGTCTTTTATTAATGGCTTGGATGAGTTCGTTATCCAGAAAAATCAGACGGGGTTTTCCGGAAAAATTTTGAGTTTTCTTTCGAAAAAATGTTTTTCTCCGAAAGTAACAAAGCTGTTTTAATGAAATTTACTATATATGTTGCCTCAACCTTACTACGTACCAAAATTCAACTTTCTAAGTTTAGAGAAAATTGAGTTATTCAAATTTTAAATTTTCTTTCGAAAAAAATTTTTTTCTCTGAAAATTACAAAGTTATTTTAATGAAATTTTGTGGATATCTTGCCTTAGGAAAAACCTTACTACGTATTGAAATTAAACTCTCTAAGTTTATAGAAAATTGAGTTATTTAAATTTGAAGCATTTAATAAAAATTCACTACCATAACGCACTTGCTGCGTCCTGAGTTTTTTGCAGTTCGGCGACCTAAGTAAAAATATGAAATGTCGTCAAACTCACACAAGCCTGAATTACAACTTTGACGACTGTCGTCAAAGTTAGCAAATGTCGCCAACCTCCAACAAAAATGAATTTGTACACATTTACAAATGAATAATATATATATATATATATATATATATATATATATATATATATATATATATATATATATATATATATATATATATATATATATATATATATATATATATATATATATATATATATATATATATATATATATATATATATATATATATATATATATTGCTAAATATAGTAATAATAAAAAGGGTATGAATCTCTCTCCGCCGCCTATGGGTAGGCTACTGATAGATTACTTTACAAAATAAATACCGGTAGAAGCACGTCCGATATGTAATAAAAGAATGCAGATATTTTCGCCAAACGATATATGTTAATTTTGGTGTCGTTGACCCTCCCTAAATCGTTCGTGACTGCAGAAGAATATAAATAAATAGAGCTGTGGATATAAGATATTTAGAATTATTCCTCAACTGATGACGCTCTTGCGGTTAGTGAAACGATCGTCCGGTTTTTAAAATGTGTTATGGTGGTCTGGGTTCTCAAAGTGTGCTTATGACTGTTTATTTAGAAAATAATCTGACTGCTTTATTTATTGTTTTCTTTTCTATCGTGATCGCTTGTAGATGTGTTCTTTTGTAAACACATTCCAAATAATGGACAATTAAATACAGATTAACCTCTGTTTTGCTTTAATACGCACACTTCTGCAAGCGTGTCACGTACGGATAACTTAAAATATGACAATATACTTGGATCAAATGAATATTTCAGCTATCCCGTTTCTAGCGAATTTTCGTACAAAAAAATCATGAATGGAGAGATCTTGCTTTTTGAATTTTGAAAACATTTCTTCAAATGTTCAAATGAGTGCGAACTAGGCCCCCTAGAACCTACATCCGGGCTCAGTTTCAATATATATATATATATATATATATATATATATATATATATATATATATATATATATATATATATATATATATATATATATATATATATATATATATATATATATATATATATATATATATATGCCTAGTTCGCGCTAATGTAAAGAATGTTTTTTTAATTCGAAAGTCGCGAACTCCTCATTAGTGATTTTTTTAATGAACTGTGGTGTTCAATGCCACAATAATATGCTGTCGGACAGTCGACTTTGACGTTTGATCACAACCTCTTAACAAACTACGTATTTTACAAATATTTAAGTGCATACAGTTAGAAGTAATTTTTTAAGATCAGAAGACTATACTGTGATTATGACATGATGATCAAATCAAGTTTATAAATGTTAACGCCCTCTAAATGGCTGCGAACGTCTTCTCTACTTTTTAAGTTTGTGTATCCCCTTGTGTATCCCCAATGCTAATTCAGGGCTCCCTTTGATTATTATACTTGTCTTGTGCGTATATAAGTGTAATATAAAAATAAAAATAAAAACAAAATTTTGTGCTGCGTTGTATATTATCTGAAAAAGACAATATAGGCGACGAAGTGAAATGTAACTTCAACCGCATTAAACTTTTTGATTGCGAATGACTTTGTTTTAAGTTTGTGGTTAAACTTTTTTAAGGTTACTAACCACGTGACCCCATAGGAGGGGGCGGGGCATATGCGCAATATCATATATCTTGTAAGTCATTATATCATGGGTATGCCTTGCCTAATACATTACCGCAATTTAAAATATAGTATAGTTACGTTTAATAATAGGACCTTTGTATGTAGCTTCATTAAAATTTTGCGTTTATTGGCTTCTATATTTTACTATCTGGTAGGGGAAAGGAGGGTAAGATGACGATAGTAAGCTGAATTTTTTTTTTCTCCGTGTGGTCTTACCCAAACGCTCTGTTTTATATTTTAGAAAAACCTCTATGATGTGTATTGGGATGATTCCGCTACTTGAATTTCCTCCGGAGTCCCTAAAGAGGAACTATTGTCATAACAGCGTTCTTCTCTGTCCACGTTCAACAGGTGCAATGGCCTTTCTGTTGTCATTGAAGGTTCAAAATCACATTCACTAAATATTTGTGAATTGAGTGGAACTGAGCCAGTTGCTTTGAAACCTTGTACAGCATTGTTAATTGTAGCAACTTTGTTGTTGGCTACATTGTATAAGCCTGCTACATCTTTAATGGTGATGACTTGTCCTGGATGCTGTACTTCGTATTCATTACAAGCTCGACTGTAAGCTGTTTTGAAGGGGCCATAAAAAGCGACGTCTAAGAGCTGCATGCGGTGACTTGTGTGAGGAGGAAAACCTAGTACTGTAATATGATATTCTCTGCATATATTGACCGCTTGAAGAGTAACGTGGAAGGAGTGGTTGTCCATTAACAGAAGAATGGGATTCTCTTTAGAAGGTCTGATATTTTTTATAAAATGTTTCAACCATTCGATAAAAGCCTTCGCGTTCATCCACCCTGACTCATTACATACAGCGGAAGAGCCCGGTGGTGCATTGCTCAAAAAATGCTGTTGCATCCGTACCCTTGGGAAAATGAAAGGGGGGGGGGCGTAATGACCCACAGCACTAAAGCAGCATGCCACACTGACGTTGGTACTCTTTTCAGCAGATGATATTTGTATAACTCGACGGCTTCCAGTTGGACTCAAAACGTTGGGTGTCTTCGTAGGGACAGTAGGCCAGCTGGTCTCATCCACATTGAAAATTTGGTGAGGTTGGTAGTCTCTACTTGCCAATATTTCTTGGAAAAGATTTTTTTAAATTTCCACATTTGTTCTATTGAAAGCAGCCAACCTGGCTGCCGATGTGGCTTCCGGTTTTCTTAGAGAAAACTGTAACTTTGTCATAGATGACTTAATGAAATATTTTCCAACTCTCTTCGTTTCCTGATTGAAGCGGTGCGGAATGTTCAGGGTTTTGGCGAAATCAAAAACTATTTTTGAAAACTCTCCTCTCGTTAAGCCAAAGGCCCTTCTGTTCACATCCTCCACATATTGCCTGAGCTTATCCAGCTGCTCATTGGTGAACGTACACCTGAATCATCCAGCACTAATTGGAAGAGTTTAGAAAGAAAAAAAATTCTAAAGAGATCGCAATTGATTCATGATTTTGCAATGTTCAGTGTGACATTACTCCTGTGGATTGTACTCAATATCATATGTGCATACTTAGGTACATCTACTCACCTCCTCAGAATATTTTTTGGCATAACGCCTCAAAGTAGCTTCAGGCAGGTTAATTTTTTTTGATGTGGGCATTCACGGCCGCACCTCTTTTCACCTCCTTCACAGCTTCGGCCATTACTTCTTTAAGCCAGCTCTGCCTATTTGTCTTTCCTTGATAAGTCTTACCGATGATAATTACTTAAAAATAAACACAAAACCTTAATTTGAACTATTTATAAACAGGACGGCTAAGATGACGAACTCGTCATCTTAGCCGCCTAGTGATTTCGTCATCTTACCCGAAGAGGCATATTATTTTCTAAATTAAAATATAATATAAATAAAATGATTTTTCAAGTGAGATCTATGAGCTCTAGCATAATTTTAACATAAATTTGAGATAATACTTACTTTTAGATTAACAGACTTGATTAGAAAAGCCAAAGAGTTTATTTTATCTAGCACAAATATTGCAATGGCACATATACAATAGATGTAACACGCCACCACGCTACCAGAATACGGCTTTACATTTGGTTCTAGTTTGTGAGGTAAGGCGCGCTGTTATTATACTAAACAAATTGTCCAAGTAGTGCCATCTATCAACATTTTCTAAAAATTGACGATTAGTCATCCTACCCGCTTCGTCGTCTTGCCCTCCTTTCCCCTACTACACTTTAGTCGTTAATTCAATTAAGAAGTTTAGTATAATATTAAAATAAACGTAAGCTTTATACCTCTTGGAGTATTCTCCTAATGCCTTCTGTTGGAGCGTCCTTATAATTATGAGGATCTACAGACAAAAGTTTTAAAACACTGATTTTTCCATTTGGGCATTTAGCAAACACATCAGTGAAAGTTCCACCTCTGTCGATTGCAAACTGGAATTTTCTGTGTGTGGACATTTTTTCTAAACTTCGGTAGTTTGCCTTAAAGGGTAAGTATATATTCCAACGTAGCACCTTAAAACAAATAAAAATTGTAATCTTTGATTTTAATGAGAAACTCTTTGCCTTAAAACACTTCATTTGTAAATTAAATATTTAGATGTTTTTAGAATATTGTCAAACGTAAAGTTTAATTTCAAAGTAGATCTAATAGGTTAAAAATATTAAGGTTAACTTTAATTAATTTTTGGAGTATTCTGAAATAAGATGAATCGTAAAGATATACTTCAATTATAGAGCGCGAAATACTAACTGCAGAAGCGCTGAAGTGGCGTAAAGGCTTATTTTCAAAATGCTAGACAATCTAATATGCTAAACCCAACATTATATTTGCAAAACTAATAGTTTGGACGCAGCAACTACGTTCTGGTAACGATTTGTTGTTAAAAAAGATGTTAGTAAGTCAATTTTTCTTTAATTAAAATACGTCAAAATTAGAAGATAGTATAATCTTTATATTAAAAATATATGTCCAAACTTTCATCAAAATATCTGATATAACTGGCCAACGAACTTATCCAAGCATCTCACAGAAAGAAAACACCTGCCAAGATATGAGAAAAAATTCAAGAATAGTATCTAAAATTACTTTACAAGAACTCGTCTAAAAATATTTTTTTCAACAAGAATTCGCTAAAAAACGTTTACACAAAACTCGGTATGAAAACTCATAAAAAAATTCACTGAAATTTTTATTCAAAAATTAACTAAAATAAGCTGTTTATATAAAAAAAATATATAAAATATATTATGACACGAAAAGCACATTCTCAGAATGCAAACTGATTTTAGCAAATTTAATATTTAACAAGTCACCTATATGCCATTTTGGAAAGTGAAGATTATTATTTGCAATGGTCAGTTATATTCATAAAAGTCTTTCTTTGCAAATCGTCTTGTGGCGGTAGTGTGGTTTCCGTTCTGTTTATTTTTCAAAATTATAGCTTATTCAAAAGAAGAACGCATAAAATAGCTTCACCAAGGACTTTCCGAAAATGATTTTGATAATCGTGTTAAATTCATTTATGGGTGTTACACAAAGTGTCAAAGAAAGAAAAATCTTGATTAATGTTGTCCCGTTAAGTGACGAATGTACGTTTTACAATGAACCCTTTGATATTTTGATTCAAATCAGCAACATTTTAGGATAATTAAAAATCAGCGCAGGTGGTCAGTGAATTTATGGGGAACAATAATGGGCCGATATATAATTAACCCCAATTTGTCTGAAGAACATTTAAATGGAATATTAGTTTATATTTTTTTTAAACCGTTTTTAATCTTATTACAAGGCATTCCCTTAATTTCAAAACTCGGGACGCAGCAAGTGCGTTATGGTAGTGAATTTTTATTAAATGCTTCAAATTTAAATAACTCAATTTTCTATAAACTTAGAGAGTTTAATTTCAATACGTAGTAAGGTTTTTCCTAAGGCAAGATATCCACAAAATTTCATTAAAACAACTTTGTAATTTTCAGAGAAAAAAATTTTTTTCGAAAGAAAATTTAAAATTTGAATAACTCAATTTTCTCTAAACTTAGAAAGTTGAATTTTGGTACGTATTAAGGTTGAGGCAACATATATAGTAAATTTCATTAAAACAGCTTTGTTACTTTCAGAGAAAAAAAAATTTTTCGAAAGAAAACTCAAAATTTTTCCGGAAAACCCCGTCTGATTTTTCTTATATATATATATATATATATATATATATATATATATATATATATATATATATATATATATATATATATATATATATATATATATAAACATATAAAAATTAAACCTATTTACAAATGAACGTTAATAAGATATTATGCTGTGACAATACCTCTCTCAAGCACCCTAAAATATAATCAAAATGTGCACAGTTATATATGTTTTATTTCTTTTTCCCTTGTCTATACACAACATATTTAATTTACGTATTTGATTTCATAAATAGTCGGTTAATAGTGACTTGGAATGAAGTAGACACCACATCTTCAAACATATTAAGAGAATATGAGTAAATCAACAGCAACTGGGAATGAATTCGGTCAGTCCACCAGCCACGTGGTTAAAAAACACTGTTTGTATGAGTAGTTACAAATCTACCTCTAAATAAAAGGACTATAACAGCGGCAGAAGCAGAAGTCAATGGAAGGTGTGTGTATTCGCAAAGAAACTATTGACTATTAATAACAACAATTGGCTAAAAACGCTGCGAGTTGTAAGGTGAAAATAATTATACTACAGAGGTGATAAATGATAATAAATTACAATACGGTTATATATAATCGTAAATGCTTCCAATGATTAACAATCAGTGAATTTAGTATTATTGACATTTCTCTGAAAGTTAAAAATGAATTTCATGAGTCAATGACAATAACAGAAGCATTGACTAACCAACAGCAACCACATACTTATGATTTAAACATAAATGTTTCAAATTTGAATAGCTCAATTTTCTGTAACCCTAGAAAGCTGAATTTTGGCACATAGTTAGGTATTTCCCAAAGCAATATGTAGACCAAATTTTATCGAAATTTTCGGAAAAAAAAATTTTTTTTGAAAGAAAACTCAAAATTTTCCCGGAAAACCCCGTCCGATTTTCCTGGCCAGCGAACTCATCCAAGCCATTAATAAAAGAAAGGCACTTGCCGAGTTTCATCTAAATCGGTTAATTATTTTTTGAGTTATCAGACGGATACACACATATATATATATATATATATATATATATATATATATATATATATATATATATATATATATATATATATATATATATATATATATATATATATATATATATATATATATATATATATATATATATATATATATAAACATATAAACATTCAAACTGACCCCGGATATGGGTTCTAGGGGTCCTAATTCGCGCTCATTTGAATGAATTTTTGCAAAGTCTCACCATCGATACCTCTCTATTATTGAATTTTTTTAATAAAAATTCACTAAAAATCATTCAAGCGAGCGGAACAGAGAAGTTTTCCAGAACTTGGACCCAGAACAATTGTCAAATTTTGCTGAAGGTTTCGAAAAGGGGATACTTTTGTGTTTAGAGCAGGACGGTGGCAATTTTGAACCCTTGCTATAATCAATTGTTCGTTGTGTGTCCATCATACTTTTATTTTCCTCCCAGCACGTAAAATTATTCAAATATTTTTGCTGTAAACCGGCTGTTTGTTACCAGTAATTTTTTTGACATCAAAATGCCATGTGTGACTTATTGATGATTATTCAATTTTATAAAGTCAGTTTGCATTCTTAAAATGTGCTTTTCCATGAAAAAGTTGGCTATAGGAAACCATAATACCATTCCATAGAGAATTAACTTAAGTGGACTCGTAAGTTAAATTTGGTTTGAAGAAACGAAATATATTTAAAATTTGAAATTGTCACTATTTTCACAATATACAAAATATTTTTAAAACCATAAGGTTCACTTGAGATAAACCCTACGAAACTGAACCCCTATTCAAATCAAAAAAAGTCTGGACGCAGCAAGTACGTTATGGAAGTGAATTTTTATTAAAATGTTTTTAATAGCAAATATTATGTCTTTCTAATGCAAGCAGGCATTAATCTGGTTATTGGTATAGCCTATACTCTGTGTCCCAAACTAGATGGGAATGTATTGCTATCTCCGTTATTATTAGAGATAGGAAAGCGGCTAAATTAGCAATGTTTTGTAGAATTCCATGCTCGTTCCAAATATGCCTTGTATTTTGCCCTGTCTCTATGCGTTTTCGAGTTATTTTGAAAAAACAAAATTTATCGATTTCTTTTTTCTTCAATATCTAAGTAGGCGTTAATCTAACATGTATAAGACTTGCACATTATCAGAGTAATCTTTTTGTGCTATTCTCAACTTTGGATTGTCATTTGTTTTTGAGCTACAGGTCTCAACGTTTGTTTTTATTATGACAGCCATATTGTATTTTTTGCTCAAGTGAGAGCCTGTGAAAAGAGCTTTGCAATGATGTACAACATGCTTGAGAAATCTTGTAATTGCACTGACAATTTTGAGAAAAACCCTTTTTGAGGATAGTAGGCCATGAAATCCAATACCAGAAAATAAATGACAAAAAAAGTGTTCAAAAAGCAGTAGGCCATAGAGTCTAACAATAGACTTCTACTTTTAACATAATTTTCCGTAATGATTTACGATACAAAAATAGGAACTTTGAGCCCACCCATTATTACAAATGATATTTTACGTTACAAGAATATCCTAAAAAATTGTTATAATTTAATTAAATAGGTAAACCCAGTAAATAACTAAATTTACTAACAAAACTCAATAAAAAGCAGATAAATGATTTACGAAGACGCCGTTGAAAATTATTTGATTTTTAAACGTAAGTCGACTGAAAAACGACAGAAGAAAGGTTGCTATGGATATAACACTATCGCCACAATTAAGAATATTGTCATTCTTAATTATTTAAACAATTTGAGGTGTATTTAATACGTGGCTTAAAATTTTGTACTAAGCAGTTTACTTCCTGTTTATTTTAAATATTATTCAACAATATGTTCAGTAATGAAGAATATTTTGACATGTTGGAATGTTATATTCGTTCTAACCGAAATACTGAGGCAGCTGCAAATTCATATCAAAACAACTACCCAGAAAGACGACAACCAAACACCAAAATATTTCGCAGGATAGTGACCAATTTATTGAAGGACGGTAACTTCCTCGCAAAGAAACTACCAATGCCCATAAATGAGGAAAGAAATAATGCCGTCTTACAGGTTTCAAATGAAAACCCTCCGCAATCTCTTCGGGTTTATGGTGAACAAATTGACGTTCGAAAAAGTACGGTACACCGTATGTTAAAACAAAGTCATCACCATCCATACAAACCTACAATCGTACGGGCTTAAATGTTAACGATTACGCTAAGCGACTTCAATTCTGCAGATGGTATCAAGGACAATGTCAGCAAGATGAAATTTTTCATTTGAAAATAATATGGACTGATGAATCCAGATTTACAAATTGTGGTGTGTATAATCGCCATAATAGGCATTATTGGGCAAATGAAAATCCCCATCTAAAGAAAGAAAGATGATTGCAAGACAGATTTGGTATTAATGTTTGGTACGGCTTATTAGGTAAAAAACTGTTATTTTTATTTTAAATTCAGGTAACTTCATTGTTGGTCCGTTCTTTTTTAAAAACAATTTAACTGGGGAAAGGTATCTTAATCTATTAAGAACTGATATCTTACCAACAATTAGAAGAGTTCATGATAATTTAGACGAGATTTGGTACCAACAAGACGGTTGGTACCAAATAATGCTAGGATCGTCAAAGAATTTTTGTACCAAAATTTTAATATTCGTGTCATTTGTAACAATGGGCCGGTTCATTGGTGTGCTCGAAGTCCTGATATGGTTTTTATTTTTGGGGTACTCTGAAGAATGATGTGTATAAATTCGATCCACCACAAAATATCAATGAATTACGAAACCGAATCACGGAAGCTATGAATCATATTAACCAAAACACCCTCACCAGAGTTTACAGGCATGTTTCAAAAAGGTGTATAAAGTGCATTGAAAAAAACGGTAGCCATCTTGAACAATTTTCTATTTAGTGTATTCGTAAGTTTCTATTTTATTATTTGTTGAGTTCCGTTTCTAATTGTGTTGTTGTGTGTAGTTTAAGTTTCTATTTGTTATTGCCGGGTTGCGTTATTAAACTGTTTCACATAATATTACCTAGCATTATTACCTAATTAAGTATTGTACATTAAATCACAATATTTTTTATCGTGAATCATTACGGAAAATTATGTTAAAAGTAGAAGTCTATTGTTAGACTCCATGGCGTACTATTTTTTGAACACTTTTTTTGTCAATTGTTTTCTGGTATTGGATTTCATAGCCTACTATCCTCAAAACGGTTTTTCTCAAAATTTTCAGTGCAATTACAAGATTACTCAAGCATGTTGTATATCATTAAAAAGCTCTTGTCACAGGCTATCACAAAACTTAACAAAACCTACAGCCAAATCAGCAACTTAACTAAACCTACAGCCAAGCATCAGAGAAAGCGTCTATTTGCAATGAATTTTCTGTAAATATTTTAGTAAAATTAAGGACAATGACGGTTGAAGCGGAAACTTAACGGTTTGCGGAACACTCTTCTTGCGATATTTTCTTTACGTAATCCGTATTTGTTTCAGGTTATTTGCCTAAATGTTGCGAATTTTGACGTTTCAAATCGTGACTGACGTTTTGAGGAAAACTCGATTTTTTTCTTTAAATGCCTATAATCTTTTATTCTTTTAACTAACAGGCCAAAGTTTTAGTGCGTGGGCCACTATTTATAATACAAACACGCGTACCAAATTTGGTTGCCCTTACTTTATTATTTCCGGAGATATAATTTTTCCCGGAAGAAAACACAAAATTTTCCAGAAAAACCGGTGTTCCTCGCTAACGAACTTATCCAAGCCACTTGCGAAAGGAAGGTACTCAAAAAATTTGATCAAAATCAGCCTATTACTTTTTGAGTTACCGGTGTAATATATATATATATATATATATATATATATATATATATATATATATATATATATATATATATATATATATATATATATATATATATATATATATATATATATATATATATATATATATATATATATATATATATATATATATATATATATATATATATATATATATATATATATATATATATATATATATATATATATATATATATATATATATATATATATATATATATATCATACATAAACATATAAAAATTGAAACTAGCCGCGGATATGGGTTTTAGGGTCCTGTTTGCGCTCATTTGAAGAAATTTTTTCAAAATTCAAAATTCGGGATCTCCTCATTAGTGATTTTTTTAAAATAAAATTTATTAAAATCGCTAAGTACCTAGTCACGTAATCTGGTCGGTTATTAGATATAAAGTAGTGGACTTGTGCGGTGGTCGAAATTCGATATATTAAAGCTCAGCTCAGTACTGGCACGGACCAGGCGTATCCGCTGTCTAATTAAAACAAAACATTCTTTACTCTATTTGAACTGACCTGATTTTTTTGGCTAACGAACTTATCCAAGCCACTTACAAAAGAAACGTAATAACCAAATTTGATCAAAATCCGCTCATAATTATTTGAGTTATCGGTGTGATATATATATATATATATATATATATATATATATATATATATATATATATATATATATATATATATATTCATATATATATTCTTCACTTCACCCTTGGATTGAGGGTCTTCCAAATGTTGCTGCAAATGTGCACTGGTTGCCTGTTGTGACTCCGTGTATTTTTGAATCTTCATCCAGAGTGTTCCCATCTTCACCTGGCTACCTGGCTATACCGTACTGATGATGGCTATTGATGTTAAATGCACTTGTTGATATTAAATCCATACGTAGACATTGAATATACTTTATTATTTCACTAACTGAATAAACTATATGATACATTTAACTATAACAATTACAACAGTACATGAGTACATAACAGATAACTGACCGAGCGTAGAGGACGTGTGTTTACTGTAGCGGTTGGTAGCGAGGAGAGAGAGAGATCGCCTGGTGTCTCTTATATGTTGTAGTTCTTGACAGCTGGCTGTCGCATAACGTAACGCAACGTTTAACTGTCAAGAGTATTTATGCAAAAACATAGAGTAGTGTTGACGGAAACACTGCGGTGGGAACCACCGCCACATACTCCCCTCTCAGTGGCAACGCTATTAGTTCAAGTATCTTCGTGGAAATCGAACTCTACGTCCATAGCGTGTAGTTTGAACGGGAACGGGAACTTCACTGTCACTTTCAGTTTTACTAGGTGTTGGACTTTCACTGTCACTTTCAGTTTCACTAGGTGTTGGACTTTCACTGTCACTTTCAGTTTCACTAGGATGTCTCTGAGGCTGGAAAGTTGTCTGTTCGTTTTCACAAAGAATGAATGCGGGTTTAAGACGGTCAACAGAAATTGTCTCTTCTCCGTGTGATTTCTTGATTTTGTGGACTTTGTCAGTTCGGGATAACACTTCAAAGGGGCCGTCATAAACTGGTTCGAGGGTTTTTCGCGGAATATCAATGCGAACAAAAACAAAAGAAGCTTCCCTAAGCTTAGGATGGACAAATACCTTTTTTGCAGTATGATGTTTAAAAGGTACTGGTCGAAGTTTCCTTATGTCTTCTTTCAGCTGAGATATAAGTGGTGGAACATCATGAGCTTGTGTGCTGTTGAAAAAGTCGGTGGAAAGTTTGATTGATTCTCCGTAGATTATTTCAGCGGGTGTTGAGCCATATTCTGGAATTATGTACGATCTGAGTCCCAGTAACACAATTGGCAATTTAGCGACCCAGTTTTCGTCCATATGAGCTTTCAAGGTCTGTTTCAGAACTCTATGCCATCTCTCGATTACACCATTTGCTGCTGGGTGGTAAGCTGTGGTCTTGATGTGGTCTGCACCTAGTGTTTTAGTGAGATGTGTGAAAAGGTGGCAATCGAATTGTTTACCTCTGTCTGTGGTGATGTATTGCGTGTATTTTTGAATCTTCATCCAGAGTGTTCCCATCTTCACCTGGCTACCTGGCTATACCGTACTGATGATGGCTATTGATGTTAATTGCACTTGATATTAAATCCATACGTAAACATTTAATATACTTTATTATTTCACTAACTGAATAAACTATATGATACATTTAACTATAACAATTACAACAGTACATGAGTACATAACAGATAACTGACCGAGCGTAGAGGACGTGTGTTTACTGTAGCGGTTGGTAGCGAGGAGAGAGAGAGAGATCGCCTCTTATATGTTGTAGTTCTTGACAGCTGGTTGTCGCATAACGTAACACAACGTTTAACTGTCAAAAGTATTTATGCAGAAACATAGAGTAGTGTTGACGGAAACACTGCGGTCGGAACCACCGCCAAAATGGCTAATAAGCTTGAAACACGTGTATGCGGTTGTCTCCTTGCGGCTTTGCCCTTAACCGTTCGCCTTATATATATATATATATATATATATATATATATATATATATATATATATATATATATATATATATATATACATATATATATATATATATATATATATATATATATATATATATATATATATATATACATACATACATATATATATATATATATATATATATATATATATATATATATATATATTGATAAAGATGAGTTAATTTAAGCTAGTGTTGTTTTATTCCCACTATTGGGTATTTAAATTGAAATATATAAGTTAAAGTTTTAATTATAGGATATATATTATTATTATTGTTTTCAGTTTTTGATTAGATCTTATCTGTAAAGTACTCTCTGAAATGTATCGTAAAAAAATGTGTATATTAAATATATGTGTCTTTGACTTACACCCCGGTGTATCCAATGTCTTTTATTGCTGCATGTGACATAAACAAATTGATAGCATGGATATATTTACTCTTAAAACAAGGAGCTTCTTTAAGCTAGTGGGTTCAAGTCCTATCAATTTATTATAATTCCAAATATATCTATCTAAAAATTTCAATAAGATTGCTCTTTACTTTATGTTTGCAAATCTGTTATTCTTTTTACAGTTTGAAGATGTTACCCCTTTTTAATAATATTTGTTTCCCCAGATATTTATATGTATAAATCAAAAATAAAGCAAGGATTTCAACTTAATACAAAACTAGAATCTTTATTAAATTTAACTGAAACAAATGACAAATGCCTAATACTATTGAATCTTTATATTACCCCCTTTTAATTAATCTGATCAGTATTTATCTAATTAAATTTATGACTTTAAGAAATAACTTTATTCTTAGGTCAACGAAATTGTTTGTTCTATATATAACCGCTCTTATGCTACCTACAAAGATCCAGATGGTAAAACTAACTTATACTATGTACTCTTCGATGGTGTCTCTTGGAAATGAGGTGCGTATTGATGTCTGCTGTTAACAGATGGCTGGACAAGCACCTTCTAATTTTTAAATGGTTGCTTTCAAATATGTGGTGGCACTTACGCTTTTTGTCACAATTTTAATGCCTCAAATTATAATTTTCTGTGGCAGTACTTGGACTACATGAAAAAACGTAAATATTTGAATGGTTTAAACTCACTGTTTTGTTACCGGTGGTTTCTTCCTGACGTGGTTTCGGCTGCCACAAACTGACCTATTAACCTATTATTGATGTTGGTCGAACCTTTACTTCATTTCCCGCGCTGTTTTACTTTTTATTACTTGTTTTTTTAAACTTTCTCCTACAATTTCAGCTTCTTCCAAAAATTTTGATAAAAATCTCTCTTGTTTTTATTAATTTTCTCCTTGTCATCAGCGTAACTAAGTGAAAACCGCTTTCTGTCCTCTTCCAAATATTTTCATCATAACAAATTTTTGTTTGTTTGTATCCCCATTTCCTGGGTTACCTTGTTACACCTTGTTACATCTTTCAATGCACTATAAACACTATTTTTGACAGCATTCCTTAACCTGTTACAATTTTATTGTCAGTTTTGACATTTGTGGTAACTGAACAGCTGACTTATATTTAGGTTACATGAAATTTTGACAAACTTAATCCTAATAGATATTAACACCATAAATTTCCTAATTCTACTAACTATGAACAGCTTAAGCTATTTAAACAATTTCTACTAAATAATTTAGACTTGCCTTTACCTTCTTTTAACACATATATCTGTCATTATTTTGGGTATCAATTCTGAGCTTTCAAATTCTATATTAGGTCTTACGATATGCCTGTAAAATTTAGTTTTTCCCTTGCCACGTTGCTTATATGCTGCATTAGCATTGCATACACCAAAAGTAAGCAACATATATTTGTCTCAGGCTATGTATGGGTGGTTTTAAGAGGGTGTTGTTGTGTGTATGTTTACTTTCCCATTATAGAAACCATATCAAATTCTCCAATAACAAATTTTGACTGCTTTAGAGGCTTGCCTTATGAAGCTAGACAAGATTTTTATTCTCGCTTTACGTTACAAACAAATTAGTTTCAAAAAATTTTGACAATTCTTTGGTCATTTTCATAATTTTGGATTCATAGTTATACATATATTTATTTTTCGCCCCTGTTTGCTTTTATATTTTAGGGCTTCGTACTTGCCTTTATTCATTACCGAGTAATTTTAATTTCCAATATCGTGTGTTCGTATGCATACATTCAAACAATTTTTATTACATGTTCGTAATCACCGCAATATTTAAACCTTTTATTTATTATAGCTGCCATTTCGAGTTACCCTACGTTTCATTAGATAATAGGTCTTTTTCTTTATCATTCGCTTGATTATTCTGATAACCAACTTTTTAATTTTTATTATTAGTCTGAAACTACTATTTATCAGTCGATATATGCTCCTATTACTGGACTTTTCATCTCAATCCCCTATAATTCCGCTTTTTTTAATTGTTTACCGCATTTCACTTTTTTTCTGCTTTAATATTTATATTTTCTTGCAACTACTGTGCACATAATCATCTACATTACTCTTTATTATCTCAATATACCCTCTATGGGTGTACATATTCACTGGTTAGCTTCTCCATCTATTTAATTCATTTCACTGTTCGTACATATATATTTTTAACTTTTCCCATTACTCCTTGTTTCAGACTTCTTTATTCAGTTATTCATCATACTGAATGTTCCATAATTTTATCCAAATTTCACTTAATTGACCTTAATATCTATTTACTTCATATTTTTGTTTCTTTTTCCTTGTTCGTTGACAGCTCTAGTCCTCTTATCTTGGGTTTAACCTTGTCCCCACTACTTCTTTTGCATCCGATTGCATTTATTGTTTGGCGTACAATTCTTATGCTTGTTTGTTGTACGATCCTTCCCCACGCTTGGCTGATTACTAATCTTATCTACCTCGGTTTTGAATTTGCCTATACTCTTTTTTCATGCTTGACATTTGTTTTGAATTTTGACGTGTTATTTGGTCGAACTAGTTTTTTGGTTCAGTTTATAGACTTAATCCAGGTCTGAAATTTTGAATTTTGAGTGTTATCGTTGTTTCAAGAAAATGTTGGTGAGTTTAAAGACTTCCCAGGTCTTACGTTAGTTTTGTTTTAATTTCCTCCTATTGTTCAAACTTGTAGACGTCTGTAATGTTGAAAACACCTCTGATCTGTCCCGTTTGGAGGTCTGTCAGTAGACAGCTGTTCACTGGTTTCTTTCAATCGCCTCTTTTGAAAATAAACCCTGATTTTCTCTCAATACATTCATACCTGATCTGATTCGTCTAGATTCATTCACATTCTTTCTATCATCCCTCGTCAAAGCATCCGCCACTATATTCAAACTTCCTTTCACATGTCTTATGTCATACGTGTATTCTTGCATAATTAATACCCATCTATGTATCCGATTGCTTACGAATTTATTCTTGAGGATGCTGATCAAAGCTTGGTGGTCTGTTTCGATCACAAATTTATTCCCCAATAAATAAAATCGCAGCTTCTCCACACAAAATACCACACTCACCAATTCTAATTCAGTCACACTATACTTCTTCTCATGCACTTTTGTCACTCTCGACACAAAACATATAGGCACTTCCACTCCCTCTTGCATTTGTACTAACACTCCAGCCAATTTGTTAATTGACGCATCCGTTCTCAATGTGAATTCTAATTCATACCTAGGATGGTACACCTTTAACCCCTTGCAAAACTCCTCCTTTATCGAGTTAAATGCTATTTCTTTTTCGTTGTCCCACTTTCATTTTTGGTTTTTCTTGAGCATGTTTATAAGTGGGTACAACTTCTCGCTCAGGTTTGGGACCAATCTCTTGAAATAGTTTATCATGCCAATGAATCCTCTGAGTGTTTTTAAATTTCTAGGGCGTTTAAATTCTCTGATGGCCTCCACACGTTTTTCGTCCATTCTTATTCCCTCTTGGTCAATTACGTACCCGAAGAATACTACCTCTTTTTGATAAAACTGGCACTTCTCTAAATTTATCTTCAAACCAGCTTCGTCTAGGTCTCTTAAAACTGTTTCAACGTGCTCTTGGTGGTCTTTTTCTTTACTGCTTATCAGTATATCATCAACATAGTGTACCACGAATTGTTCATACTTGTCCAAAATGGTGTGTAGTGCTCTTGTTAGTGCTGCACATGCGGATTGAATCCCGTAAGGCACTACCGCAAATCTATAGACCACTCCGTCTATTGTAAAACCTGTATAGTCTCGGCTATCTTCGTGTAAAGGAATTAGCCAAAAACTATGCTTCAAATCAATTTTTGTAAACACTTCGGAACATGTTAACCTCCCAAATATAGAGTCTATGTTCGCTGGGGCTTCATATTGTGGAACCGAGCAACTATTTATGTTCCTGGCGTCTAAACATAGTCTTAGCTCGCCACTCGACTTTTTAACAACAACTACTGGATTTATAATTGGGGTGTTACTGTTTTCAATTATTCCCCTTTGCTTCATTTTTAAAATCTCTTCTGCTACTTCTTTTCTGTACTTATATGGAATCGGATATGACTTGGATTTAAAATTTTGTAAACCTCTTACTTTGAACTGATGGACATAATTTCTCGCAACTCTAGTTTCATCTATTATTAACCCTCTATATTTTTCTAGCGCTCCCTTTATTTGCTTTATATATTTTTCTTCGCAGTTTATCTGCATACTATTCTCATTTTCTTTACACATATCATTTTCATATTTGCTATACCTCATTTCGTATATAGCTTTCTCTTTATTTTTAACTGAACTATTTCTAACTACACTACCATCCTCCCCATTCTCATTTATTCTTTTCATTTTTATCCTTTTGTTGCGAATTACTACGTACTTATTCAAATAATCAATTATAATTTCATGCCTTTCCATTTCGTCAGTTCCCATAATTATATCGTATTCCATTTCGTCCATTATCAAAAGCTGTAGCTCCAGTTTCACGTTGTTTATACATATTTCCACAGATATAGTCTCGCTAATTTCCCCAATCTTCTTTCCTTTTGCGTTTACTAGTGTGATCTTAGGTATTTTCACTCTCCCCACGCTAAAGTGTTCTACGACCCTTCCAGAAATTATTGAGGCTTCTGATCCTGTATCAAGTAATATCTTCACATCCTTTTTATATAACTTTCCTTTCAAAATTATTAAACCTACATTTTCTTCAAATTTTTCTGCCTCTTTGTCATTCTTAAATATTTCTCTGGGATGTTCGTAGACACATGTGTGGTTGGCTTTTGCGTGTGGATGATTTGCTATAACGGGTTTGTGCATATTTAAAAATTTGTATGGACAATGGCATTGTCAATACCCCTAATTGGCAGTCTTGCTCTCGCCGCCTCCACTGCATCACTCATTATTCTAATTCCTTCTTGCTGGTCGTCACCTCTTTGTTTTCGTATTGCCCCCGTTTCAGCGCCTAATCCTTGATTCTCTTTCGCAGAATTTCTCCTTTGTCTCATCGCATTCACTCTGGCTCTAAACTCATCAGCCCTTCTCTCATCCTGTCGATTGTAATCGTTTCGGTTGTCATTTTGTGGACTTTGCCTCTTATAATTCATGTTATTTTGATTTCTCCCTCTGTCGTAGTTATTGTTGTCATATCTGTCGTTATACCTTCTTTGTCCATTTTGAAAGCCCCTTCTTTCGTTGTAGTTGTTCCGTTCATTGTATCTTCCCTGTCCGTTTTGGTAAGTCCTTCCTTCGTAATTTCGGTAATCCCTTCTTTCGTAATTGTTATTGTTTCGTCCATAATTTCCGTTCCCGTTGTACTGCCCATTTCTTCTTGATCCTTCTTGGTTCCTTCTTCGCTACTCTTCTCTTCCAGTATTCCTTTCATAATTTTTGTCCCTCATTGTTCTCTGGACCCGTTGTAGGTAAGTTATGAGTTGGTCCAAGGTTATTATATTTTGTATCCCTATTATTTCGGATATCTCGGTTCTAAAGTGCCTGGCAATGTATACTATTATTTCCTCTTCCTTCATTCTTGGCGTCAGGTGCTGTGCCATGTCATAAATGTGTAACGCATAGCTGGACAACTCTCTGGGGTCGTTGGGATCGTGTTTGCCAAAGTACAGCTTTTCCCTGACTATGGCCTGCTGTGCTTCTCCCCAGTAATGGCTTATAAACTTCTCCTGGAAGTCTTCCATATCCTCAATTCCTTCTTCCTTACTGGTGAACCATATTAATGCATCCCCTTTTAAACTCTGCCTTATAATTTCCTTCATGTCCTGCGCATCATATATGTTCCTGAGCTTGTTCAGGAGGCTCGTAATAAATACTTTGGGGTGTAGTTTGTCTACATGTCCAGTGAATTTGAGTCCAGTATCATTCGTGGTCTGGTACATAATTCTTTCATTGCCCATACCTGCTCTCATTTGTCGCTCCATTCTCTCTAATTTTTGTTTCACATTCTCTTCTACTCCCTCTCTTATTTTGATACTTTCTAAATTTAATCTCCGTTCCGTTTCTTCTTTCAATCTTTTTAAATCATCCACATTTACTTTGGCCACTTGCTCCACTCTTTCGACCTTTTCATTCGTCTCTGTCAGTTTCTCACCTATCTCATTCTGATAGCTCTTTACTTTCATCTCTATTTCCGTATTCACTCCAATCATCCTCAGATACCTCTCATTCCCTATTTGTATAATACCTCCTATCTCGTCTTCAGCCACATTCATTCTTTCCATGACACCCTGGCATTTTTCTTGCACTTTGGCCTCTACTTCGTCATTTACTTTCAGTATCAGCTCCTTTCTCACCTCTTGCACACTTTTCTCTAATTTCTCCTCTATATTATCCAATCTTACATTCACTTGCCTCATATTCTGCTCTTGTTCAACAAATTTCTCAGTCATACTTTCTTTTATCTTGTTTATATTATCCTCTTGTCTTTCGAACCTGTCATTCATATTTTCATTTATATCTTGCCTTATTTCATTCATATCTAGTTTCATCCTATACATATCCCCTTTCATTTCTTTCTTACTTTCATTTATGTCTTGTTTTAGGCCATTTATGCTTTCATTTATTTTCTCATTCATAATTTTATTGCTTTCATTTATATTATTAACATTTGCATTCATACTATTCATGCTCTGCATTAATTTCATGAACATTTCATTGTTACTGTCAGGTTTTTCGTTTGTCGTATTTGTGTCGTCTACTTTGTCTCCGTCAGGTGTCTGTTCTTCTATTGACGTTTCTTCTCCTGCTTGTACCATTCCTTCTGCTTGTTTTTCCACATTCACACCAACTTCTTGCTCATATCTTCTCTCCTGGTCCATTTCCCTACTTTCCTGCTGTTCATGTTCTCTTTCGTCTCCCCTGTCCTGTCTGTCATTTGAGATGGTCATTTTTCTTCCTCTAGGCATTTTCTCGACTTTCTTATTATATTTTGTTTATTTTTTTTTTACTCGTGGACCTCGAAAGCTCCCACGTTAGGCGACAATTGATAACGATAAGTTTATTTAAGCTAGTGTTGTTTTATTCCCACTATTGGGTATTTAAATTGAAATATATAAGTTAAAGTTTTAATTATAGGATATATATTATTATTATTGTTTTCAGTTTTTGATTAGATCTTATCTGTAAAGTACTCTCTGAAATGTATCGTAAAAAATGTGTATATTAAATATATGTGTCTTTGACTTACACCCCGGTGTATCCAATGTCTTTTATTGCTGCATGTGACATAAACAAATTGATAGCATGGATATATTTACTCTTAAAACAAGGAGCTTCTTTAAGCTAGTGGGTTCAAGTCCTATCAATTTATTATAATTCCAAATATATCTATCTAAAAATTTCAATAAGATTGCTCTTTACTTTATGTTTGCAAATCTGTTATTCTTTTTACAGTTTGAAGATGTTACCCCTTTTTAATCATATTTGTTTCCCCCAGATATTTATATGTATAAATCAAAAATAAAGCAAGGATTTCAACTTAATACAAAACTAGAATCTTTATTAAATTTAACTGAAACAAATGACAAATGCCTAATACTATTGAATCTTTATATTACCCTCTTTTAATTAATCTGATCAGTATTTATCTAATTAAATTTATGACTTTAAGAAATAACTTTATTCTTAGGTCAACGAAATTGTTTGTTCTATATATAACCGCTCTTATGCTACCTACAAAGATCCAGATGGTAAAACTAACTTATACTATGTACTCTTCGATGGTGTCTCTTGGAAATGAGGTGCGTATTGATGTCTGCTGTTAACAGATGGCTGGACAAGCACCTTCTAATTTTTAAATGGTTGCTTTCAAATATGTGGTGGCACTTACGCTTTTTGTCACAATTTTAATGCCTCAAATTATAATTTTCTGTGGCAGTACTTGGACTACATGAAAAAACGTAAATATTTGAATGGTTTAAACTCACTGTTTTGTTACCGGTGGTTTCTTCCTGACGTGGTTTCGGCTGCCACAAACTGACCTATTAACCTGTTATTGATGTTGGTCGAACCTTTACTTCATTTCCCGCGCTGTTTTACTTTTTATTACTTGTTTTTTAACTTTCTCCTAAAATTTCAGCTTCTTCCAAATATTTGATAGAAATCTCTCTTGTTAGTGAATTTTCTTAAAAAAAATTCACTAATGAGGAGATCCCGACTTTCGAATTTTGAAAAAATTTCTTTAAATGAGCGCTAATTAGGACCCCTGGAACCCATATCCGAGGTCGGTTTCAGACTTTATATGTTTATATATATATATATATATATATATATATATATATATATATATATATATATATATATATATATATATATATATATATATATATATATATATATATATATATATATATATATATATATATATATATTTATATATTTATGTGTCACACCTATAACTAAAAAAATAAAGGACCGATTTTGATAAAACTTGGTGAATACCTTCCTTTCACAAGTGGCTTGGATAAGTTCGTTAGCCATGAAAATCCGCCGAGGTTTTCCCGGAAAATTTTGTGTTTTCTTTCGAAAAAAATCGAAAAAAATTTATTTCTCCGGAATTAACAAAGTAAGGGCAACCAAATTTCACAGGCGGGTTTATATCATTATGAGTAAAATACCTACGAAAATTTAGCTCTGTAGGTTAAAGGACAAAAAAGTTACAGGCATTTAAAGAACAATAAATTTGGGTTTTCCTCAAAACGTCAAAATCGCGATTTTAAACGTCAAAATTGGTGAGTACCTTCCTTTCGCAAGTGGCTTGAATAAGTTCGTTAGCCAGAAAAATCCGCCGAGGTTTTCCCGGAAAATTTTATGTTTTCTTTCGAAAAAAAATTATATCTCCAAAATTAACAAAGTAAGGGCAACCAAATTTCATACGCGGGTTTATATCATTATAGGCAAGTTACCTACCAAAATTTAGCTCCGTAGGTTAAAGGACAAAAAAGTTACAGGCATTCAAAGAAAAATACATTTGGCTTTTCCTCAAAACGTCAAAATCGCGATTTTAAACGTCAAAATTGGTAATATTTAGGCAATGAACCTGACACTAATATGAGCTGTGGAAGGAAAATGTCTCAAGAATAATGTTTTACAAAGCCTGAAGTCTTAGTTTCAATCGTCATTGTCCTTCATTTTACTAAAATATTCCCAGAAAATTCATTTCAAATAGACCCTTTCTCTGATGTTTTGCCTGTCGGTTTAGTTAAGTTGATGCTTTCGCTGTAGGTTTAGTGAAGTTTATGGTTTAACGGTCTATAATTTTTAGCTAATTTTCGTAGAACAAATTCGTTACTGCATTTTAGCATACTTTATCGAAATATGATGCATGTTTGTAAGAAAAAATTTGGACACAGTAAGTGCGTTTTGGTAGCAAATTTTCATTAAGTCCTCCAAATTTCAATAACTCATTTGCTATTAAGGTAAGTTTTGTTGGTTAGGAAACCAAAATTTAACTGTATTTTCGGAAATTTTTTGTATGAACGCAGCAATGGCGTTTTGGTTGCGAATTTTCATTAAATGTTTCAAATTTCAATAACTCAATTTGCTATTAACCTTAGGTACATTGGCTAGGAGACCAGTTTTCTCAGAAACATTTAAAGTTTATTTTCCGAAAAGTTTTGTACATTTTCAAATAATTATTTTGATAAAATATGATACACTGTTCCTACTATATAGGTTATACCGGTAACCAAATTGATGCCTGCTCGCATTAGAGCGATATATTTGTAATTAAAAACATTTTTATGAAAATTCACTTCCATAACGCACTTGCTGCGTCTAGAGTTTTTTTATTAATTTTCTCCTTGTCATCAGCGTAACTAAGTAAAAACCGATTTCTGTCATCTTCCAAATATTTTCATCATAACAAATTTTTGTTTGTTTGTATCCCCATTTCCTGGGTTACCCTGTTACACCTTGTTACATCTTTCAATGCACTATAAACACTATTTTTGACAGCATTCCTTAACCTGTTACAATTTTATTGTCAGTTTTGACATTTGTGGTAACTGAACAGCTGACTTATATTTAGGTTACATGAAATTTTGACAAACTTAATCCTAATAGATATTAACACCATAAATTTCCTAATTCTACTAAACATGAACAGCTTAAACTATTTAAACAATTTCTACTAAATAATTTAGACTTGCCTTTACCTTCTTTTAACACATATATCTGTCATTATTTTGGGAATCAATTCTGAGCTTTCAAATTCTATATTAGGTCTTACGATATGCCTGTAAAATTTAGTTTTTCCCTTGCCACGTTGCTTATATGCTGCATTAGCATTGCATACACCAAAAGTAAGCAAAATATATTTGTCTCAGGCTATGTATGGGTGGTTTTAAGAGGGTGTTGTTGTGTGTATGTTTACTTTCCCATTATAGAAACCATATCAATATATATATATATATATATATATATATATATATATATATATATATATATATATATATATATATATATATATATATATAATCGTTAATCAGCTTAAAATTTTTATAAAAGATTTTTTGACATCCGATGTTTATAAATAAATGTTGAGCGACGACTGTTTCTATAATATAAGTATGGAATATTTTTTCAACATCAGAATCACATTTTATCGTTTCAAGCAAATGCACACATATACAGTTAAAAGTTACATATTATGCGTTTGAAAGGGATTTTAAGAAAAAAATATTGTAAGGATGACATTCATGGCTAATTGGAATTTTCACTATCTTATGGACTATGGTACCACAACTGTGGCAAAGTAGGCACATAATATTTTATATCTTCTCTCTTTATTAGTTTTATATGTTTATATATATATATATATATATATATATATATATATATATATATATATATATATATATATATATATAGTGTGTGCCCAAAATTGGGGATGCATGTATAGGGATCTCAGAACTCCCCTACCTTTTTGGGTTTTTTTGAAAATAAGAAAAATGGCGCATTTTTTTAAAGTGCTATAACTTTCTTATTTATCAAAATTTTTAAATTTTGTAAAAACATCTTTGCAGCAACTTTTAACGTAGAATTCAATTATCTAATTATCTAGTCAAATTTTATGTTTATTGTTAAATAATCGCTAGGCCATTTTCAACTCTTTTTTTCTTATGGATTTCATATTGGATTTTGACAGTCTAAAAAAGACCATAATTTTTGCTTTTCAATGATGTATCACACATTACAAAAGAAGGGTTAGAAATTTAAAAAAACGAGATTTTAAGGTTTATTAATACATACATATGGCAACGTCACAATCTGTAAAGTAAAAAAAGGAATAACATCAACTTTAAAACATTGCGCGCTAGCTATTTAACGAAGACTGGACAGAATATTAATTATAAATACAAACAAATGAAGCAACAACACTTCGAACATCAAATAACATTCTAAAACAGATAAACAAACGTTGAACACAACAATAAATTAAAAATCCACACCTACTATTAAGAAACAAATAACAAAGTTGGCGCCTTTAGAAAGGCAAAAAAATAATAACAAGTATCACTTCTAAAGTTCAAAATGTCCGCCATTTTTGTCAATACATTTCTCACTTTTTTTATTACTAAATTGGTAACCCGTTCTAAAGTATGTCTATTAATTCCAGCAAATAGCTCCCTTGCCCTTTGAATTAACATGTCTATTTCGTCAGGTGGACCGAATTTATACATTTAATTTTTTACATGTCCCCACAAGTAAAAAGTTTGGGACGCAGCAAGTGCGTTGTGGTAGTGAATTTTTATTAAATGCTTCAAATTTGAATAACTCAATTTTCTATAAACTTCGAAGGTTTACTTTCGGTATATGGTAAGGTCGTTCCTAAGTCAAGATATCCACCAAATTCCATTTAAATAACTTTGTAATTTTCGGAGAAAAAAATTTTTCCCGAGGGAAAATTCAAGATTTAAATACCTCAATTTTCTATAAACTTAGAAAGTTGAATTTTGGTACGTAGTAAGGTCTCTCCTAAGGCAATATATACATTATGTTTCATTAAAACAGCTATGTCATTTTCGGAGAAAAAAAATTTGTTCAAAAGAAAACTCAATTTTTTTTCGGAAAACTTAGTCCGATTTTCTTGGCCTTCGAACTCATCTAAGCCATTAATAAAAGAAAGGCAGTTGCCTAATTTCGTTATTTTTTGAGTTATCGGATGTATGTATATATATATATATATATATATATATATATATATATATATATATATATATATATATATATATATATATATATATATATATATATATATATATATATATATATATATATAAACTGACCCCGGATATGGGTTCAAGTGTTCCTAGTTCGCGCTCATTTGAAAAAAATTTTGCAAATTCTCACCATCGATACCTCTCTATTAGTGAATTTGTTTTAATAAAAATTCAATAAAATCCAGAGGCGTAAGATCTGGACTCCTAGCTGGCCATAATACTGGACCGCTATTTGAAATGTTTCTTTCTCCGAATGTGTTACGGAGTAGAGTATGTACCTCTCTAAAATTATGAGCAGGGCAGCCATCATGCTGAAACCAAACATTCTCAAATTGAATCTCTGGGACCGCTTGTCTGATTGCAGGGATTATTTGGGTTTGTAACATATCAAAATAACGCCGGATATTAAGTGTCTCAGCGTAAAATATGGCCCAATTATCTGGTTTCCTGAAAAATAAAAAGATAGAATTGCAACTTACAATTTAAGAAATTAGGACTACACTTTTAGGTCCTCGTTACACTTTTATGATATGCTTATCATAGATTCCACACCATACATTTACTCCAAAGCGCGTTTGAAATCTATGGGGATTTCGTAATTCTGTATTCTCAGTTGCCCACAGTAATGATGGTTGTGACGATTGAACACTCCCGAATTTGTGAAACGACTTTCATCAGTCTAAATTACTTGCTTAGGAAAGTCTCGATTTTCACGGCATTTATCAATAAACTAGTCAGAAAACCTTAATCTACGTTCATAATCACCTTCCCGAAATCCTTGTACAATCGTTGGTTTATAAGGATGGTATTTGCTTTTTTAAATGTTTTTTCAATGGTTGATTTTGGTACATCCAATTCTGTTTCGGCTGCTATTGTTGACGTGGCAGGATTTTCTTCAAAAACTGACAGATTCGATGATCGCGATTTTCGTTACGGACGTAATTTTGAGCTCGGGGACTTTGAAAGCTTCCAAAATTTAATAAATTTGTTACCAGCTTGGCAAAATATCTAACGTTAGGCTAACGTCTTTCTGGAAAACTGTTGGCGTAGTTTTGTAACGCTAGATTAGCGTTTCTGTGAGATGATATGTAGCAGACAAGCATGTCAAATTTTTCTACATTCGAATAATTCTGCATGCTGCTATTTCTAAATTTTAATGATAAACAAACTTAATTTTTAATTGAAATATTTAGATTTGAACACTTGAAAACTCAATTAAAATTTTGCAAAACTGAATAAGGCTTGAGTAGAATTCAAACAATGTCAAACATTCAAACATTTAATAGTTGTTAAACAAATGTCACAATTGTTAAGCAACTGGAATAATTGCGAATCATGGATATCTTGAGTTGTCAGGAATATTCTAGTCATTATAAGTAGCATAAAAATAGTTAAAATAATGTTACTTGCAGAGTTTGAAATGTCTTACTATTTTTCTTGATCATAATAAAGAAATCATATTAAGCGCCGTATGTTTTTTACCTTACATATTGGGACGTTGCCATAATATGTATGTATTCATAAATCTTAAAATCTTGTTTTTTTTTCAAATTTCTAACCGTTCTTTTGTAATATGTGATACATTGAAAAGCAAAAATTATGGTCTTTTTTAGACTGTCAAAATCCAATACGAAATCCATAAGGAAAAAAAGTTGACAATCGTCTAGCGATTATTTAATAATAAACATGAAATCTGACTAGAGAATTGAATTCTAGGTTAAAAGTTGCTGTGAAGATTTTTTTACATAATTCAAAAATTTTGAGAAACAAAAAGTTATACCACTTTGAAGAACTGCGCCATTTTTCTTATTTTCAAAAAATCCCAAAAACCAAAAACGTTAGGGGAGTCGGATAAGCAGCTTTGGATTGGTAATAAAATGGCCCACAACTTTCCCCATTGAACCGTTTCTCTATCTCTTATAGTTTTTGAGATCCCTATACATGCTTCACCAAGTTGGGGCACACTGTATATACACAACATATAAATATTCTAAGTGGCCAAGTGGCCATGAAAATGGGTTTTAGGAATCCTAATTCGTGCACATTTTAATATTTATTTTAATCTCAAAAAGCAGGGTCGCCTCATTACCTTTTTTTTTCTACAAAAATCCGCCGAAAAGTAGTGCTTTTAAAAGCGTGTAAAACATGTAAAGCAACAGGAAGAATTTTAGCTACAGTTTTGACATTTTTTAATAGCTTTATTTTAAAATCTTTAGGGTATATTTGCCTCATCTTATTAATAACACGAATATACACGGAATTGTTGGACATAAACGGCTTGTAAAATTCAATTAAATTATATGCAAACGGATTAACCATCTACTTCGCCGAGAGCAAGACTTGTCGAGTAAACGTAATAGCAAAAAAACTCTTTTGCGTTGGAAAATGAGAGTGGAAACATTAGTGTAAAATAAAAACTACAAAGTGGAATCTGCTGAAAGAAGTTAATGAAAAACCCATAAAAATTTATAAAATTCTACCTTGCTAGAAATGCTTTGTTGGATAAATTGGGCCTACTTACAATTAGTCAAATATTTATACCTATATTGCGCCAAAAATCATAAGAAACTGGCATGTATTCAAAAGATGGGGGTTAGACAAAAGTGGTTGAAAACTGAAACAAAAACTCCCCAAAAACAGAAAAGAATAACATAAAGTTGTGCACTAGATACGTATTAGAACAAATATAAAAACCATTCAACATTTATGTAAGGCTAGTTGCATTCTCACCACAATTACAAACGTAGATCGGTTTCGCGCTCATTAGAGCTCATCAGTACGTCCCAATATTGGGGAAGAAATGGGTCAGGGCAGACAATTTACTAAATTGTTAGTTGGTTGTATACAGTCTCCATCTTTTAGCATTCTGTGTTATTTGGAGCTGCCATGGTTCCGCAACGAGATGGCGGTTGTGTTTCGTGTCTTACATCTCACTTAGTTTCTTTTTAACATTCAACATTTATTTGGAGGTCACGAATGTAAATGTTTTAAAGAAGAGACGATTTATTTAAGGAGACCTGGTCTACGAAAATTTCATTATAACATAGGTACACCATGACCACTGGTGATACATAAGATAGCAATGATGGCGATGTTTTACCTATTGCAATATGGACACTTAAAGACTATTAAGCCGAAACAAAGAAATGTGAAAGGTATATATTTAGGAAACTCAAAAAAGAACTACTCAAAACATACAGTAAGTTTATTTTGAATTCAAGTTTATAAAAGTAAATTTCCTCATACCGACGAACATTTTTTGCGCATCAATTACAATATATTTATATATTTTATATTTATATTTATGTTTATTTGAGTAAAATAGAAATAAATACAATTATTGTAACTCTGTAAAATTATAGGAAACCGGGTGATGATAACAATGCCTTGAAAATTATTATTACAAAAACTGGAGTTGACTTATCGTGACTACAAGAATTTAGTAAGATAAAATATTTTCAAGGAGTAAAATGCCGAGAAAAGCATTAAAAGATGAGCAGATTTTTTAACAGGCTAAAGATGAGGAGCTTCTTTATATTATAATGAAGATAAATGCCGACCAATTAGAAAGCTGTATCCAAATTTAAAATGCGTAAAAATGGGACATTTAACTATATTAGCCACAAGATAACAAAGACCTGTCCACAACATAGACTAAAAGATTTTTGCCGTTTACAGCGACTGAAACACAAAATTTCACTGTTGAACTAACTTTGGTCTTTACCAAATTTATTAAATGACTCTTTAGTCATTTAATAAATAAATCAATTTAGACATATTAAAAAAATAAGATTAGGTATAGCTCGGAATCGAATAAAAAATCTCGATAAGATATTTCATAATTGGAAAACGTAGTAATAAATATTACGATAGATAAGTGACTTACATCATTTTCACAACTCTAGCGTCGGATAATAATTCCTTTCCAAACTAGAGTAAAAGCCAAACTTTAAGTGTCATTTCAATTTAATACTCACCGAACATATTATTTTTTGATCTTATAGGATGCGTCAACGAACCTTCAAAATTGTTTCGATTCTTAAGGGAGATGGGTAATCTGAACTTAGAATGTCATGAACAAATAAATCCATCGTAAAAGAAAACCATAGAAACGCAGTTACTTTAACAAAACCACTACACATTTTTACAAAAGAATATATCCTAGAAAACAGGCAAACGTAAGAAAGCATTTCACTAACAACTAAAGAAATGTTTCACTAGCATGCAGATATTAGGCTACTATAATCCTAATGAAAGAACACCTGTTTTCGTAGATGCCTTTTAATTGGGACGTGCTGCTTACTTATACGAACTACTTCAAGCCTCTTATAAAGCCATTTGAAATTAAAACTGTGTCCAAATGCAAAGAATGATATACCTAGGTGCAAAAAAGCTCTTGTACTGGTCTGGGCCATAAATCATTTTCATATATTTTTATTTCATAGTCGCGAAATTTGATTTGCGTTCATGAAACAAAATACAACAGAATATATTTATGTGAAATATATTTCTTGGAATAGCAATTGGATAGCACTTTTCAAAAGAAAAATATGCGCCACAATTCCATTTATGAGGTAGGGGACTAGCCGTCAAAAGCAGGAGGTATTTTTTGATTTACTAAAGTCTGGACGCAGTGAATGCCTTGTGGTAGCGAATTTTCATAGATATAATCTTAATGAATGTCTTTTTTCGAGAATTTTCTTTAAAAAAATTCACTAATGAGGAGATCCCGACTTTTCAATTTTGAAAACATTTCTTCAAATGAGCGGAAACTAGGACCCCTAGAACCCATACCCGGAGTCAGTTTGAATTTTATATGTTTACATATTTATGTGCCTTTGCATCTCGTTGATTTTGCTCAAATTAATGGGAAACACTTTGACATTGGCAAGGTAATTATTCGTACCTCAGGGGGACGGTCTATGAACAGGCGTTGCGTCGCTACAATCATGTTGTGTTTGCATCGGGTAATTCTAGGATATTTTTAATACAGATAAAATTGCATTCTTTATAAGTTCAATATTAGGTGACACAAGAAATAATACATGAGGAAGGCTAAAGTCGAGTTAACGCAGATATGGAAACAACACACTAAGCTGATAAAAAAAGGGGAAACAGCATGCATGGGTTCACACGTCAGTGTCTAGAAAGGTCAAGTTATAGGTTACAGACACCGATGATCACTTGTCATTAATTACCCTGTTTAAAGAGGATGGAGTGTCTATCTCAAGCATGTGAGAGCTTTTCGTCATAAAATTTCTCTAACAAAACGAGGGTGGCTGATAAAAAAGCGTGTAAACTGGCTTCAAACACAACTGACCTGAATGCACCAGATGTAAATAAGATAGAAACCAGACAATGCAATATGAAAAAACACGGCCGCTTGCCTCGAGCATGACGATAATCGAAATAGTATTATGCGAATTAGATTACGTTGTAATTGTAGTAATCTCACTTCAAGGTACACATGAACTTACTTCTGTAAACAAACATGTTTAATCCACCCAAGTCTTTTGCAGGTAAAGAAATATATTGTAAGTTTTGTTCTATTATCGGTAGACTTGATTTGCATATAAATAGCAGTCTGTCAATTCTATATTTGCAAGGTGAATATCAATATCTCTAGTTTAGGAATTGCGAATATTTTCCGAGCAAATTAACATGACTTAACGATGTGCCTGGATAAAATCTCGGAGGCAGACTGACTTTAGGCGGACCTTACATATTTTTAGGACTTGTATAGTTAAAATAAATAAAAACTAAAAAAAAGGTGTGAGAGAAAATATTTACGTAGGGCTTAAAATTCAAACACATGACAAATATTTCCAGCTCTTGTAATCGCATGGTCGAGGTAAACAGGTCGAAGACGCAGCAAGTGCGTTATGGTAGTGAATTTTCATAAAAATGATCTGGCACAAAATATTTAATTATAACTTTTTTTTCTTGTAACATAGAAATCTAAATTTTGGTGTATAGTTTACTTTTTATATCGTAAACCTACCTACCAAATTTGGTTATCATAGATTTTTAATTTTTTTAAATAAAAAATTTTTTCAAATGAAAACTCAAAATTTTTCCCGAAAACCTCGTCCGATTTTTCTGATTAACGAACTTATCAAAGACATTTACAAAAGGAAGGTTTGCGCCAAATATTATCAAAATCGGCCTATTATTCTTTGAGATAAAAATTTTTTTCGAATGAAAACTCAAAATTTTCCCGGAAAACCTCGTCCGATGTTCCTGACTAACAAACTTATCAAGGCCATTTACAAAAGGAAGGTGCATGCCAAATTTTATTAAAATCGGCTTATTACTTTTTGAGATAAGAATTTTTTTCAAATGAAAACTCAAAATTTTCCCGGAAAACCTCGTCCGATTTTCCTGACTAACGAACTTATCCAAGCTATTTACAAAAGAAACGTACATGCCAAATTTTATCAAAATCGGCCCATTATTTTTTGAGTTATCGGTGTGATATATATATATATATATATATATATATATATATATATATATATATATATATATATATATATATATATATATATATATATATATATATATATATATATATATATATATATATATATATATATATATATATATATATATATTATATATATCAACATATAAAAATTGAAACTGACCCCGGATATGGATTCTAGGGGTCCTAGTTCGCGCTCATTTGCAAAAATTTTTTCAAAATTCAAAAGTCGGGATCTCCCCATTAGTGAATTTTTTCTACGAAAATTCACTAAAAGGGAAAGACACTGGGCACATGATATTTAGTATACAATTGTAAATAAAATTTACATCGGGTAATTCAGCGCTGCCTATGTATCAGGTATAGAATGAGAGACATGATGTTTTATTTAGTTTATAGCACTTAGCATGCGGTTATTGTTGTGTAATTGACGTAGCTGTAGGAATGTGGCTTTATAGATATAAATTCCGGTAGGGAGGGCGACAAGGAGTCATGCATGGGTATGCTCACAGCGTAATCATCGCAAACTAAATAATGGATAATTACAATTATAATTCCATTCTAAGCCCCTTGCTATTTAACATTTACACAGCTGAGTTGCATAAACTATTTGAAGATTCAGTACAGTGCATTCAGTATGCTGATGACATTTGTTTATACATTAATGGTTATTCATATCAATATTGTGTCAATAAACTTGAGTATATTATGTCAATTTTAAATAAGTGGCTCTTTGAGCAAGGCTTTGAACTTAGTCCTCAAAAAACTTGCGTTATGTTTTTTACTAGGCATAGATTAAGAATAAGCAATACAATAAGACTTCAAAATTGTGATATTCCAATAGTTAAAGAATATAAATATCTGGGTGTTATCTTTGATATGAAATTGTTGTGGACTTCGCATATCAAATATATTAAGGGAAGGCGCGAACGAGGAATAACTTACTAAGGTCAGTTTGTAATTCAACGTGGGGTGCAGATGTTAAGATATGTCTAATGTTTTATAGATGTTACATTAGGTCGATTATAGAGTATGGTTGCGTCGTATACGGATCTTCTTCAAACTCTAATTTAAAAATAATAGATCGCATACAAACGAAAGCAATTAAAATATGTATTGGTGCGATGAAATCATCACCAAATAATGTGGTCCTAGTGGAAAGCCAGGAACCACCGATATACTTAAGAAGGGCATTTTTGGCCAAAAAACTAGTTATAGAATGGCGACACTATTATCCACTACGTTTAAAGGTATTATATTGGCTTTTTCTTGAATGCTTGACTAATACTTATTGGTCAAAAAAAAAAAAAAAAAATCCACCATTGGTTGATGCATACGGCAATACAATGCACTTTGCTGACGCGATTGTTCCAAAAGACAAAATCCCAATATTTACCCTACTCTATCAAAAAATGCACAAAATAGATATAATATTTCCAAATTACACCATTTTCCCATCTCTAAATCGTTCCATACTTAAAGCAACATTGAAAAAGTTTGACAAATATACACAAATATATACAGATGGTTCAAAATCCTTATCTGGGACAGGCTGTGCTTTTTATTCCCAAGACGGTAGATACCAAAAAATTAAATTAAATAATATAGCATCTATTTACACTGCCGAGGCATATGCCTTGTATGAAGCACTTCAATGGTCAATTGAAAACAAAATTAAACATACGCTAATTTTATCAGATTCCAAATCAGTTCTACTTTCACTTAAAAATTACACTAGACATGGCAAAAATCCAGTAATATGTGACATTATCAGTCTGTATCAGTCAATAAAGGATGGTGGTAATCGAGTCATATTTATGTGGATAAAAGGGCACACGGGACTAGGAGGTAACGAAATAGCAGACAAACTAGCTAAAGAATCTATTGAAAGTCCAAACAAAATAATAAACTGGATTACTGCTGACGATGTAAATCAAAAAATTAAATTTGAAATAAGGGAAACGTGGGAAAGTGTTTGGCATGAGTTTTTTAACAAAACAACTAACCGATATACACTTATTCATCCAATGTTGCCTAAAAAAATTCCACACATTGACGAATTTATTATGCCAAGGTACTATACTACTGTAATTACCAGAATGAAGCTGATTCACGGCTGCTTCCCACAACACCTACATAAAATAGGCATTAGTAACAATTCTTATTGTACATGTGACAACAGTTACCTAGGAACTTTAGAACACCTCATGTTTCAGTGCAGTTTGTATAACCCGACACGTAAACAACTCTGGAAAGAACTCAAAGATGCAGGAGTAGAGTTTCCTGTGAACTTAGCCACACTTATTTGTACAAATAGCCTGAAAATCTATAATATACTTATAAAATTCATTCGGCATACAAAAATCAAAATTTAGTTTTGCTATTTCTCTATATGTGTATTTTAGTATTAGCCTTAGTTAATATTAATAATAATATAAATTTAGTTTTCCTACTGTCTCACCTATTGTTTTTTATCCCATGTCATTAGCTGTCCAGTGTTGTTTGTTTAAAAAAAATGCCCTGAAGGACACCTGGGCGAGAAGCGAGTATCCTATGTTTCTATCCTTAATAATAAGTAAGAACACAAACATTTATATTTTGCCAAAATCGATATGTTAGAAGATAAATATTGCTTATGGTGTAGCCATTTAGAAATAATCATACTCTGTAAGAGCTTACACATAAAGGTACGTCTATCGCTTTAACCCTCCCTATTGCTGTAAGTATTAATATTCATGCTGCAAATTATAAATATATTTGAAGGAGAATCGCTTTTTATAACAATGGTACAAATTTACTGCAGAATTTTGTAGCAAATGGACGTAATGTCCGAAGCCAATTCCTTCCACACACACACACACACACACACACACACACACACACACACACACACACACACACACACACACACACACACACACACACACAATTATAATTTAAATAAATCGAAAATTTATGTACAGAAGATGTGTTACGTGAAACGTGTATACAATGCAAGGGAGCACAGGACTAATTATCACGCAGGCTATAATAAGGTCGATTATAATATACATACGTGGGGTGACTTCGACTATAACGACGAGGCCTGCATTGTTGTTCCTACGCGAGTGGGAGTAGTGATTCGGAATATAAGGATATGCCAGTGGGCATGATAGGCAGATCTAGTTTGAGCTTTCAAACGGTCTGATCTCCCCAATCCCACCTTGCCTAGCAGAAAAAAACTTGCAGTAAGCATTAAGCACCAGAGAAGCGAGCGCGAGTGCTGAAACAAGGGAAATCTGCCGGTAATATCGCGGTTTCTTTAACGTCCTCCCTGACCAGCTGAAAAAAACTTGCAGTAAGCATTAAGCGCCAGAGAAGCGAGCGCGAGTGCTGAAACAAGGGAAATCTGCTGGTAATATCGCGGTTTCTTTAACGTCCTCCCTGACCAGCTGAAAAAAACTTGCAGTAAGCATTAAGCGCCAGAGAAGCGAGCGCGAATGTCGAGACAGGGGAAATCTGCTGGTAATATCGCATCTTTTCAAACGTTCTTCATCACTAGTGGACAGAACCTGTAGTAAACGCTAAGCGCCAGAGACACGCGCGCGAGTGTGGAAACAGGGGAAATCGGCTGGTAATATAGCGGTCCAAACGTCCTCCCCAACTAACGGAGAAGATCTGTGGCAAGCACTGAACGCCATAATCTCGCGCGCAGACGGGGATCTTCCCCCCCGGAAATGTTCACGGTTCCCCAGAGCGGAAAAACCCCGCACGCGGGCTCATCTCGAACTCGCCCCGCTTTGACAGGAAATCCAAGATGTGGGAACCGTCCCCACACCTAGATGAGACCCCGGAGTCGAGTAGCTGTCCCCGCGTGGAGGATCTGCAGCAGCCGGTCATGACGAGAAGCAATTCAACAAACGGTGAGTTTACCCTTGCAATGACTCATTATATCGGTAACACAGAATTGCCTGGCCCCAAGCTAAGCTTGCGTGCCTTGGCAGTGCTATCTAGAAATATTTTAGGCAGGGAGGCACTCATGAAACAATTTTGCCATGGCCCCACTCGACTTTTCATATTCTAAACTATAATGTTAATTTTAGGATCAGGGATGTACGGCGGCCGGCCGCATGGGAATGAAACTTAAACTAGTTTGGGAGTTAAATTTAGTATCGATAGAATAGGAATGTCTTTAGTCACAGTATTACTGCGTACGTTGATTTTATATGAATAATAGGAGTTATAGCTAGTAAGTTCACTACGTACGTTGATTTTACATGAATAATGAGAGTTATAACTAGTAAACTTGCAGTGGTTGATATTATAATTTAGAGATATACTTTGTCCTGTTGTGTTCACATTAAAATAAGTTTCTAAATTCGGATAAGATAGATCTTGAAGCAACAATTGGGTAAATGAAATGCCCCGTCGATTTATTATGTTTTTCCTAAGTATAAGTTTGACAACAATGTTTGAGTGCCCCGTTCTTTGTCCCGTTTGAGTCAGATCCATTTGCCGCGAAGCTTGCCCTAAAGTTTGTCGAGTTAAAAGCGACAAACCTTAAACAGAATATAAATTCGAATAATAAATCCAGATGCAAATTTTATCTAACGTCAGAAATTTTCCATGCTTGAAATCTCATGTAAAGGGGGGGGGGGGGGTATGTCCTGAAATAGGATCTTGAATCTGAAACTTACTATACGGGGGAATATGTCTTGAAACAGAATATTAAATTTGAAACTTGAAAAGAAACATGAAAAGGTGATATGTCTGAAATAAAATACTGAAACTGAATTTAGAATCCAAATATAAAAGAGAAACATGTTACTAAATCTTAAACTTGAAATCAAAGTAATTTCCTTGGTATGCTGTGATATGCATTTTTGTAGTTTAGTAAGGTCCGTAAAATGAGCCGTCAATGGCATTGTATTGCTTCCCTTGATGCGTGGCTAATTTTGTAAAAAGTCCAAACCGCAGTTATGTTTTCGAGGGACATCCAAGCGAAATTTCACTCCATGAAGTGCCAATATCCGAGAATCTAAGACCCGATATAGGGCAGGACAGAGAAGTCCACGTGAAACAAAACCTATTAGGCGTAATTGGTCTAAAATTGCAGCCTGGAGGTCCCTAAATTATTTCAGTTCTCGCGTATTTCATTTCCGCATGAAGGGAAGTGAAGGGGAGTCTAGGGTTATTTCCATCTGTAGGGTCGAGCCTTTGGAAGATATAAATCCATAGGGTGACCTTCTCATCACGTACACTGCAGCGTGTAGCAGGGTAATCTTTCTTTGTGAGGCAAATGAGGCCTGGGCAAATTTCCCGTTTCTTGAAGTGTCAATACCCAAGCATCTAGGACCCGATACAAGGCAGGACACGAAGTCCACGTGAAATAAAACCTATTAGGCATCATGGGAAGTGGGAAAGGCAGCCTAGGTGTCTAATATTCAAAGTCGTGGAAAATAGACATTCATGCATTGACGTGGAGGGAAGTGTGTCATACGCCGAGCAGATGAGCACCAGGCTCCTGCATGATTGTGTCTCTGTTTCCAGTAAAACAAAACAAAAACCCGCAAAATGTGAAAATGAAACATAAAGAGAAACCTGAAAACGAAATTTTAAATATCACATAAATTATCAATCTATAGTCAGCACGCCACTGGAACACGAACAGACATACAGAGTTGTGGATTCTGGTGGGCATTTGCCTTCGAGAGTGAAAGTGGGATGCTGCACACACAGCTGGTAGTAGCGACAAGGGTGGTCTAGTTCAGAATCACCTGTTTTACAAAAGCGCCTGGATGTCTGGCTGGCTTAACTGCTGCATTGGTTAGGGTTCACATTTTTATGCAGTGGGTGCCTTGTCTGCAATCAGCTGTTTACAGGCGGCGCCAATGGGTCTGACTCGCATTTCACCTCTTGTATTCTGTTAAGTATTGGCACTGTGCTCAATAAACTTAGTTTCAATGAACGATTGCGTATTATTTTATCCCGCAATTCTCCAATACCATGGCTTGAGCTTTGTAACTACGGCGTAGACCCCCCACTAGATGAACACGTGCTAAATAGTCACCGCAGTGACCCAGAAAGCTACAATTAGCAGGTGAAAGAGCTTAACAAGGTAGGTGAGACTCGGGTTCCTTCATCGCTATATAACATACCGTAAGTAGAGTCAATTCATTGTGATGAGAGGAACTCAGCAATACACTTATTTAATATTCTCGTTTCTGGTACTCGCTGCAGCACTAGTATGTTTATACAACGAGGGTTGTTTATTTATTTATTTATTTAATGTATTTATTTGCTTAAAAAATGTACACGGGGGTAGAAATATTACAATATATATATATATATATATATATATATATATATATATATATATATATATATATATATATATATATATATATATATATATATATATATATATATATATATATATATATAGGGTGTTTTGCATAAGAACAGACACAGAGCAGCCACATGTAGGGAACCCAAAATATTGTGATTTAACGTAACTTACCCCTATACTAAGTTACACCCCTTAGAAGTTATAGGCCTTCAAAGTGGGGTTTCTAATTTCGAAAAAAATCAATATCTCAGTTATGCTTGAACTTAGAAGAACTAAATTTGGTGCACGTTTTGAGTATACCAAGAGCAATAATCGACAGTAATAACAATTCGATCGAAACATTTTAAAGGGTTAATAAGGGATGATTTACGCATAAAATGTGACAGAATTTTTTAACCTATTGGCGGATTTAAACAATTATTATTTCATTTTATGGGGAATTTAATTCTAAAACTTCTATTACTCTTATTAATTTGCAAAAAACTTTGCTGTTTTCAACAAAATTTCGAATATTTAAAATCATCGGAAATTCAAACGTTGGCTATGAAATTTAACGACCAACTTAACAATCAGGAAAAAAGTTGTAATAAGAATAATTTAATAGAAAAACAAACAACTTAAACAATAGAAATAGCATAACATTTGCACCAATAAATTACAGAAATTGTTCAAAATGATCACCGTTCTCTCTCAGACTAAATTTATTCTTCGTCTAAAATTGAAGCTTACTCTATCCAACAACTGTTGATTGTTTCTAACGAGTGTGCATTTTGGTGCAATGTGATTCCACAATTCGTCTCGAGACGCAAATGGCGCGGAATACACAAATTCTTTTAACATTCCCCAAAGAAATAAGTCACATTTGTTGAGGTCCTGCGATCGTGGAGGCCAAACTTGTGGGCAATTTTCCTCTTCCAATCCATTTATTTGGAGACTGGTGGTTTAAATAGTCTCTAACAGCAATACTGAAATGAGGCAATGCTCCATCGTGCATAAACCAATGTTTCAGTCTAAGTTGTAGAGGCACCTCGTCGAGTAGATCCGGGAGATTGTTTTGAAGAAATTCTAAATAAGTTTCGCGATTTAATCGATTCGGTTAAATAACTAGACCAATTAAATACCGATCAATAATACCAATCCAAACATTTATTTTGAATTCACGTTGGAAATGTCGAGGAGTTACTGAATGAGGGTTTACATAAGAATATTCGTAATGGTTATGTAAATTTGTAATACCCCTGCGAGTGAAACAAGCTTCGTCAGTAAAAAGAATTTTCTTTTGAAAATTAATTTCTTGATGCAAAATCAACTGACGGAAATTCACTCGTTTAAGCAAATCTTCCGGTAATAATTATTTCACTTTTTGGATATGATATGGGTGCAGTAGATTACGTCTTATTACTCGGAGAACAGAAGTTTGCGATGTACCAATTTGTCGAGATAGATTTCTAGTACTAATATGTGGGTCATCTTCAATTGTATTCAAATAAGTTCTTCGTCTTGTGCCCTGGTTGCAGTAGCACGTTATTAAGTGTTACTGAAAAACTTGCCTGATTCTCGAGCCCGTCTCTCAACATTGGCAAATGTTTCTCTATGAGGGATTACACGATTAGGAAATCTTCTCAGATATTCTTCAACACTTCTTCTGTAGTTTCCTTCACAGAAAGCTAACACTAATAGCGTGTCAAGTTGTTCGCTAAATGGAAACTTCCCGGCCATTCTCATAACACGCAGCAAATAGTACTACAATAAAATGATTTATTTTCCTGATTGTCAAGTCTGACGTTAAATTTCATAGCCAACGTGTAAATTTCCGATGATTTTAAATAACACAGCTCTAATACTTGTATTTAGTTATTCGGAATTTTGTTGAAAACGACAAAGTTTTTTGAAAATTAATAAGTGTAATAAAAGTTTTAGAATTAAATTCCGCATAAAACGAGATCTTTTTTTTAATCCGCCAATAGATTAAAAAATTCTGTCACATTTTAAGCGTGAATCATCCCTTATCAACACTTTAAAATGCTTTAATTGAATTATTATTACTGACGATTATTGCTCTTGGTTCACTCACGTGTACCAAATTTAGTTCAAGCATATCTGAAATGTTGATTTTTTTTCGAAATTAGAAACCCCACTTTAAAAACCTATAACTTTTCAGGGGTGTCACTTAATATAGGAGTAAGTTGCGTTAAATCACAATATTTTGGGTTTCCCTACATGCCCCTGCTCTCTTTCGGTCCTTATACGAATCACCCTGTATATATATATATATATATATATATATATATATATATATATATATATATATATATATATATAACAACTATAAAAAAACATCACACTGTATATACATATAAAACAAACAAGAAAAACAAAGATAAAACTACCTAACATAAGACTATTTAACATGAATAAACCTCAACGTCGGTGCAAAACAAACTATTTATTCATCATTACCACTACTACCCATCGCAACCCGTACATTGATCGGTATATTCCTTGATGTTATAAAAGCAGTTGTTAATTAAAAACATCTTTAATATATTTTTAAAGGCGTCCAACTTATTAAAAGTCTTTATTTCCTTAGGAAACATGTTAAAATGCAGGCAACCAGCACAAATTGGTGATTATATATATATATATATATATATATATATATATATATATATATATATATATATATATATATATATATATATATATATATATATATATATAGTTTCTTTTTCGTGCAGAATGACAATAAACGTCACTATTTTTTATAAGCTTGTTGCTACACGTGAAGATCAACATTCTATATAGATATATATGCCTGTCAGTGTTAATATTTTTTTGTTTTGAAGCTCGACCTAAATAATTATCTCCACTGGAGTCCCAATACCAAGCGAATAGTTCGCATTTGTCCCAAAAATACCCTCTCCATGTCATTTGAGAGCCCCCACACACTTATGTTATAAGCTAACACGCTGTGAACCAAAGCATAATAAACGTTGATAAGGGACACTTCGTTTAGGGTGTTTTTAAGTCTGATTATGCAAAAGTAAGCCTTATTTAATTAACTAGATATATTCCCTATCTATGGATCCCATGTAAGCCTAGCGTCCAGAGTGCAACCTAAAAATTTGGTAGAGGATGTTAAATTATTATCATTGTCATTAAATGTAAACCGACATACAACGGAGGGATTTCGATACTAGCCTCTAAATTCCAGGAAGATGGTTTTGGCACTATTTACAATCAGATAATTTCCGCAGCACCATCGATCAAACTACGACAACACCGATTATACTTTCTGTATAACCTTTGAAAGTATAGAATCCAACACTTTGACCACTGTCATCAGCATACATAAACAACCTTCCCTCAGTTAAATGATGGGAGAGATCATTCACATAAAGAACGAACATAAGCGGCCTCAAGACACTACCATGAAGTTCCCCCAGCGTTAGTTTATATTCATCTGATCTAGCATTTTTTGTCCTCTACAAACGACACCAACCACTTAAGAGGGCCTCTAAGACCAACTGCGTCTAACTTGTTAGACAGAAAGACACAGTTAATTGTATCGAAAGCGCGTAACATGTCAAAAAATATACCTGCTGTATAAAGTCTCTTGTCAAGACAGTCTGCAACACGCTGCACTATGTCAGTGCAAGCCATCTCAGTGGAAGACTTGGACAAAAGCCATACTGACTCTGAAAACACGTTATTTGTATTTAAAAAGTCCATCATTCTGTTGTGCATTATTCTTTCCATAATTTTGGAAAACGGACTCAAGATCATTACAGACCAATAATTTTCAACCCACAATGGATCGTCTTTTAGTGAATTTTTATTTTAAAAAATTCACTAATAGAGAGGTATCGATGGTGAGACTTTGCAAAAATTTTTGCAAATGAGCGCGAAATTGGGCCCCTAGAACCCATATTCTGGGTCAGTTTCGATTTTTATATGTTTACATATATATATATATATATATATATATATATATATATATATATATATATATATATATATATATACATATATATACATATATATATATATATATATATATATATATATATATATATATATATATATATATATATATATATATATATATATATATATGTATCCAACCGATAAGTCAAAAAATAATTAACCGATTTTGATAAAACTGGGCAAGTGCCTTTCTTTTATTAATAGCTTGGATGAGTTCGTTAGCCAGAAAAATCTGACACGGTTTTCCGGAAAAATTTTGAGTTTTCTTTCGAAAAAAAATTTTTTCTCCGAAAATTACAAAGATATTTTGATAAAATTTGGTGTACATATTGCTTTGGGAAAGACCTAACTATGTGCCAAAATTCAGCTTTCTAGGGTTACAGAAAATTAAGCTATTTAAATTTGAAACATTCATGTTTATTTTCACCGCCTTTCATTGAATAGTTTATATGAGATCTAGTTGTGGTTGTCGTGGAAACGTAACATTTTATATTATTGCGCAGGTCTGTTAGACGCTGTAACTGACATTTACCGTATGCCGTATGATATGAGATCGTTTATATTGTTTTTTATTTGTTTGAGTGGACGAATTATTTGTGTCATTTGGGAAATTTTTATATACAAGTGCAAATTATTCCTTTATTAATGTTAGTGGGTGGATTAAACAGTGTTTGTTATATTTTATCAACAAATATATACGTAAATGGTTTATAAACTGTGTATTTGCATATTAAATAAATAAATAAATAAATATAAAGGATCGAAGTTTTACAAAAGGGCTGATATTATACAGGGTGACGCGTTTCTACGGTAAAGCTGAATATAATTATTATTATACAAGAGACGAGAAAAAATTGTATAAGTTAATTGTAGGGTGTCTTGAGCTGCATCTTATAAAATTATTTTGACAATCACCGGCTGGCTCACAAGTCGATCGTTGGTGATCCCTACAATTTTTTTTCGAACAGCCTTATTTTATTGCATTTTTTATCGAAATATGTTTGTAAGAAAAAAAAAATGAAGACGCAGTAAGTGCGTTTTGGTAGCAAATTTTCATTAAATGCTTCAAATTTCAATAACTCAATTTGCTAATAACCTAAGATTTGTTGGTTAGAAAACCAACGTTTAAGGTATATTGTCGGAAAATTTTTGTACATTTTTAAACAATATGTTATTTTGATAAAATATGGCACATTGTTTCTACTATATATATTGCTCATAACCTTATCTCGTTTCTGTGCTTCTGTGTGCTCTGGAAAATGCATTAACAAGTCGTTATTGTAGTGTAAAATTAAAATTTACTAAATGTAGTTATGATAAAGCAGAATGACAAAATTCGGGACGCAGCAAGTGCGTTATGGTAGTGAATTTTTATTAAATGCTTCAATTTTGAATAACTCAATTTTCTATAAACTTAGAAAGTTGAATTTTGGTATGTAGTAAGGTCTTTCCTAAGGCAACATATACACCAAATTTCATTTAAATACCTTTGTAATTTTTGGAAAAAAAAATTCCGAAAGAAAAATCAAAATTTGAATAACTCAATTTTTTATAAACTTAGAAGGTTGAATTTTGATACGTAGTAAGGTCTCTCCCAGGGCAACATACCCTTTAAATTTTATTAAAACAGCTTTGTGATTTTGGGGGAAAAATTTTCGATTTTCCTGGCTAACGAACTCATCCAAGCCATTAATAAAAGAAAGGCACTTGCCGAGTTTCATCGAAATCGGTTAATTAATTTTTGAGTTATGGGATGGATATTTGAAAAAATTTGTGCAAAGTCTCACCATCGATACCTCTCTATTACCGATTTTTTTTAAATAAAAATTCATTAATATTTTGGTTAAAGGATAAGCAATTTGTTTATTTTTTTGGCAATGCATTTTTAATTCTATAGTGTTGGAAGGGACCTGCTGAACTTAGTATGATATCTTAGGCAACACACAATACACAACATATAAAAACATTGTGTTCTTTCTTATAAGTGTTGTTCTATGTAATGTGTCGCAGTTTGGACGTCAGTTTACAATGCGACAAATCTTAAAACAAGGTAACATATTCTGCAAATTTCATCAAAATAGCTTTGTAATTTTCAGACAAACATTTTTTTCGAAAGGAAACTCAAAATTTTCTAGGAAAATAATTAACCGATTTTGATAAAACTCGGCAAGTGCCTTTCTTTTATTAATAGCTTGGATGAGTTCGTTTGAATGAATTTATTGACTGAGGAGTAATATTGTGTTGTATACTGGGAGAGTGTTTGAAAATAATCATGTTATATTCTATAAATTAATTAATTATCAACATATTATGTAAAATACTTCAACCACTTTATTTAAAACGTTAAAAAATTCGCTAATAGAGAGGTATCGATGGTGAGACTTATCCGGGGTTAGTTACAAGTTTTATATGTTATATATATATATATATATATATATATATATATATATATATATATATATATATATATATATATATATATATATATATATATATATATATATATATATATTCGGGTGTGTGTGTGTCCGCACGATAACTCAAAAAGTTAATAACTGATTTGGATTAAACTCGGCAAGAATCTTTCTTTTAATCATGGCTTAGATAAGTTCGTTAGCCAGGAAAATCGGACAAGGTTATCCTAGAAAATTTTGAGTTACCTTTCGAAAAAAATGTTTGTCTGAAAATTACATAGTTATTTTGATGAAATTTGGTGAATATGTTACATTTCTCGCATTGTAAACTGACGTTCAAACTGCGACACATTACATAGAGCAACACTTATAAGGAAGAACACAATGTTTTTATATGTTCTGTATTGTGTGTTGCCTAAGATATCATACTAAGTTCAGCAGGACCCTTCCAACACTATAGGATTAAAAATGCATTGCCAAAAAAATAAACAAATTGCTTATCCTTTAACCAAAATATTAGTGAATTTTTATTTTGAAAAAATTCATTAATACAGAGGTATCGATGGTGAGACTTTGCACAATTTTTTTCAAATATCCATCCGATAACTCAAAAATTAATTAACCGATTTCGATGAAACTCGGCAAGTGCCTTTCTTTTATTAATGGCTTGGATGAGTTCGTTAGCCAGGAAAATCGGAAAGGCTTTTCCGGGAAAAAAAACTTCCACGAAAATTACAAAGCTGTTTTAATAAAATTTAAAGAGTATGTTGCCCTGAGAGAGACCTTACTACGTATCAAAATTCAACTTTCTAAGTTTATAAAAAATTTAGCTATTCAAATTTTGATTTTTCTTTCGGAATTTTTTTCCAAAAATTACGAAGGTATTTAAATGAAATTTGGTGTATATGTTGCCTTAGGAAAGACCTTACTACATACCAAAATTCAACTTTCTAAGTTTATAGAAAATTGAGTTATTCAAAATTGAAGCATTTAATAAAAATTCACTACCATAACGCACTTGCTGCGTCCCGAATTTTTTTTTATGTTTTACTACCCGCTTAGGGTTTTTTAGGTTTGAGGGGAACTGTCTCAAGCTTACCGGGGTATTCATAATAATTGTCAAATAAGGAGACACTAGGACAAAAATTTCCTTACTATCACAGCTTCGATGTTTTCCAAGCTTGTAGACCTTTTATTTTTAAGTTTACAGATAACATCTGTCCTCTCAGAGTATGTGAGTATGTCACAGGATACAAATAAAAACCGCACTGAACCGACATTGTAGTCGTACAGTTTTCATAATTCATAGTCCCAAAGTGAGCCTTTAATTTATTTTTAACGCCACATGCAAAATATTCAGCAAGTATATTGCATATAAGCTGTTTATCAGTTATGATCTCTTCATCTACTCAATCAAATATATATATATATATATATATATATATATATATATATATATATATATATATATATATATATATATATATATATATATATGTATCACACCGATAACTCAAAAAATACTGGGCCGATATTATGAAATTTGGCAGGTACCTTCATTTTGCAAGTGGCTCGGATAAGTTCGTTATCCAGGAAAATCTGACCAGGTTTTCCGAAAAAAAAAATTGAGTTTTCTTTCGGAAAAAAATTCATCTCTGAAAATAACAAAGCTTTGACAACCCAATTTTACAAGCAGGTTTGCGTTGTAACAAGTAAACCATATGCCAAAATTAGATCTCTATGTTAAAAGGAAAAAAAGTTATAGGAATTTAATGAAGAAGCATTTTAGTGCCACTAAAACTCAGGTCAAGACGCAATACCAAAGTATTGTATGTGTTAAACAAAATCTGTTAAATATTACCTACAGATAACGTTGATTTTTTCTTCGCGCAATAAGTCAAGAACTACGAGAAAAATTACTTTGAAAATTTTATTGTTTTAGTGAATTTTCTTTAAAAAAATTCACTAATGAGGAGATCCCGAAATTTTGAAAAAAATACTTCAAATGAACGCCAATTAGGCCCCTAGAACACATATCCGGGGTCAGTTTGAATTTTTATATGTATATATATATATATATATATATATATATATATATATATATATATATATATATATATATATATATATACGTGTGTGTGTGTATCACACCGATAACTCAAAAAATAAAAGGCCGATTTTGATTAAATCTGGTGAATATTTTCCTTTTGCAAGTGGCTTCGATAAATTCGTTAGGCAGGAAAATCGCCACAGCCTTTCCTGGAAAATTTTGTGTTTTCTTTCGAAAAAAATGTATATCTCCGGAAATAACAAAGTAAGGGCAACCAAATTTGGTACGCGGATTTATATCATTAGGTATAGGTAAATTACCTACCAACATTTAGCTCTGTAAGTTAAAAGACAAAAGTTACAGGCATTTAAAGAAAAATAAATTGGAGTTTTTCTCAAAACGTCAAAGTCGCGATTTAAAACGTCAAAATTGGCAACATTTAGGCAAAGAACTTAAAACTAATACGAGGTATGGAAAGAAAATGTCTCAAGAAGAATGTTTTACAAAGCCTGAAGTCTTAGCTTCAACCGTTATTGTCCTTCATTTTACTAAAATATTTCCAGAAAATTCATTTCAAATACACCCTTTCTTTGATGCTTTGTCAGTAGTCTTAGCTATAGAGTTTATCGTTTAATGGTATATAATTTTTGTCGAATTTTCGTAAAAAATCAATAAACCATATATCCGTTATTATACAAGATATAAAAAAATGATACATTAATTATAGGTGTCTTGCGCTACATCTTAAAAAATTATTTCCACAATCACAGGCTGGCTCATAAGTCGTTGGTGATACAAATTTTCTTTTTTTAATCGAACACGCCTTATATTATTGCATTTGTGCATTTTCCTTCGAACTATAATGCATGTTTGTAAGAAAAGAAATTCTGGACGCAGCAAGTGCGTTATGGTAGCGAATTTTCATTAAATGCTTCAAATTTGAATAGCTCAATTTGCCATTAACCTATAAGGTTGACCAAGAAATTACTTTTTTCGGGGACACTTTAAGTTTGCTTTCGGACATTTTTGTACATTTTCAAACAATAGAGATATTTTGATGAAATATGGTACATTGTTTCTACTATATAAGTTGTACTAATAACCAAACTTGATGCCTGCTTTCTTAAAAAAAACACACATATTTGCTATTAAAAAACATGTTTATGAAAATTCACTACCATAACGCACTTGCTGCGTCCAGACTTTTTTCTTCTGTAAATGTCAAAGTATAAATTTTAAACGTGAAAATTTCTAATGTTTAATTAAAGCTACTATAACCAATGCGGCTACTGAATGGTAAATGTTGCAAGAAATGTATATTAGATTAAAATTATTTCATTACTTGATTACAATATTTACACACACAAATTGTATCTAAAATTGACATTGGATATTACATATAAATAACCGAAGACCATTATCTGTTATCTGCGTTTTATTATACATTAGTTTGCATGCTACCATTGCCGGAGGGTTAGATGACTCACTCGTTACCAAAGAAAGATTGGGTAACGTGGTGACTGAATTCTTTTTATTTTTGTACGTCTTTTTGTCTTCCATTTAATTTTAACGTTATCTGATCAGATTATGTAATTCCAATAATTTTGATAGCGACTCTTTGTTGAAAAAACCACTAATGAAGCGATAAGGACTTTTAAGACTTTAAGCTCAATTTTAATAGCAGCTATGTTGTTGTCCATAGTTGTTCCATAGTTAACACAGACGTAGAGTTTTCTCTGTAACTTCAGAAGTGTTTGTTTTCTTCTCTGCAACCGGTTTCATTTTTAGCGAATGAAAATTCACTAATAGAGAGGTATCGATGGTGAGACTTTCGGAAAATGTCTTCAAATGAGCTAGAATTCGGGCCTCTGGAACCCATTACCATGATCAATTAAAATGTATATTTTAGTTATATATATATATATATATATATATATATATATATATATATATATATATATATATATATATATATATATATATATATATATATATATATATATATATATATATATAGTATTTGTTTGCTGTACGTTTGTGATTTCTTATTGGTTTGCGTGGACTGCAGTTTTGAACCGTCCTGGTACATCATCAGCACACTACTGACTGTTATCGCTCCTGTGTGGTCTACGTCTGAGATTGTACGTGGCGCTTGCGCCGTGAGCTTCTATTGGTCGGTTTACTGTTCTCTGATTGATTGTGCCTTCGGACTGTGTCGTGTGTATCGGTCTCCTGTCTTGATCACTGTGGTTTGATAATTTGTCTATTTGTATGGCCTTTATTCAGTTTTATTTAAATGTTTGTATTTGGATTTGTTCTGGCATTAATTGTTTCTTATTGTTTGTTTGTTGAATGTAGTATTGTTCCCAGATTTCCATTTTTTTGTGGTCTTTAACATGTTTTATTAGTTGTAATTGGGTGATGTCTGGTTTTTGGTGTTTTGTGTTGTGAATGTATGTAGCTACGTTTGATTTGTAGCTAGGTATGTGGATTTTATCTAATGCTGTTATATTATGTTCCTTGAATCTTGTTTCTATTGATTTTTTTGTCATTGCTATATATTTTTTATTGCATGTGTTACATTCTATTTGATATATTCCGTTTAATTCATGTGGGTTGTGTTCTTTTTTTTTATTTATTTTGTTTATTATTTTGTTATTGGTTTTGTAGCTCATTTTTAAGTCATATTGTTTGAGTGTTTGTGTGTTTTTTTTGATGTGGTGGTTATAAGTGAATGTTGTGTATTTTGTGTTTGTTACTGGTGTTTTGTTTTCGGTTTTGTTGATGTGTTTCCTTTTGATTTGTTTTACTAGCTTTTCTATTGTTTTCTTGTTGTATCCATTTCTTTCTGCTATTTGTATTATGATGTTGTGCTCCTTTTCTCGTTCGTCGTTATGGAGTGGTACATTTAGCATTCTGTTTATTAAGTATCTGTATGCGGCCATTTTATGTGTGTGTGTGTGTGTGTGTGTGTGTGTGTGTGGGTGTAGTGAGTGTTTAGGTATAGTGATATCTGTTTGTGTAGGTTTTCTGTATATTTTGTATTCAATCGGGTTTTCGTTTCTGATTAGTGTTAAGTCTATGACGTTTATGGTGTTGTTTGATACTTTTTTTATTGTAAATTTTATGTTTTTGTTGATTTGATTTATTTTTTCGAGGATATTGTCTATGTTGGTATTTTGATTGTCGTATATTATTAATATATCATCGACGTATCTTATCCATTTGATGTTTGGGTCTGTCTTTTTTATGATGGTGTTGATTTTATCTTCTAACTGTTCTTTGTGTATATCTGCCATGATGCTTGATAGTGGAGATCCCATTGGTAGTCCGTCTTCTTTGATGTAGCATTCTCCGTTGAACTCAAAGTAATTTTGTTTTAATATGATGTTTAATATTTCGCTGATTTGTTGTTTTTTGTTGTTACTTTGTATTTTATTTTCGATTATATTTGTAGTTTCGTTAATTGGTATATTAGTGTACATATTTGTTATATCAAATGAGGCAGGTCTTGTGTTTTTGGTTATGTTTATGTTTTCT
>OZ023264.1:89404223-89456723 GCA_964006375.1 Tillus elongatus
CATCTAACCGATAACTCAAAAAATACTTTACTGATTTGGACCAAATTTGGGAATTACCCTTATTTTGCTAATGGTTTGGATGGGTTCGTTCATCAAATCTTAACGGCCAATTTGTCTTAATAAAAAATTAAAAATTATTTTTTAAAACGCAATATCTTTCAAATTTTCTAAGTGATTGAAACAAAAATTTACAACTTAAAAGAGCATAGACAGGCGTGGTTGTGTACCGATTTTCAAGTCATTTGATCAAAGGAAAATAAAGTTATTCGAAATTAATTATAAAATAATCCTCGACATCACTTCAGATTCTGTAATCCAATATCTACAATGCTGGACAAAGACATATGACGTTATCTGTACCGCTATGCCATTTAAATAAATCGTAGATGAAAATCTAAACAATGGAAGTTATTGCAAAAGCTCAGGCATTGTGAGATACGACAGGGACGCCATCTCGGTGCAGAAACAGGTAGTATGTTGTCACGACGACTCTAGTTTACACAAAATTTTATAGATAGAGCTGTGTAACTAACAATTTTGTAAATTGTCACCCTTGAACCATTTCTTTGCTAATACCGGGACAAAGTTTGCGTCCAAAAGTGCGAAATATTAGCATGCGAATTTATACTAATAAATAAAAATTTTAAGGACAGTGATTCAATTTGTTTAAGTGAACTACATTTCATTATATATAAATATTAAGCTTCCCATTCTTCACGTTCACGGTATTTAAAATTAAAAGCCACCTCTGTCTCTCTCTCTCTCTCTGTCTCCTTGTTTAATCTGACCACACGTAGCTATTTGTCACAAAGAAGCGTGTACCCTCGCGCTCTGCGCATCGCATAACCTGGAAATCGACTCCGCTGATGCTAATACTAGCGTTGTAAATACTCTGATGATACGGATTCATATAAAATAATATTCTGAATAATCATCCGATTACGTTTTCACATACGTATACGTCATTCTACTCATAGAGTTTTGTATCGTACACATACACTCTGTTTACTATATACGATTCCGTATTATGTATCATAAAGATTTTGTATCGTACATGTACCGTATATTTACTATATACGACTCGGTATTACGTATCACGCTGCTAAAAAATAACACAATGAGCTTCAGAGACAATTACAAATTTGTTTTAAAAAACGTTTTTTGTTATTTTGTTTGCAGAAACTGGTTCGATTGAGTTGATTAAAACCGATCATTCAAGCGATTAATATGGAAAAATACTTACCTGCCACCTATAATTTCATAGATGTATTCCGTTTGTAAATGAAAATTAAATTTTCAGTAAATTTACAGATTAGCTCATGGGGGGTGTTTAGAAAAATCTTTCCAGAAATATGCTTAGAACCCCTTCTGGGTGCCCAAACCATAAAAAGAGTTTCTTGCAAACAGCCCATAAGAAAGTTACGGGACCAAGAGTGAATAGGGTTGCTGGGCGGAGAAGAATATAAAAAGGAAATGTGAGCGGAAAGTGCGATAGAAACAGCTTAGTTGCACCTCTTTAAGCTGCCTTTATCCCATTTTGCAACTATACCTCTTTAAAATCATATTTACCGCACGCAAAACCTCTGTATTCACCGCAGGTCCCGTAACTTTCTAGGGGTTGCTCCAAAGGAATTTTTTTTGTTTACATTGTTCTCGTTTATGCATTGAGGGTGATTGTAGGCATGCAGAAGGGGAAGGAGAACCCCGCGACGAAGCAACGAACCAAGATTTTCATTTTATGTTAAAATTGATAAAAATGATTTTGAGGTTGCCTTGTTTTTCAATCTTACATAGTAAGCTGCAATATTTTTATCATTTTCAAAAAGTATGGATACAGCAACCGTAAATAAGTGTTGGAAAGGGTCTGGGTGCAGCAAGTATGTTATGGTAAAAAATTCTTCTAAAAATACTTCAAATCCGATAGCTCAATAAATTTCCCATTAAGCTAGAATCTTCAATCTTGAACCATAGTAAGACCTATGTAAACGCACCGAGGGTACTAAACTAAGGGAAAATAATATAATGAGCTTCGCGGATAACTACAAATTTGTTTTAAAAAACCTTTTTTGTTGTTTATTTTTTGCAAAAACTGGATGGCTTGACTAAAACAAACCATCCAAGCAATTAATAAGGAAAAATACCTGCTATATTTATAATTTGACAGGTACATTCCCTTTGTAAATAACTTTTTTTTCTGAAAAACTTTTGTAGCTTCGATGAAATTTGTAACACAATTTTTTTACAGACACTTGCAGTACTTACATATTATATCTAAGACCAAATTTTAATTTTTTAGCTCCATGTAAAATATCATTTTTTTTTCAAATAACTGCTAACTGGGACTCTAGAACCGATCTCTAAGGTCCATTTAAATTTAAAGAATTAGTTTTAATAATATATCGTACTAATAGTGTATAATTCTTATGAAAATTCACTACTATAACGCACTTGCTGCGTCCCGAACCTTTTTACAGCATCGCCAGGCAAAATTTTCTTTGTGAAGCCATAGAAAAGGTATATATTTCTGTATTTAGATCAGATTTTGATTATTTTTAAGTTTTATTATTTTTTTATTAGCGAATTTTATTGTACAAAATGTTAGTAGCGAGTTTTCTTATTACTAATTTTAATGAATTTTCTTTGGAGAAACGGTCGCTACGAATTTTGGTAAGAAAAATTATTCAACGAAGTTTGGATGGAACATTTTTTAATGAAATGCGTCGAAAATAATGTTTTAATGGATTGTTGTACAAACAAATTATTCTAATTACAGATAAGGCATATAATTTAAATTTTATGTATGCTTTTAGCAAATTTTTGTGTCAAAAATATTTAGTCAGTTTTCATAGAAATTTGTTTGTATTGCCGTAGAAATTATTTTTTGTAAGATTTTTGTGAAATTTGGTCATTAATAATTAATGTTTAATAACTTATTGAAAAAAAAATTGTTTACAAATTTTCATGCATTTTTTTTTAGTTTCGCCAAAAAGCTTTTTGTGGATAATTATATCTTGGAATGTGGGTAAATACTTTGAAGAGTTTCGTTGGCCAGGAAAATGGGACTAGTTTTTTTCGGGAACATTAAAGTTTATTTTGGAAACGTTTTTATATTTTTTTAAACAAAAAAATTATTTTGATGAAATGTGGTACATGGTTTCTACCATATAGGTTATACTGGTAACCAAATTTCATACCTGATTTCTTAAAAAAAAGACATATTTTTGTGTGTCCAGACTTTTTGATTAATTTACCCTGTAATATTAAGTCTGCATAGGTAACATATTTAATAATCGTTCATTGCGAGTTTGTATTAGATACTAGTTTCTTAGGATTAATTAAGAACATAATATATGTACTTACTCACGTTTATCACAGACCTTAGAAATCTAACTTGTTGGAAGTTGTTGATATAATGAGCTTCCGTAGATAACTAACTGTTTAAAATTATAGTTAAGCAATCCAAAATATTCCATTATAATTAAGATAAAAATAAGGCTGGTTGATAATTCGATAAGAAACAAGGTAATAATAAAACGCTTAGTCTGTTACTATATAAGGCGAAGTTGAGGTATATTCATGAATGTGTATATTTTTAACAAATTAGGCTAACAAAACAACAAAATCCAATTGCTTTTAATTATAGTATTGTTATATCCAAAACTAATTACCTTACATTTTAAATATGACCTACGTTATGTAGAATTTTTTGTAAACATGAACAAATTTACAGCCTAATACTATCGTCTAATTATTGCGCACTTGATGATCTAGTTCTTAACACCATTTTCTTGAAATTAGGTACCTCTCAAGATCAGGTGAGTTGAAGACCAGGAGCTTGGAAATGCCTGTTTACAATATGATAGCTAGGACGCATGGGCGTCTGCATGTACAGGTGTTTTTAATAAATGCGAAATATTTTACCGGCTAATTTTTCCAATAATTTAAAGTTCTTATAAATATGTGTTCAGAAAACTTTGTTTCGAAGATGCACAGTGTTAAAATTGTAATTTTTTTAGTGTTTTTTTTCCCTTAGTTTGGTATTTTTAAATGTATTTTTTAAATGTTGTTCATGAGCTCCTTGTTAAGGTGCTTATAAGTAATTATAATTAAAAGTTTTAATAGTTTAATACAGCATATTGTCTCTTCAGCGGTCATGACCCTTTGGCCTATCCAATTTTTGTCACGAGGGCTCTGATTTTTTTTGTCTAAAATTTAGTTCCTTACACCAACTCTTTGTTATCTTGCTTTTTTGTACCTGTAGCCGTTTTCAAAATATTTATCAAAATATTCATATGTGCACGCACACAACTCAAAAGCTCTTTATTCAGTTTAATTATGTAGTTAGGTTTCCTAGAACATTTAAAGTGAAATAACTCTAACCATAATTTTTGTACTGACGAGCATGAAATCAGAAACGAATCAGATAAATTAAAATAAAAGAGTATTATAAGTAACAAACTTCAAAATGTGAAATAAGTACATTTTACACAATAATGGCAAAAACCATCGCAAAGAAAAAAATCACAATAATTGTTGGAAATGTCCTCCTCTACGCCCCCCCCCCTCAATTTACTTCTCGTTGGCTCACAAAATCTTTGAAAAATTCCTGAGGTATTTTGAATCGTCTGACATGAGTCTATGATCCGATTTCTCAGTTGTTGATCTTGAATGGGTTTTTGGTAAATTATCGGGCTTGAATGCCAAAATGTGCCGGTGCATCTTCATGCATAACCCACTTTTTGCAACTAAGTAAAACCGGCACACTTTTTAGTAAAACTGGAAAATATTCAAGCAAGCGATAAAACTTTCACTGTTGGATGATCTGGGAAGAAAGAATAAACCTATTAAATAATCCCAAACAGCGCCTACGCAACAGAGAACTGTTCTTGAAAATGTGATTCTCTAATCGCATGCAGATTTGTTTGTAACCGTAAATGCTTGTTATGAAAATTACGTATTCTTTGTATAGCTTTTCCACTAAGCATGGTACATTACAAATGCTTTCTCTATTTGTAAGCTCGCGTAAAGTTAAAATTGTAATGTTCCTGACAGTTTGATTTCCTTTCCAAGAATTTATTTAAATTCCTTCCGTTTTCGTGATCGTGTATATTCGATCGTATGTCATCGTCGTCCAATAGCAAAATTGCAAGGCCAACCGCGAAGCTAACTGTCAACTACCAACTACCAAGGCGCCCGCGTCAATTGTCAACAATGGTGGACTGTTGTTTTTATTTGTGATTTCATCATCATAAAATGTTATTTGATCTGTGTCTTTATTTTGCTGAAAGTTTTAAAGATTGTGCAATCTTATTGTAGCGTGAATTGTTTGAATTCTGGGTAATCGGTAAAGTAATTCGTCCTCTGGATGAGGAAACATGAAGTATATCGACAAAGATGTCGGGTAAGGTACCTACCTAAATTAGGAAATAAATTATAAAATTAAATATTTTTAAGTAGTGAAGTGTAAGTGAACGTCTAGTTTTTTAAAACCGGGCTGATTTTATTGAAATTTTGCACACCCGTGTTTTTCTGGTCAAGGATTATTAAAATGAGATATTTTTACATAATATACCTGAAAAGCGGTAAATTAGTACTTATTCTTTTGATATATAGTTAATAACAATTACACCGTCAATGCGTGAAAAATTTGCATGAATTCCTAAAACAGCTATGTACTAAATACATGTGTGAATTCAATAAAATTAGTCACTTTTCTGTAGCATAATTAAATTTTGGTATGTTAGTAATCTATTGATGAATTATTCTTAGATGGCTGCTCCTATTTACATGTTTTCTTTTTATGAAATCTACCAAACGAAAAAGAAAACCTAATTGCTAAATACGAATTTTGTTATATCCAGCAGCATGGAGGTGTCTGAACCTGGTGAGACCAATTCATCTCAAAACGTTAAATGGCATGATTAATCCACGGAATCACGATGCTTGTCCAGGACAATCGACATCATATGAACAGTGAAACAGTACAGTACTTATTAGCTGCCAGGATTGATTATTTTGCACATTGTCGCAGTATCATATCGTATGGAAAACTCATATAGGGTACCTTGTCAACAGCAGAACATGTGTTTATCATCCAAAAAGAACAATAAGGATATAGTGTGACGTAAGCCCAAGAAAAAGCTGCCCTGATGTGTTACAAGCCAGTGGGATACTTACCCTTCCAGCCATATTCTTCTTCAGTATATGTAATCAAAGTATATAGTGAATGGTGAAGCTCACAACATCAATACCAGGTACAGACATGAATAAAAAATGCCGCTGCACCAAAAGAAAAAAACAAAACAGATTTTTGATTACTTGGGAATCAGATTCCTCGATTTTCTACCTAAAATTATTAAGTTGCTGCCGCTACCACAAATTAAAGTACTCACCAGTGGGTGTTATTATAAAACAAAAAACGAAAGTTGCGCCATTTATTGGTGCTCTAAACTAATGTATAGTGTTACATACTATTTGTATTCATTCTTTGTAGTGTGTGTCTGAGTGTGTGTGCATGTGTGTGTACATGTGTGCGTTAGGCAAAGGTTCGGAAGGCAAGTTCTACTAGCCACAGACTTTATATATATATATATATATATATATATATATATATATATATATATATATATATATATATATATATATATATATATATATATATATATATATATATATACACCCAGGCAACACAACTACATAACAATCATGTATTTTGCATGTAACAGCACGACATTGAACATCGCAGAGATGTACTTTGTAAGGTCTATGCAAGTTACCAGAGCTAGGAAATGTCAGCAACTGCCAACATTGACAATACATCCCAGGGACATGACTGCTTAGCATGCTGGAGACATTGCCTGTGCTGTTAAGGAGATGTAATTACTAATATTTCAATAATGTATCTAGACTCATCTCTAGCATGTAACTAAATAACTTACTTGAGATGTCCTATGATATAGGACCCAGTATATAATTCATACTTCATGGCTGTCATGTAAATTACACACACACGCATATATATATATATATATATATATATATATATATATATATATATATATATATATATATATATATATATATATATATATATATATATATATATATACTTTATTTGTTTGCTGTACGTTTGTGATTTCTTATTGGTTTGCGTGGACTGCAGTTTCGAACCGTCCCGGTTCATCATCAGCACGCTACTGGCTGCTATCGCTCCTGTCTGGTCTACGTCGGAGATTGTAGGTGGCGCACGCGCCGTGAGCTTCTAGTGGTCGGTTTCCTGTTCTCTGATTGGTTGTGCCTTCGGACTGTGTCGTGTGTATCGGTCTTCTGTCTTGATCACTGTGGTTTAATAATTTGTCTATTTGTATGGTCTTTATTAAGTTTTGTTTAAATGTTTGTACTTGGATTTGTTCTGGCATTAATTGTTTTCTATTGTTTGTTTGTTGAATGTAGTATTGTTCCCAGATTTCCATTTTTTTGTGGTCTTTAACATGTTTCATTAGTTTTAATTGGGTGATGTCTGGTTTTTGGTGTTTTGTGTCGTGAATGTGTGTAGCTACGTTTGATTTGTAGCTAGGTATGTGGATTTTATCCAATGCTGTTATATGTTCTTTGAATCTTGTTTCTATTGATTTCTTTGTCATTCCTATATATTTTTTATTGCATGTGTTACATTCTATTTGATATATTCCGTTTAATTCATGTGGGTTGTGTTCTTGTTTTTTATTTATTTTGTTTATTATTTTGTTATTGGTTTTGTAGCTCATTTTTAAGTCATATTGTTTGAGTGTTTGTGTTATTTTTTTGATGTGGTGGTTATAAGTGAATGTTGTGTATTTTGTGTTTGTTTCCGGTGTTTTGTTTTCGGTTTTGTTGATTTGTTTGTTTTTGATTTGTTTTACTAGCTTTTCTATTGTTTTTTTGTTGTATCCATTTCTTTCTGCTATTTGTATTATGATGTTGTACTCCTTTTCTCGTTCGTCGTTATGAAGTGGTATATTTAGCATTCTGTTTATTAAGTATCTGTATGCGGCCATTTTGTGTGTATGTGGGTGTAGTGAGTGTTTAGGTATATGATGTCTGTTTGTGTGGGTTTTCTGTATATTTTGTATTCAAGCTGGTTTTCTTTTCTGATTAGTGTTAGAGTCTAGGAAGTTTATGGTGTTGTTTGATTCTTTTTCTATTGTAAATTTTATGTTTCTGTTAATTTGGTTTATTTTTTCGAGGATATTGTCTATGTTGGTTTTTTGATTGTCGTATATTATTAATATATCATCGACGTATCTTATCCATTTAATGTTTGGGTCTGTCTCTTTTATGATGGTGTTGATTTTATCTTCTAACTGTTGTATGTATATTTCTGCCATAATGCTTGATAGTGGAGATCCCATTGGTAGTCCATCTTCTTGGATGTAATATTCTCCGTTGAACTCAAAGTAATTTTGTTTTAATATGATGTTTAATATTTCGCTAATTTGTTGTTTTTTGTTGTTATTTTGCATTTTATTTTCGATTATATTTGTAGTTTCGTTAATTGGTATATTGGTGTACATATTTGTTATGTCAAATGAGGCAAGTCGTGTGTTTTTGTTTATGTTTATATTTTCTAGTTTATCCACTAGTTCTATGGAGTTTTTTATGTTAAATTTGTTTTCTAGTTGTATTTCTTGTTTTAGTACTTGGTCCATTTCCTTTGCTATTTTGTATGAAGGTGCATCTTTGAAGTTGATGAGTGGTCTTATTGGGTATCCCGTTTTGTGTATTTTTATTATTCCTGTCATTGGTGGTGCTTTAGGGTTGTTGTTATAATAATGTGTTGTTTTTTGGTTGAATATTGTCTTGTGTTTTTTTATGATGTTTAATATTTGATTTTGGAATTTTTTCGTTGGGTTTTCGTTCAGTTTTTTGCATTTGTTTGTTGAGATGAAAGTGTTTGTTTTTTCTATATAGTCCTGTGTTTTTATTGCTATTAGTGCGTTGCTTTTATCTGTTTTTGCTATTGTTATGTTGTTATATGTGACTTTGTTTCTTATTTGTTTGATCATTTTTTCATGTGTATGGTTTTTTGATTTAGTCTTGTCAATAATTCTGTTTATTTCTGTTGCTAGTTGGTTTTTCAGTGGTTCTAAGTTTGGGCTATTTATTGAGTTTATCGCGTGTTGTGTGTCCACTATTATGTTCTCTATTGTAGATTTTTTTGTATCTAAAAAGTTGGTTTTTATGTTGTTTTCTATGAATTCTTTTTCTTCTTTTGTGAATTTTGTGTCTGTTATGTTTATAAATCTATCCTGAAATATGTGGTGTGTTGTGGTTGTTATGTTTACATTATCTAGTTTGTTCTTTTTAAGGTTGTGTAGTTTTTTGTTTATTTTCTCTAATTTGTGTTTATAATCGGTTTTTATGTTGTGCATTATATTGTTATATGTTTGTGTCCATGTGTCGTATTTCATCTGGTTTGCTAATAAAAGATGAAGTCTATATAATTTTTTTGTAAGTGTGGTTATGTTGCTGTATTGATGTTTTATTTCGTTCGTGATGTATAGTTTTTCTGCTTGTGTTTGGGTGTATTTGGCCGTATTGGTATGGTTATGAACAGTGATTTTAGCGTATTTTGGTGTTAATTTGTGTCTTAGGCATTCTCTATTGAAGTATATGTTGGCTTTGTTATAATATATTTTCCTGTAAGTATTTTTGAATAATTTGATGTTTGTCTGTATGTTATCGCTGTCATGTTGGCGATTTTGTGTGTTATTATCTTGTGTTGTATTCATGTTTCTGGAATTTTCCCTATTTTGTAGTTACTCACTGTACACGTGTTATTAGTATGTTCGTTATTGGTGTTAATTATTTGTGCGTTATTACCTTGTGTGGCTTTAATATCTTTAGGAATATTGCACTACACTGTAATCACTTTTAAATATACACTTTATTTGTTTGCTGTACGTTTGTGATTTCTTATTGGTTTGCGTGGACTGCAGTTTCGAACCGTCCCGGTTCATCATCAGCACGCTACTGGCTGCTATCGCTCCTGTCTGGTCTACGTCGGAGATTGTAGGTGGCGCACGCGCCGTGAGCTTCTAGTGGTCGGTTTCCTGTTCTCTGATTGGTTGTGCCTTCGGACTGTGTCGTGTGTATCGGTCTTCTGTCTTGATCACTGTGGTTTAATAATTTGTCTATTTGTATGGTCTTTATTAAGTTTTGTTTAAATGTTTGTACTTGGATTTGTTCTGGCATTAATTGTTTTCTATTGTTTGTTTGTTGAATGTAGTATTGTTCCCAGATTTCCATTTTTTTGTGGTCTTTAACATGTTTCATTAGTTTTAATTGGGTGATGTCTGGTTTTTGGTGTTTTGTGTCGTGAATGTGTGTAGCTACGTTTGATTTGTAGCTAGGTATGTGGATTTTATCCAATGCTATTATAACAAAGCCAACATATACTTCAATAGAGAATGCCTAAGACACAAATTAACACCAAAATACGCTAAAATCACTGTTCATAACCATACCAATACGGTCAAATACACCCAAACACAAGCAGAAAAACTATACATCACGAACGAAATAAAACATCAATACAGCAACATAACCACACTTACAAAAAAATTATATAGACTTCATCTTTTATTAGCAAACCAGATGAAATACGACACATGGACACAAACATATAACAATATAATGCACAACATAAAAACCGATTATAAACACAAATTAGAGAAAATAAACAAAAAACTACACAACCTTAAAAAGAACAAACTAGATAATGTAAACATAACAACCACAACACACCACATATTTCAGGATAGATTTATAAACATAACAGACACAAAATTCACAAAAGAAGAAAAAGAATTCATAGAAAACAACATAAAAACCAACTTTTTAGATACAAAAAAATCTACAATAGAGAACATAATAGTGGACACACAACACGCGATAAACTCAATAAATAGCCCAAACTTAGAACCACTGAAAAACCAACTAGCAACAGAAATAAACAGAATTATTGACAAGACTAAATCAAAAAACCATACACATGAAAAAATGATCAAACAAATAAGAAACAAAGTCACATATAACAACATAACAATAGCAAAAACAGATAAAAGCAACGCACTAATAGCAATAAAAACACAGGACTATATAGAAAAAACAAACACTTTCATCTCAACAAACAAATGCAAAAAACTGAACGAAAACCCAACGAAAAAATTCCAAAATCAAATAATAAACATCATAAAAAAACACAAGACAATATTCAACCAAAAAACAACACATTATTATAACAACAACCCTAAAGCACCACCAATGACAGGAATAATAAAAATACACAAAACGGGATACCCAATAAGACCACTCATCAACTTCAAAGATGCACCTTCATACAAAATAGCAAAGGAAATGGACCAAGTACTAAAACAAGAAATACAACTAGAAAACAAATTTAACATAAAAAACTCCATAGAACTAGTGGATAAACTAGAAAATATAAACATAAACAAAAACACACGACTTGCCTCATTTGACATAACAAATATGTACACCAATATACCAATTAACGAAACTACAAATATAATCGAAAATAAAATGCAAAATAACAACAAAAAACAACAAATTAGCGAAATATTAAACATCATATTAAAACAAAATTACTTTGAGTTCAACGGAGAATATTACATCCAAGAAGATGGACTACCAATGGGATCTCCACTATCAAGCATTATGGCAGAAATATACATACAACAGTTAGAAGATAAAATCAACACCATCATAAAAGAGACAGACCCAAACATTAAATGGATAAGATACGTCGATGATATATTAATAATATACGACAATCAAAAAACCAACATAGACAATATCCTCGAAAAAATAAACCAAATTAACAGAAACATAAAATTTACAATAGAAAAGAATCAAACAACACCATAAACTTCCTAGACTTAACACTAATCAGAAAAGAAAACCAGCTTGAATACAAAATATACAGAAAACCCACACAAACAGACATCACTATACCTAAACACTCACTACACCCACATACACACAAAATGGCCACATACAGATACTTAATAAACAGAATGCTAAATATACCACTTCATAACGACGAACGAGAAAAGGAGTACATCATAATACAAATAGCAGAAAGAAATGGATACAACAAAAAAACAATAGAAAAGCTAGTAAAACAAATCAAAAACAAACAAATCAACAAAACCGAAAACAAAACACCGGAAACAAACACAAAATACACAACATTCACTTATAACCACCACATCAAAAAAATAACACAAACACTCAAACAATATGACTTAAAAATGAGCTACAAAACCAATAACAAAATAATAAACAAAATAAATAAAAAACAAGAACACAACCCACATGAATTAAACGGAATATATCAAATAGAATGTAACACATGCAATAAAAAATATATAGGAATGACAAAGAAATCAATAGAAACAAGATTCAAAGAACATATAACAGCATTGGATAAAATCCACATACCTAGCTACAAATCAAACGTAGCTACACACATTCACGACACAAAACACCAAAAACCAGACATCACCCAATTAAAACTAATGAAACATGTTAAAGACCACAAAAAAATGGAAATCTGGGAACAATACTACATTCAACAAACAAACAATAGAAAACAATTAATGCCAGAACAAATCCAAGTACAAACATTTAAACAAAACTTAATAAAGACCATACAAATAGACAAATTATTAAACCACAGTGATCAAGACAGAAGACCGATACACACGACACAGTCCGAAGGCACAACCAATCAGAGAACAGGAAACCGACCACTAGAAGCTCACGGCGCGTGCGCCACCTACAATCTCCGACGTAGACCAGACAGGAGCGATAGCAGCCAGTAGCGTGCTGATGATGAACCGGGACGGTTCGAAACTGCAGTCCACGCAAACCAATAAGAAATCACAAACGTACAGCAAACAAATAAAGTGTATATTTAAAAGTGATTACAGTGTAGTGCAATATTCCTAAAGATATTAAAGCCACACAAGGTAATAACGCACAAATAATTAACACCAATAACGAACATACTAATAACACGTGTACAGTGAGTAACTACAAAATAGGGAAAATTCCAGAAACATGAATACAACACAAGATAATAACACACAAAATCGCCAACATGACAGCGATAACATACAGACAAACATCAAATTATTCAAAAATACTTACAGGAAAATATATTATAACAAAGCCAACATATACTTCAATAGAGAATGCCTAAGACACAAATTAACACCAAAATACGCTAAAATCACTGTTCATAACCATACCAATACGGCCAAATACACCCAAACACAAGCAGAAAAACTATACATCACGAACGAAATAAAACATCAATACAGCAACATAACCACACTTACAAAAAAATTATATAGACTTCATCTTTTATTAGCAAACCAGATGAAATACGACACATGGACACAAACATATAACAATATAATGCACAACATAAAAACCGATTATAAACACAAATTAGAGAAAATAAACAAAAAACTACACAACCTTAAAAAGAACAAACTAGATAATGTAAACATAACAACCACAACACACCACATATTTCAGGATAGATTTATAAACATAACAGACACAAAATTCACAAAAGAAGAAAAAGAATTCATAGAAAACAACATAAAAACCAACTTTTTAGATACAAAAAAATCTACAATAGAGAACATAATAGTGGACACACAACACGCGATAAACTCAATAAATAGCCCAAACTTAGAACCACTGAAAAACCAACTAGCAACAGAAATAAACAGAATTATTGACAAGACTAAATCAAAAAACCATACACATGAAAAAATGATCAAACAAATAAGAAACAAAGTCACATATAACAACATAACAATAGCAAAAACAGATAAAAGCAACGCACTAATAGCAATAAAAACACAGGACTATATAGAAAAAACAAACACTTTCATCTCAACAAACAAATGCAAAAAACTGAACGAAAACCCAACGAAAAAATTCCAAAATCAAATATTAAACATCATAAAAAAACACAAGACAATATTCAACCAAAAAACAACACATTATTATAACAACAACCCTAAAGCACCACCAATGACAGGAATAATAAAAATACACAAAACGGGATACCCAATAAGACCACTCATCAACTTCAAAGATGCACCTTCATACAAAATAGCAAAGGAAATGGACCAAGTACTAAAACAAGAAATACAACTAGAAAACAAATTTAACATAAAAAACTCCATAGAACTAGTGGATAAACTAGAAAATATAAACATAAACAAAAACACACGACTTGCCTCATTTGACATAACAAATATGTACACCAATATACCAATTAACGAAACTACAAATATAATCGAAAATAAAATGCAAAATAACAACAAAAAACAACAAATTAGCGAAATATTAAACATCATATTAAAACAAAATTACTTTGAGTTCAACGGAGAATATTACATCCAAGAAGATGGACTACCAATGGGATCTCCACTATCAAGCATTATGGCAGAAATATACATACAACAGTTAGAAGATAAAATCAACACCATCATAAAAGAGACAGACCCAAACATTAAATGGATAAGATACGTCGATGATATATTAATAATATACGACAATCAAAAAACCAACATAGACAATATCCTCGAAAAAATAAACCAAATTAACAGAAACATAAAATTTACAATAGAAAAAGAATCAAACAACACCATAAACTTCCTAGACTTAACACTAATCAGAAAAGAAAACCAGCTTGAATACAAAATATACAGAAAACCCACACAAACAGACATCACTATACCTAAACACTCACTACACCCACATACACACAAAATGGCCGCATACAGATACTTAATAAACAGAATGCTAAATATACCACTTCATAACGACGAACGAGAAAAGGAGTACAACATCATAATACAAATAGCAGAAAGAAATGGATACAACAAAAAAACAATAGAAAAGCTAGTAAAACAAATCAAAAACAAACAAATCAACAAAACCGAAAACAAAACACCGGAAACAAACACAAAATACACAACATTCACTTATAACCACCACATCAAAAAAATAACACAAACACTCAAACAATATGACTTAAAAATGAGCTACAAAACCAATAACAAAATAATAAACAAAATAAATAAAAAACAAGAACACAACCCACATGAATTAAACGGAATATATCAAATAGAATGTAACACATGCAATAAAAAATATATAGGAATGACAAAGAAATCAATAGAAACAAGATTCAAAGAACATATAACAGCATTGGATAAAATCCACATACCTAGCTACAAATCAAACGTAGCTACACACATTCACGACACAAAACACCAAAAACCAGACATCACCCAATTAAAACTAATGAAACATGTTAAAGACCACAAAAAAATGGAAACCTGGGAACAATACTACATTCAACAAACAAACAATAGAAAACAATTAATGCCAGAACAAATCCAAGTACAAACATTTAAACAAAACTTAATAAAGACCATACAAATAGACAAATTATTAAACCACAGTGATCAAGACAGAAGACCGATACACACGACACAGTCCGAAGGCACAACCAATCAGAGAACAGGAAACCGACCACTAGAAGCTCACGGCGCGTGCGCCACCTACAATCTCCGACGTAGACCAGACAGGAGCGATAGCAGCCAGTAGCGTGCTGATGATGAACCGGGACGGTTCGAAACTGCAGTCCACGCAAACCAATAAGAAATCACAAACGTACAGCAAACAAATAAAGTGTATATTTAAAAGTGATTACAGTGTAGTGCAATATTCCTAAATATATATATATATATATATATATATATATATATATATATATATATATATATATATATATATATATATATATATATATATATATATATATATATATATATATATATATATATAGGCTCCACATTGTTAGTCTTTTTATTTGCTCATGTTGTTGAGTTACTAATAGTTATTGATAATAGTAAACTCAATCTGCATCTGAGTTAAGAGGCTAAAAGATTTTAAAAAAATGAATGGGACCATAAAAACAACAGATAAACTTCTAGAAAATGTGAATATATATATATTTTATACAACAAACAAAACTATAACATTTTCGGTAAATGAAGAAAAAAACAAAATTCTCATATAGTATAAAAACAAAAATTAATTCTATATATATATATATATATATATATATATATATATATATATATATATAAATAGAAACTTCTAAAAAATTTAACGTATATATTTAACGCAGCACAGAACAATACATTTTCCAACTAACCCTAAATTTATAGAAAAACAAAGTCTCATAATATAAATATAAAACTAAAAATGAATTCCAAAGGTGTAGGTAAATGCAGACCTCTAAAAAATTTTAACATGTATTTTATAGACCACAAAACAATATTTTTTTCAGTAAACACTAAATTAAAAAAAATCTCATAATACAAATCTAAAAATAAAAATGAATTTAATGCATATGCATAAACTTGCTAGAATTTGTAAACATAGAAACAATGATCCCATATTGTCTATATAAATTAAAAGTTAAGCTGTAAATTTCCATTTCTTTAGTGAAATATGCTTTTTGTCATTTCTCTCTTTCCGCTGTCTTGCTTGATGAAACCACTCTGAACCAGAAATTTTACACCCTCTTTCTTTTAGTTGGTTATTCAGCAGAATTACATCTGAAATTTCAAAAACGAGCCGTTAGAAAAATTGGTATTATTTTTATTGTTGTTTTATTAAAACACTGTGTCAACCTTTGAGTCCACTGGGGGTATGGATGATAATATTAAAGACATAAATAATGATATTACTAATGCATCATCAACAATATTTTTAGGTAGTGGGAATTGATTAATAGCGGAAGTTGAATTCGGCTCGACATGTGGAAAAGTTGCAACTTCCCTGTTATTTTTATTGCAATCTAAAATTATTTCCCTGTATTGCAATGAGGAATGACTGTTAATTTGTTTGTCTTTTAGGTTTCGCGTCTTTTTTGTCTATATGAAATCAGCGAAATTACCTTTTGACATTTTACATTAAAAAATGAACGACAATAAAATTATCTAACTCAAATAGTTAAAATAAACACCTCAGCATAACAATTGTTTCTTAGGTTGTGCAAATACAAAAGTAATTCTGATCATGGAATGCGAATTAATAAAAATTGGCGCTAACTCTTGACAAAACCAGTGACAATAACAGATACCTACGTGCAGTAAACATTTTGTCTAGATTCGCGATTTAGCAGATAATTTTCTGTGGCGGTTTTACTGCTACTGCCTACTGCCAAGTTAAATCCATCTACACAAATGCTGTATTGTTTGTAAACAATAGATTTGATTTGCTTAACATATTAGATGTTCATCATATAATAAGTAGGTATACACTTAACCTAGGAAATGTACTTATTGGGTAATAGATATATTCTATATAGGTAGGTACTTACCTCGTAATTGTAATTGCAGGATAATGCTTAATGTACAAACACAAAAAACTTCTGCCTAAAACCTAAATTGCACAAAAAAATCCAGAACACGAAAATCTTGTATGTCATGGTCGTGCATCACATGTCACACACAATAAAAGTTAAAAAATAACCACACGTCAATGCGATTCCAGCGATGACAAACGGTGTGGCGTGAATATGACATGTGAATCTATAAAGTAAGGGTCATCATGGGGTTAAGGAGTCGCGGGCCAAAGGACTCCAGTGGGCAAGCTGAGGAAGTGGAAATAACAACATAAACTTTCGATCCAGCTTTCCCCAAGACCGTCATGCGCGGTAAAAATCCGCATCCTGCACGAGGTGACCCTGCTAATAACTAAACATGACGGATCTAGACAAGGAGGTCGAACTAGACTTCCCCAATCTACGGTGTCACGTGACCCGTGCCTATGGATGGATGGCACCAGCGCGATGGTGTCGTGAACGGAACCTCTGGAGTACCGGGCAACCCTCCAGAGTAACCCGCCTTTCACCACACAGGGGGTTCTGATGGTGTGGACAGTATTTCCTCCATTCTCGTGGGAACAACATGAAGATAATAAATACATATAGAACCAAAACCAATGAGGCTCGAGGAGTGGCTCCGGCTACAGACTTGTGCCTTGAGTTTATTCCGGAAACGGAGACGAGCCAGGGGGCGGCAGCGGCCTCTGGAGGTCTCACGAACGGCGTAGATACGGGGGATCAGGGGGTAGCTTCGGCCAGAGACCTATCCCCGACACCCAAGCTGGAGGCTGGGTCCGAGGGCGGCGAGCTCCGCGGACTCCGGGGGCCCCTCCACCAGTGAGGACTCTACTGTAAGAGTAGAGGGACTGCCCCGGCAGTCCAAGCGTCTTTCCAGGGCGCAAAGAAATAAGTTCCGAAGGGCGCAGAAAATGGCGACCGGGACGTGGACGGTCGAGAAACCTGTAAAGGCGCAAGAGGGGAGTGCAAGTCAGAAGAGGACGCGCTCGAACTCTAGCACGCCCACTACAGACAGACGTCCCAAAAGGGCCAGGGCACCTGTAAAGGCGCAAGAGGAGAGTGCGAGTCAGAAGACGCCGCGCTCTGGCTCTAGCACGCCTACTACAGACAGACTTCCCAAAGGGACCAAGGCCGGAACACCGGCGCAGACTGGCTCTTATAGGGAGGCTGCGGAGGGCCTCGGGATGGCGGTGATTGACAGACGCCATCCTGAGGTCACGCTAGACCAGGAGGCGGACCTGATCCAGGCTGCGGTGGTAGCTGCGGTGGACTCTCTTCAGGAAGGGGAGAGCGCGCCTCAGTTCCACCGGGCGCGCCTGACGGGGGGCATCCTCTGGATAACCTGTACCGGCCCGCAGTCGCGGGACTGGCAGCGGAAAACGATCGGGGGCCTCGGTCAGATTTGGGAGGGGGCGGACTTGACAACCGTCGAGCCCAAGGAACTCCCAAAGAGACGCAAGGTCCTCGTACGGATCCCTGACACCGTCCCCAGGAGACGGTGATCAGTAGACTTAAGATCCAGAACCCTGAACTGGGGACACAACACTGTTTGGTTCTAAGCAGGAAGGCAGAGGAGAAAGGACAGACTCTCGCCTTCTCGATCGACCAGACGTCTTACAGAGCCCTTTAAGGAACCTCCTTCAACGCATTCTGGGGCCTGGGAAGGGTTAGCTTCCGCCCACTGGGGAAGCAACTAAGGGTTAATGGGATTTAGGTTCCTTCAGGTCAACCTCCAACACAGTAGGGCAGCCACGGCCGGACTACTGATGGCTCTGAGAAACACGGATGTGGCCCTCATCCACGAACCGTACACCTATAAAGGAGAGATCAAGGGACTCGGCGGGGCTACTGGAAAGCTCATCTACAGCAGATCCAGCGAGAACCCGAGGTCCTGCAGTTTTGTCAGGGAAGGGATAGAGTTTCTGCCTCTAATGAATTTCTGTTCCAGGGACCTGGCAACGATCAAAATCCGATGTGGAGGAGCGGATGGGCTGAGGGACATTACTGTCGCGTCATCCTATCTGCCAGGGGACAGCACAGACCCTCATCCACCCAACGAATGGGAGCAGCTGATGGTGGGTAGCAGAGCAGGTGGATGGCAGACCATCATCGGCACGGATGCGAATGCGCACCATGAGTTGTGGGGTAGCTCGGACACAAACTCTAGGGGTGAGGCACTTTTACAATTCTTTATGAAATTTAATTTAGACATATTGAATAGAGATAATAAACCGACCTTCGTCACAACACGGCGTGAGGAAGTTTTAGATCTAACAGTTTCCACACAGTTTCTGGGTGACTTTGTTTAGAGCTAGGCTGTGTCTGGGGAAGTGAGTAGCTCAGACCACAGATACATCCGGTTTGAAATCGCCAAAGTCGAAAGACAAACGGTATGGTACCGGGACCCCCGCAAAGCGGCCTGGAAAGCCTACAGGTCAGACCTAGCTGTGGAACTGCGGGGGGTTAAGAGTACCATAGACAATTCAATAGACCTCGAGATTGTAGCAGTCCAATTGCGAGACGCAATCACCTCGGCCTATAACGCCAACTGCCCCCTGAAAATGAGGGTGTCCACCGGGAACGTCCCGTGGTGAAACGAGGACTTCAGGCAAAGAAGGACGCAGGTTTGTAAGCTGTTTAACGCGGCCAAAAGGTCGGGAGCATGGGATGAATATAGACAGGCCCTAACGACCTATAACAAAAGTCTGAGGGACGCCAAGAAGGAGTCGTGGAGGAGGCACTGCGAGGAAGTGGAAAACACGTACGAGAGTGCTCTACTACACAAGATCCTGTCCAAGGGCCCTCAGACTAACATCGGCTCCCTTATAACATCCACGGGAGGCTTTACAAGCTCGGGTGAGGAAACTATGGAAATTTTACTCCAGACGCACTTCCCCGGCTGTAACATAATAAACCTCCGGACTGGGAACACTCAGAAATAGAGGCGCCTTATAGGCGGGCATCTAGAGTAGACTGGACAGTCGCTAAAGAGGTGGTTACCTGGAGCAAAATCAGATGGGCCATTAACAGCTTTAAGCCATACAAATCGCCGGGATTTGATGGAATAATGCCTATCATACTCCAACAGGGGATAGATATACTGGCGCCGGTGCTTACCCTCATTATGAGGGCCAGCCTGGCTCTGGGGTACATTCCGAGTGCATGGAGACTGGCCAGAGTTGTATTCATTCCTAAACCTGGGCGTCCAACAGACCAGGCAAAGTCCCTGAGGCTAATAAGTCTCATGTCCTTCTTGCTACAAACAGTGGAAAAACTGCTCGACCGGCACATTAGGGGCGGTGTAGTGGAAGCATATCCCCTACACTGCGGACAATATGCATACAGAGCACGATTCTCAACAGAAACAGCACTGCATCAACTGGTGCTGAAACTGGCGAATACGCTGGAGAACAGGGAGATGGCGCTGGGGGCCTTCCTAGTCGCGGCGGGGTGTCCGCAGGGAAGCGTTCTATCTCCCTTGCTCTGGTACCTAGTCGTGGACGGCCTGCTGGGGAGGATCTCGGGAGGGGGTATGAGGTACAAGGCTATGCGGACGACATTGTCATCATAGTCCGAGGAAAGGTCACACAGGCAGTGTGGGAGCTCATGCAGACTGCACTGAAAGTGGTGGAAGGGTGGACGGTTGATCAAGGGCTCGGGGTGAGCCCCGAGAAAGCAACCGTCGTGCCGTTTACGAGAAGGAGGAAGTGCGACAGCCACAGAACTCTCACTCTATACGGTAGGAGCGTTCCAATAGCCAGGGAGGTAAAATATCTTGGGGTCGTATTGGACTCTAAGCTAACCTGGAATGGTCACATTGGAAAAATACTGCGTAAGGCAGTCATGACCTTAGCCGTCACTAGGCGGCTATATGGAAAAACGTTGGAACTAAGACCTAGTATGGCCCACTGGCTGTACACAAGGGTGGTCAGACCATCGTTAACATATGCAGCACTGGTCTGGTGGCCTAAGGTGACACAATCCAGTGCCAAACAAAAACTAGGCAAGATCCAAAGGATGGCTTGCCTAGGCATCACAGAGGCCATGTCTTCAACTCCTACAGCCGCCATGGAGGTGTTGCTGGATCTGACACCCCCCCCCCCCCCCCCCCCACTTAGTTATTATGGCGGAGGCCAGGCTAGGACTATACAGACTAGCCTGCAATGGTAGACTGAAGATCAACCCAGGCTTCGGAGGCCACTGCAAAATTCAGGAAATCGTGAAGGAGCCCATGCTTGAAATGAGGTCAGACTTCGCGAGCCCGCGAATGTGCAAGGAAAACAACTTTACAGTGGAAATCCCCGACCGCGAGGCATGGCGGGAGGAGACTCTGGGCATACCACGGGACGCGCTCGTCTGGTTCACGGACGGATCCGGCGGGGAGCGTGGGACGGGGGCAGGTGTTTACTCGGAAGGACCGAGGGTAAGTCATAGTATTTCCCTCGGAGCCAATGCAACGGTGTTTCAGGCCGAGATGTACGCCATCCTGCACTGTGTGCGGGAGAACAAGAGGAGGGGCTACACCAACACGCGGATCCTCATAGCCACAGACAGCCAGGCAGCCCTTAAGGCACTAAGTAGCCCACGGGTAAATTCCTGGCTGGTGAGTGAGTGCCGAGACGAGACGAGCGACCTGGCTGGGCAGAATGAGGTGACCCTCATCTGGGTGCCGGGTCACTCGGGGGTCAAAGGCAATGAAGAAGCTGACAGTCTCGCGAAGAGAGGGTCGGCAGAACCATTTATGCGACCAGAACCGGCTCTGGGCGTGTCAAAGAGCACTGCCAGGGGAGCCATTAAGTCCTGGGTCAGAAACCAACACAAGGTGTACTGGGCGGGCTGTCCAGGGCTCAGACATGGGAAGTCAATAATTGACGGGCCCAGTTCAAAGAGAGCTGTGGAGCTGCTAAATCTTAGCAGAGGACAGCTCAGAAACACAACAGGTGTCTTGACGGGACACATGGCCGTCAAGAAACACCTGCATAAAATGGGGCGGTTCGAAGGGGACCTAGCATGCAGCCTCTGCGGCGAGGGGGAGGAATCAGCCCAGCACATCTTGTGCGAGTGTAAAGCACTGGACCACAAAAGACAACTGATCTACGGTCAGTCTAGACCGGAGACAGAGCAATATAAAACTTCACCTTACCAATCGCTGTGCAGACTAGTTCAAGGCACAGTGATTTTGGAATGGGTGGAGTAAGACTAAGGGTATGCACAATCAACCAAAGGTTGCAGTGCTATCGGGGCGGCAAGGCCGCGGAAGAGCCCTGAGGGAACAAAAAAGGGTCATCATGTGTTAATTACATGCTGAGCATGTTATTTTTCTGAAGTAACAGCGATATAGTTTATAATATCGCTAGCATATCATTAAAATTAACTTCTGAATTGTAAATTATTGCTATGTGTTACATACTTGGCATGTAAAGGTTAACCATCACAGAACACTCCCTATAGAAGTTTCACCTAAATGGAGCTAACCTGGACTTTATTAGGGCTCTAGTTCGGACATCGCATATAGTAGATGTCGCTAGTAGTGCTACAATTCTACTGAACAAGATGTTCAGTGCGCCATTTTATCATACATTCAAAATTCAAATGTTTTGAATGCAAAAAAGTGTTTGTTCGCTTCTAGTTCTTTCATTGTATAATTATAATATAAGTTTGTTGTTAAACGTTTCTTTTAATTAAGTTTTACCTATATTAACTTTTAGTGGATACTTTACAGTGTTTTCATTGTTCGTCGGTTTTGTGTTTTAAAGGTGCGTTTTTTTTTTGTGAATCAAAATATGATCGTTATCATAAGCTTTGTGTTCAAACAATCATGTAATTTCAATTCTATTTTCAGTTTTCTTATGAAAAAAGCAAGATGCTTTCATAGTTCAAGGTGTTTTGGTGAAACATAATTACAACTGTTTTAGTTTTCAGGCAAGTGTAGAAGGTTTTAGTAGTTCATAGGTTATAAGTAAATAACGTTTTCTTGCAGAAGCTTTGTGGATATAAATATACCAACCAAGAAAACGATTTATTGTTGTGTTCCGGGGTGCCTGGATTTATTTAGCAAAAGACATCGTTTTTCGTTGAAATCATCAGAAGACCATTTTGATGACTGGGTGAAAGCTGTACATAACCCTAAGACGCTTGGTTTATATCCACAAGCCATTTACGATAGATTTTATGTTTGTGATCGTCATTTTGTTGATGAGGATAAAGTACCTGAAATGAGAGGAGGCTGAAAAGATAAGTGCTGTTCCCATATTACATCTTCCTTTGAGTAAGTATTCATATATTTTAAAGTGGAAATAAAAATTTCTATTTCTATTTATACATCTCAGAAGTAAACAATGGATCGGGTGGATTCGGAAGGCGACCAGAAAGCCCGATAGTGTACACTGTTCTTAGATGAATATTACCACCCAACAAACACGTTTGTAACCGTTACATGACATTGAAAGCTCAATAAAGTATCACCGTAACATTACACTGTTACCTAAAAATGACACAAATGTACTTTGCAAATGGAGCACATTTAGGTAACAAATGAAATATTACATACCATCAAATACTATAACATAAAAGCTATGTAATATTTTTATGTAACATACACATTATACAAATTTCATGGCGGTCTATAGTTTTAAAGCACACACAACGTAATATTTTTAGTTTACATTAAATCAGATAATTATCAAACCCAGCTAATGAAATGTTCATTAAGAAAACCTGTTAACCGAAATATGATTTAAACGTCGTCAATAATTTATTTTGTGATTATATATATATATATATATATATATATATATATATATATATATATATATATATATATATATATATATATATATATATATATATATATATATATATATATATATATATATATATATAATAAAGGAAAGCAAGTGGAATTACAAATTAACACCTATATGTTCCAGGCCTTTTCGTCGTTTTCTTCGGGCACCTGCGCAGAGCGAGAGCGAGTGTTGAGTCTTGATTCTTGATGTTACTGTTTGCTAACAGCTCATGAGGTTCTGTTATGTTTATTTTGATTGTGCTCCTGTTTGTGATTTATACTGTTTTCTTATTCATCATGCAAAAGGTAACGTGAAAATTTTGTGGTAAGTATTAGATTTTATTTTTCTCTATTTCTTGAAAGATTACAGTATTTAATATAAGGTTTAAGAACGTATGTTTTGTGCATGACTTATCTACAAAAGCGACGACCGATTGTGAAGAACTACATTAATGTGGGTGTTGAATTTTTATTGGTGTTTCATGTTAAAATGAATTATATTGTACATTTTGAATATATGATTGTGTTATGCTAGCGTTTTATGACGGAATGCAAGTTAACCTATATGTTTCAATTGCAGCATACGTTTCTGATCATTATTATCGAAAGGCTAGACATGAATGAACACAGCGAATTTAAATAAAGCTATTCACTATAACAAGTTCAGAATTGATTTCCGCTAGATCAACCCAAGAAATGTCATAAGGTCAGCAAGCTCAACGTTTTAAACATTGCCAAAGGTAATTATTAGTACTTAGTTTTACATGATTATCTGAGTCATCTGAACTTATTCATTAAATTTCCAACTATCGTTACCTACTAGCCAGTTTAAATTTACAGGAGCTGAGTTTTTGACATAAGCAATGACGACTGATTTGTTAAAGAATTACAAAAGCAATTTTAATATGGATGATACTGTAGTTTAAAGTTGCAGTTATACTTAATTATACATAAAAACTTCAACTGGTGTTTAGATTTAATTTTGAATTTCAAATTATTCATAACTTTGAGTTAAATGTGAACATTATAAACAATTGAAAATTTAAATTATAGATATTGTAAAACAATTAGAATGTATTATATTATATTGTTTTCTTACAAGTATTTAATAAATTATGTTTTCAATAATTTTTGCTTTGTTTTCTCAATTATTATCGTGTGTGGTTATATAGAAGAAGCTCTACTCCTAACAACAAAATGTAACATGTAATGTTGATGAAATTGTCAATAAATATATCTGATATATATATATATGCCCAACTATATTACATAGATATATCACGAGAGGAACTATATGCATGACATTTCGTGTTACATGTAACTTAGAAGTTCATAACAAGTTACATAAATGATACCTTTGTAAATAACAAAATATTATTTCAGTTATGTGAATGTTACATAACTGTGTTTGTTGGGCAAGTGTCATTTTAAATAAAGAAGGATGCACTAATGTTTTTTTCTAATAAATGACAATATGACGTCATTTATACACATCCTAAAAGAAGGAAAAACCAACCTTGCCATACATTGTGGTCATGTGAGCATATAAATGTAATATTGTACAAGCACCAGACTGCTGTAGTATACCTACCTATCGATAAGGAATGACAATATATACTTCATCTTACTTTCAGAATTAAAATGGTTTTAAAATAAATGTAATAGGAGTCCTGTTCTAGGTTTTTATATAAATGTAATAGTAATATTGTTCTAATAAAACACAAGTGTATTTTATCTTGTTTGATTTTCCATTAATCATATATCGATAGTAAAAACTGTGGCTGCAAGTGTTAGATTATAAATATTTGTATCTAACTGCATAGTTTAACTGTTGTTGTACTAGTGTCATTATAGATGTTTAGATAACGCACATCGTGATTTACTAGTGAGCGGTACCCAACCCACTTACTCCGCAATCGCTTTAAAGGATTCGGACAAGAGTAGTAACATACTCGGCACTCAATAAAAACAGATTTACAAGGGACACGATAAATTCATATACAAAATTACGTTACTAAGCTTGTAAACAAATTTTAACAAACACGACTTAACAGTAAAATAATGGATGAAATTGCACAGTTACTAAACTAGACTATCCTCTTGCGTTGCATTTTATTTCTTTAATGTCGGTCTATTTCTGCGTCTATGACCAATCAACGACAAAAGGGAATAGTTTCATAGCACTATTCTTAAAAATCTCCCATACTTCTTTCTTCTGTAAGAAGTGTAGAAATTAACGTGTACCTTAAACATAACATGATAAATGGGACAGACGGGTTTACGTCTCTTCCAAAGAGCAGAACGTGCAGATATTTAATTTACTCATACATTATGTCACAACCTCAGTTGATGTTAATTTACAGTATGTACTGAAAAAGATTTTAACGCTCCTACTGGGAATCTAACCGATGACCCTTGGGTTCAATGGCAGACGTTATTATTACTGTATCACCAAACACCTAAATTTTTTACCTGATAAAAGTTGAGGTCTACTGAAGCGCTACCCCAGGGGAGGTAAAATCGGGGGTACCAAAAGCGATATTATATGTTTAAGATCCCTACTCTTCTTACAGAATAAGGGTGTGAAAAAATAAAGTGAAAGTTTACAGGCTTGATATTGTTTATTGTTTTAGAAATAGGTCAACGTGGACGTTAAATAACAAGAAAATAAGAAATACAGCCAAGAAAGAGGAAAAACTTATATAGAAATTTAATCACAGATTCGAACATATATCAAGAATTTTTCATCCTCTGATGACGCTAACTTTGTTAGCGAAACGATCGTCGGGTCTTTATATAGATGTGTTGTGGTTATGTGGGTTTCTCCAAGTGTACTTATCAGTGCTCATCACAGGTTCAAATATTTACTTAATTCACTTAGTCATCCATGACTCCATATAACAGTAGTTTGAGTTTTGTTTCGGTTTTTATATGATGATGACACCCTCAAAACTCCCTTTAGTTCTCAGGCAATGTTAAGTCTAACCATAGTGTGATCTTTTATTGAATACTCGTAGAAAAAATTCAGTCATCGGAAATCCTGACTTTTGAATTTTGAACAAATTTCTTTTAAATAGCGCAAACTAGGGCCTCTAGAACCCATATCTGGGGCCAATTTTAATATATATATATATATATATATATATATATATATATATATATATATATATATATATATATATATATATATATATATATATATATATATATATATATATATATATAGTCACATTTGTCTATGAGGATTAAGTTTATGGACTTTGTTACTTCTATGGTCAGTTGCAGTGTGTTGGTAACAGCGAAAACTCTGGAATGATATTTCTAGAAGGAACCAGGACAGGTGTAGAAAAGTGTAGAAGATCTAGAATCTCTATGGAGAGTTTTTTTGGATACAGGAGGGGGAAATGTTCATGTAGACCTCATTCAGGGCCCCGTAGTAGGTGCCGTGGGATATCGAGGTACTGTGAGACTGTACTCACTAAAACCCCCTTCCTGGGAGTACCGGACCTTAGTCCATACCTCTGTCGGAAAGATTTCACACAATGACTTTTTGGGTATGAATGTTTCCATTCTGTTTTTGCCGCGGGGGCGTTAGCGGGTAAGTATAAGCTTTGGACGCTTATGCTTATGTGGGAGTTGCTTATCGTAGTCGGTGGCACTACGGAGAAGAGGATTTGGGTGAGAAGCGGCTTTTGCGAACTGAGTTGTGGTCTATGGAGAGTATAAATATACGAACGGTACATAGAGTGACTTAGTTCAGTATTGAATTAGTGTGGTGCAGAGTAAGTGATCATAGAGTATTAAGCGAGTCAGTAGTAAGTGTTGGTGTATAAGAAGCGATCCTAGAAGGCGGATAGTGAAATATAGTTCTATGGACATTTAGTAATAGAGAGAAATATTTTACTTGATGTGCTTATAGTGTTGGAAAATAGTTGGTTATAATAAATAGTAGTTTGAAAAGCTGTGTTTTGTTAGTCAACAAATCCAGAACCCTGTAGAACGCAACAACTGGTCTCAGAAATGGGATTTGCATGCTGCTAGCGGAAATATTTTCCAGAATATTCGTTGAACAACGTGGAAATTTCTAGAATCTCTAGAAGATCAGTGTCAGCAGTAATTCATAACTGGGTGTGTTCTTGAAACAAAATAAACTGTGTACCAGCTTTAAGTACGTCTATGCCTAAGACACGTAGCGCAACAGCCAATATGGACGCCCGCATATTGAAATTGATTAAATAAATGAAAGAAGAAGCCAGAAAAAGAGATGAAGAAATGAGAAAAAGGAACGAAGAAGCCAAAGAAGAAATGAGAAAAGGTGATGAAGAGGCCAGAAAAAGAGATGAAGAGGTTAAAGAAGAGCTGAGAAAAAGAGACGAAGAAGCGAAAGAAGAAATGAGGAAATGAGATGAAGAGGCCAAAGAAGAAATGAGAAAAGGAGATGAAGAGGTCAGAAAAAGAGACGAAGAAGTCAAAGAAGAAATGAGAAAAAGATATAAAGATGCCAGGCAAAGAGACGAAGAAGCCAAAGAAGAAATGAGAAAAAGAGATGAAGAAGCCAGAAGAAGAGGTGAAGAAACAAAGAAAATTCTGCAAGAACAAGCCAGCAGAATTGAGAATATTACTTCGTGTGTCGACGAACGTATGAAGCAGGTAAAAGACGACATCTTCCAACAAGTAGAAAGTCGAGCAAGGGGTATTAGCGACGATGTACATGACAAGCTGACGAGTGTGCAAGAAGTACAAGCGGAGGTACAGGAGAAAATGCAATCACTAGAAAAGAAGTATGATACCCTAGTCAAGGGAAACATCAGACTCGAAGATAGCCACATAAGAATTAAGGTTCCCACATTTGATGGCTCAGTCCCATGGGGTATTTATCGACGCCAGTTCGAAGCCGCTGCTAGAGCAAATGTTTTGCGCGAGAGTTAAGACTTCCTCCTGATCTCATATTTGGAAAACCCACAGATGCTCCACGGTCAACTGATGAATACATCAACGATTTTGAAAGAAGAACAGAAGCCATCCACTCTGCTGTCGGAATGCATATACGAATAGAAAGTGACAGCATGGAGAGCCGTTATGACGTGCGAGCTAATTCAGCTGGTTTTAAAGAAGAAGATCGGGTGTGATCCTACAATCCAGTACGACGCAAGGGACGGTCACCGAAACTACACAAATTATGGCAAGGTCCTTATAAGGTGGTCAAAAGGATCAATGACGTTGTCTATCGCATTCAGAGGAGCCCGAAGAGCAAGATGAAGGCGGTCCATATGCACAGACTTACGTCATACCAAGAAATGTCAGAATTCGACCGGGACGATCGAATATAAGAGAGGGGCAGTGTCACATTTGTCTATGAGAATTAAGTTTATGGACTTTGTTACTTATATGGTTAGTTGTAGTGTGTTGGTAACAGCGAACACTCTGGTATGATATTTCTAGAAGGGACCAGAAGTGACAGGTGTAGAAAAGTGTAGAAGATCTAGAATCTCTATGGGGAGTACAAATAGATGAACGGTACATAGAGTGAGTTAGTTCAGTATTGAATTAGTGTGGTACAGAGTAAGTGATCATAATGTATTAAGCGAGTCAGTAGTATAAGTGTTGGTGTATAAGAAGCGATCATAGAAGGCGGATAGTGGAATATAGTTCTATGGACATTGAGTAATAGAGATAAATATTTTAGTTGATGTGCTTATGGTGTTGGAAAATAGTTGGTTATAATAAATAGTAGTTTGAAAAGCTGTGTTTTGTTAGTCAACCAATCCAGAACCCCGTATAACGTAACAATATATATATATATATATATATATATATATATATATATATATATATATATATATATATATATATATATATATATATATATATATATTATTGTGGTTCCTTTAATATTGTATTGGTGTTTAGGAATTGTTCAGTATTTGTATTTTTATATTGTATATAATGTCACACGATTGGGCGACATTTATTGTGGTTCCTAATAATAATTTAGAATATTTTTCTCAAAAGTTAATTAATTGTGATAATGAATAAATATCTTATATTATGTATATGACGGCTGCATTTCTAGTATTACTATAATCACTGGTACATACGAGAAAGTAAAACAATTAATTCCATGCCTCACCAAATTCTTATTCTATTTTTTCTATGTTCACGTACCTTTATATATATACACCTATATATCTTAAAATTGCCCTCAGCTTCTCCTCTTTAGTCTCAAGGGTGGGTTCAAATCCACCAATTTGTCCATAGAAAATATGCCCTGTAAAATTACCTATTTTTCTTAAACCCTGAATAAATAAATACCTTTAATAATTTTGATTTTTATTGATCTACTTTTTTTTTCTTTAAATTTGCCTATAATGACTTAAAATTATTGGATCCTTTTTATTTATATGTGGCTTATTAGCCCATTCATTCCACCTAGCCTTATTACAACATAACGTTCCTATTACTAAAATTAATCATAAAAAAATCTTGACAGATCCCATCAATAATTAGTTTAAAAAGTTTAGAGAGTCAAATTTCACTATACCTGCAGGTTCTGCTGATGTTCCAGATTATCTTTACCCGTTCAATTACTACCATCTGCGAAATTCTAAGCTGCAATTCTGGACAAACTGTGTTAATACTATAATGTCCTCATTAGCCTTCATTTTAGTTATATGATTAGGGATCTTAAACATATAATATCGCTTTTGGTACCCCCGATTTTACCTCCCCTGGGGTAGCGCTTCAGTAGACCTCAACTTTTATCAGGTAAAAAATTTAGGTGTTTGGTGATACAGTAATAATAACGTCTGCCATTGAACCCAAGGGTCATCGGTTAGATTCCCAGTAGGAGCGTTAAAATCTTTTTCAGTACATACTGTAAATTAACATCAACTGAGGTTGTGACATAATGTATGAGTAAATTAAATATCTGCACGTTCTGCTCTTTGGAAGAGACGTAAACCCGTCTGTCCCATTTATCATGTTATGTTTAAGGTACACGTTAATTTCTACACTTCTTACAGAAGAAAGAAGTATGGGAGATTTTTAAGAATAGTGCTATGAAACTATTCCCTTTTGTCGTTGATTGGTCATAGACGCAGAAATAGACCGACATTAAAGAAATAAAATGCAACGCAAGAGGATAGTCTAGTTTAGTAACTGTGCAATTTCATCCATTATTTTACTGTTAAGTCGTGTTTGTTAAAATTTGTTTACAAGCTTAGTAACGTAATTTTGTATATGAATTTATCGTGTCCCTTGTAAATCTGTTTTTATTGAGTGCCGAGTATGTTACTACTCTTGTCCGAATCCTTTAAAGCGATTGCGGAGTAAGTGGGTTGGGTACCGCTCACTAGTAAATCACGATGTGCGTTATCCAAAGAGGTTGTATATGTTAGAGGGAACAAAGCCGAGTTTGCAGCCTGTCGATTTCCCACTCCTGTCACCGTCCAATCACAAACAAAATTTTGAATAACGCGCTAATGTGTTTTGTTTTGATTCGTTCCCCCAACCGCTCTTGAAGTTATTGTCAGCTGTCAACAAGTATTTGAAGTGTTTGTTGATTTGCGATTAGAGGTTATCTTGTGTGTTTTGCCGTTTTTTAGCAGTGTTTTAAGAGTGTAAAAGTTAAAAAATGCCAAGGTGTATTGTGAAGAACTGTATGTACAATAAAAGTGCCAATTATGAAAAGGATAAAGCAACTGTGCATTTATTTCGGTAAGTTGTTTACATGTCTTCTGTTTCCTTGTTTGGCGCCAAATGTTTATTGGTTTTCACAGGTCCGTATTTACACATTGTATTGCTTTTGTTAAATCTTTAGCATTTATTATTGTCAATTGTGTTTTTTTAAGAAATAAAATCTTAATAATGCATTATTTATTGAATATTTGTAATGAAATTAAGCATTTTGTTTGGCAATTATTATTTGAATTAGATGTATTTACCTATGTAGTTCCAGTAGAAGCAGAAAAAAAGTAGAATAGTTTCGTTTTATCTATTACTGCATCTTTCTAGAGGTTCAGTCACTGATAAAGTAGATAATTCGAGATATTATTTTCAGATTTCCCAAAGCTGGTGAAAGATACGAGGCTTGGAAACGAGCATTAAATTTAAGCGATGAAGATATTTTTATGAACTCAAATGTGTGCAATTTACATTTTACCGAGGAATCTTATGATTTAGAAAAATCACCTTTTGCAGTATACTTAAAAAAAAGTTCTATACCTGTATTGGTAAGTACTGAATCAAGGTTATTAATTTATGTAACTATTAGTGATATATATATATATATATATATATATATATATATATATATATATATATATATATATATATATATATATATATATATAGCCAAACAGCGGTTTTTCAATGGCACTGCTATCAGTGATGGCTATTTTTAAATAACAGGGACTTTAAACAGCTACTGCGATTGTGGTTTAGCCATTTACAATGCTGCATGTGCGTATGCTATTATTTTAAACACTTACAAGGTGTTAGTGTTAACCGCTTAATTGAAACCACAATATGATCTTCAGATAGCTTTTAAATTATATTAATTTTAAAACTACTCAGATTTTTACTATTAATAGAAGTTCTATAAAATTAGCATATTACAAGAATATACGATGAGAGAAATCTACATATTATTTTTATTTTAATATAATGAAAAAGTTGGAAGGCATATATATGCTACAGTTCGGTGCTGCTTTAATTTTAGATTCAGCAGGTTTTTCCATGATATAATGACTTACAAGATATATGATATTGCGCATATGCCCCGTCCCCTCCTATGACATCACATGGTGAGTAACGTTATAGAAGGCCAACTACACACTTAACACAAAGTCATTCGCAATCAAAAAGTTTCTATACGTCAGTTTAATGTGGTTGAAGTTACATTCCATTCCATTTTTATATTACATATATATATATATATATATATATATATATATATATATATATATATATATATATATATATATATATATATATATATATATATATATATATATATATATATATATATATATATATATATATATATATATATAAGTGAAGTATAATAATTAAGGGGAGCCCTGAATTAGCATTGGTGATACACACACAAACTTAAAAAGTAGAGAAGACGTTCGTAGACATTTACAGGGGGCGTTAACATTCATAAACTTGATTTGATCATCATGTCACATAATCATAGTATAGTATTCTGATCTTAAAAAATTAATTCCAGCTGTATGCACTCAAATATCAGTAAAATACCTAATTTGTTAAGGGGTTGTGATGAAACGTCAAACTCCACTGTACGACAGCATATTATTATTGCATTGGACTCACCACATGACGCCATGCGCGTGACGGTTCTAAAAATAGATAGTCTCATTATCATATCTCGCGTTATTTGTATCATGAGTTTTTCGTTTTCTACCTATAAGAAAAGGAGAAATGTTGTATTCTAATACTGGCGAGAAGGAAAGTATACAGATACTTCTACTCGCTCGCACAAACTGCGATTGCGTGTATTATGAATACAGCAATTGCTGTTTGTCATGGAGTTTTTAGTATAAGATGAATTTCATAGAAATAATTACTCTAATGATTTGTGTAAATCTCGGTTTTCACAATCGCTGTTGTTTTGTGTTTTAATAACAGCTGCTAACAGCGATCTTTTAATAGAAGCGATTAAATCACCGGTAGCTATATATCGCTCATCTCTAGTAACTATGCTACTAATTACATTCACGTAATATATTGTTATGATATTTATCGTAATTTAATTAGCCCTGCAAATTTACATTAATGGTATTCGTTTCAAATTTATTTATGCAGGTAACAAACAAGCCATCAACACAAGTCGTTTTTGGCGAGCAGCCAATGACTGATATAACTGCTATCAATGTGCCATTTGCAGCTGACCCGTCAACTAGTACTTGGTCTGGTAGCAATGTACCTGTAATGGATTATTCTCGGCCATCAACAAGTGCTGGTTTTTATGAAGAGAAAACTGTTGTAGAGGTACCGCAAAGATCGTTTAGTAGTTTAGGATTTGCTGAAATGAAAACACCTTCAATGCCACCCACTTTGAAGGAAATGGTGAGTTAAATTCAGTTTTTGCCGTTTATGAAATCAGTATAATTTTAAAAAACCTAATATGTTATTCCATCACATTTTATATGGTGTTTAAGTTTGTATAGTCCATGATTAAATAAGTTAGAAACAACTGTTTTGCAATTTATCTCAACCACTATTAACCAAAATGTGTTGTTGGAAATTTTGTTTATATATTCATTTTACTTGAGAAAATAAATGGTTTATCATTGAACATTTTTTATAGGTTGTTACACCGCGCAAACGTAAACTGAAGAAGCAGTTATTCGATGCACGAAAAAAAATTAAACGGCTCAGCAGTAGTGTTCATCATTATAAGAAGAGAACAGCAACCCTTGCGAATATAATCAAACAACTAAAAGGTAAAGTAACCGACGAAACATTAGAAACATTAATGCAAATAGGACCTAATGAAGAATTTTTACAAAGACAATTAGGTCGTAAACATAAGTATGAAAATCAACTTAAAGCTTTTTCTCTTACGCTGCATTATTACTCTCCCAAAGCTTACAGTTTTGTCAGAAACACATTTAACTCGGCTCTTCCTCATCCAAAAACTATATCTAGATGGTATCAAAGCGTTAATGGGGAAGCTGGTTTTACGTCAGAGGTGTTCAACTTATTAAAGTCAAAATCAGAAAGCACAGATGGAAAACTTATATGTTCTTTAGTCATAGATGAGATGGCAATTCGCCAACATATAGAATGGGATGGGGTAAAATATTATGGGTTTGTAGATTTTGGTACAAATCTTGAGACCGATTGTAACCCTGTAGCCAAGGAAGCTCTTGTTTTTATGCTTGTTAGCATTAATCAATCATGGAAGCTTCCTCTTGGATATTTTTTAATCGACTCTTTAAGGGGTACACAAAAACAAAATTTGGTATTACAGTGTTTAACGCTACTAAATGAGTCGGGCATATACGTGGTCTCAATAACTTTTGATGGGGCAACAAATAACCTAACGTTAGCAAAAGAACTTGGCTGCGATTTGAATTGGAGGAACATTAACTCTACGTTTGTTGATCCTAGTTCAGGTAGGAAAATTGCAGTCTTTTTTGATCCATGTCATATGATCAAACTGATAAGAAACACATTAGGCGATAAAAAATTAATAATTGATGAGAATGGGGAAAATATAAAGTGGGATTATTTAGTAAAATTAAATGAGTTACAGGATCAGGAGGGCGTTCATTTGGCAAATAAATTAAGAAAATCGCATATATTTTATACAAATCAAAAAATGAAGGTTAAATTAGCCACACAACTTTTTAGCCACTCAGTGGCACATTCTTTGGAATATTGCAATGAAGTTTTACATCTTGAGGAGTTCAAAGAATGTGAGGGAACTGTGAAATTTATCCGACTTATAAACAATTTATTTGACATTCTTAATTCTAGAAATTTAAACAATTCAGATTTTAAGAAAGCAATAAACGCAGAAAATTTTGAAAACATTAATGTATTTTTAAGAGAGCTATCACAATATTTAACGTCACTTAGGATAATTGATGGAACGCTTCTGTGTGAGAGTGGTAGAAAAATGGGTATAATTGGCTTTTTATTTTGCATACAAAGTTTGCAATTTGTTTATAAAACTTTAATTGCCGACAATAATTTTTTGCTGTATTTTCCCACTTACAAAATCAGTCAGGATCATATTGAGCTTTTTTTTGGGCAAATTAGATCCATGGGAGGCTATAACAATAACCCATCAGCAAAGCAATTTAAAAGTGCATATAAAAGGATGATGGTGCATCTTGAATTAAAAGATTCATTTAAAGGAAATTGTATCCCTTTGGAAGCAATTCCTATTCTGTCACCCATTGAGGTAATAAATAAAACTTGTGGGCGAGAACGAATATCTGAAGAACCAGATGAAGACATGAGTCAAATAGATAATTTTGACGACGACACAGTTCTTCAAATATTAGATATGAATATATCAGAGTTTAAGAAAGAAGTCGTGACATATATATCTGGCTATGTAGTAAGGAAAATAACAAAAGCTCTGAGATGCGAAGAATGCGCGGGTGAACTTGTTGGGGAGAGGTCTGCGTTATTAACATCGTTTATAGATCAGAAAGACAAAGGTCAACTCCTCACATACCCATCTGACGATGTAATATCTATTTGCACTATTGCAGAAAAAGTTCTTCAAACATACTTAAATGAATCTGCGGTGATTATAAATGTAAAGGAAATAAACATGCGAATATTAAAAACTATAATAAACCAAAACAGCATATTTAAAAAACTTGAAGTTCACTTTCGAGAACAAAATCTTTTGACTTGCCATTATGGCCATCTAATTAAACTAATATCATCTATGTATGTTTCTATTAGAATACATCATTATAACAAAAATCTATTTGATAAAAGTAGAAGTTTAAGGGCTGTTTATAACAAACTTCTCTTATTTAAGGGCCAATAATTCAGTGTACATTTCAAGTACTCGTATGTCCTTCAAATAATGTTATCGGGAAGTTATTATGTCTTATAATATGACCAATAAATTTTAGCTTCCTCTCGATTTCTTTGAGCAAGCCTCTTTATTCGTTCACCTCTCCTAGCAAACTTTGAAGCGTCTTTCTATCAACCTGCACTGTCTTTGACATTTTTCTTGTCTACATTTCAAAAGCTTATATTCTCTTCATATCCTGCTTAACTACAGCCCAAGTTTCCGCCCCATACATTACCATACTCCATACACGTACGACTTGCATTTGTTCCTCATGGACAGGTTAAAATGTTTATTAGTGAGAACAGTACTTTGGTTATTGAATGCTTATTTTGCCATCGCGATCCTCTTCAGACCTTTCCTACACTTACCATCATCTGTGATAATACTTCCAATCAATTATTTGAAATAATCTAATAAATCAAGCGTCATGTTATAAGATTTAAAAGCTACTTTTGTATTTGTATAGGTATTCAAAATTTGTGAAATGCACACGTAACGCAATCTACATCGATCAAACTTCTAGAAATTTTAACACCCGATACAAAGAACATATTTTTGCATTTAGAAATAACCATGCTGACAAATCTACATTTGCAAAACATATTATTGATACCCAACATAGACCCACAGTAAATAACGGCATAAAACCACAACATTTTTGTCATGACAAGTGTAAACTAGACTTGTTTTAAGCTTTAGAAGTAAAAAAGCATATACACGACAATATTTAGGATTTCTGAGATATTCTTCTTCCTAATTAAATAAATCAGACAACATAAATCTAACTATTTTTGCCAAAAAGTTGTTATAAGACATGATGTGTGTCGATATTTTCATTGTATAGTCTGCTTTATTAATGTGTTTGTTTAGTTATTTTATTGTTGTAATTGTTATTATAGTTATTACTGTTATAGGTTTCTTCTATCTTTATGTTAAATATTGATATACATCACGTAGACATTTTAAAGGCGTCATCCGTCATATTTGTTTTATTTTATTTTCACTTTTAAAGATTTTTTTGATTATAACATCATAAAATAGCAACAGATCTTTATTTGTAATTGTCATGATTTCGTATTAATTCAAATTTTTTCTGTCTGAGGATACTATCAAGCAGCAAAACCAGTAACAGAGACGTTGAAGAACATCTAGAATTCAGAAGGGCCACTTGCTCCAGTTAGCTTACGCGCTGGCTACGTCCCTCACCTACAAAAACGAAAACCAACAGTGAAGCCAGAGAAGTAGTCTCCAAGTCTGTATGAAGTATGGACCAGTTTCATGAAGTAAGGGCAACAGCAATCAATGAAATTAATCTCTATTTCTTTAAAAAAGACAAGGAATGTTAACATTAATTTGTAAACAGTACAATGTACTTTATTTTGTATTTTCTTCTGTTGTTGAAATAAAAACTATTATTATTTATCTAACCTTTTGAATATAAAACTTTATCCAATATATTCATCCAACAATTTATCCAACCAATAACCCAAAAAATATTTCACTGATTTGGAGAAAATTTTGGAATTACGCTTATTTTGCTAATGGCTTGGATGAGTTCGTTCATCAGATCTTAACACATAGTTTTTCCTAACAAAAAATTAAATATATTTTTTTAAACGCAATAGCTTTCAAATTGTTTAAGTGATTGGAACGAAAATTTACAACTTAAAAGAACATACAGAGATGTGGTTGTGTACCAATTTTCAAGTCTTTTGATCAAAGAAAAATGAAGTTATTCGAAATTAATAATAAAATAATCCTCGACATCACTTCAAATTCTGTAATGCAATATCTACAATGTTGGACAAAGGCAGAGCAATACAGCACCTGTACTGTTATGCTATTTAAATAAATTGTAGATAAAATCTAAACAATGGAAGTTACAACCATTGCCAGATGTCAAGATGTTGCTGACCAGGATTGCCCGATCTTCAGAAATTTCATGTAGTTAAACCTTTCATGTATAAACATATGAAATTTTTACAACTTCTGATAATAAAGAAAACATTTTATAAAATTTAATTTTATCAGTCAGTTAAAAAATACTGTATTTAATACCTGCAAATTTCGAATTACCCATTTCTCATGATTTTTAACTTAGGTATCCCTCCGATCATAATTTACTCTATCCGACAACTTTGTTAGACTGCGTCTGTGCTGAAGCTCAGCTGTCATTTGTCATTGTGTGGTAGTGTTATTTATTGACAATATCAAATTGGAAATTTAGGACAGTAGAAACAGACACCATAAACAAAGAAGAAATTGGAAATTTAGCCTCTAGTGTAGGTTTTTGACATGATACCATTACTAGAGAGATATGATAATGTGGCAGCATAATAATATTATGCTAATGCTGTGGTACAGTCAGTTTGGCGTTTCATCACATCTCGTAACACACCAGCTGTTGTGTGCATACAGTTAGATGTAATTTTGTATTATCAGAATACTACTGTAACATGATGAAATCAAGTTTATAACTGTTAACATACTGTAAATAATTTCTCCACTTTTCAAGTTTGTGTTGCTGCAATGTTAATTAAGGGTTCCCTTAATTATACGCTTATTGTGCTTATAAATGTAATATAAAAATAAATGAAAATGCAAGTGAACCTATTTAATTTAGCTCTGTATTCTACATTATCTGAAAAAGACATTATAGGCGACGAAGTAGAATGTAATTTCGGTAAATTTGCAGTTGACTGCATGAGGGTTTTAGATATTTTTTTCCAGCAACATGCTTAGAACCTTCCTCGGCCACAAGGCAAATTTTCTGGCATACAACCCCCAAGAAAATTAAGGGACTTTGAAAACATGCGTTTTTCACATTTTACAGCAATACCTCCTTTAAACCCTGTCTACCCCATATTCGCCCAGGTCCAGCAACCTTCTTGGGGGTTGCTCACAAGAAATTTTTCTTCTGCTTTATGCTTTGAAGGTAGTTGTATGCATGCACAAGGGGAAGGAGAACCCCCCGAATTTTTGGGTGAGGAGCAGAAACCCTCTTCCTCCTGGGAGTTCTTCTCCTGCATGCATACAATCACCCTCAATGCATCAACCAAAGGATTTTTTTTCCAGCTTTCTAGTGTATTTTTCTAGAGTATATTTCCTGTTTATCAATTGCTTTGTTTGAGTTTTGTATCCAAATTACTCTATAAATATATGTCATAGATCATGTTTTTGCTTGTCCTTCTTTACCTTGTTTTACTGTTCCTAATTAAATAAATTAATTTTCATAACTTTTAATATAAGGCTAAATCTTACAGCTTATATAAATATATTATTTAATATTGTTATGAAAATTCACTATCATAACGCACTTGCTGCGTTCCGAACCTTTTTAGGTTACCTATTTATACAAAAGCTTAAGAAATTCATGAATAAGCATTACATTTCAATGATTGAATAATTTCAGTTTTATTTCTAACCAAACTAAAAATTCCTAAATACGTCCCTGACGTTTCTCCCACTCAAGTCACCGAACTCCGCCCAGTTTGGAAAAGTGTACAGGCTTCTTGTATTGCAAAACTGCACCTTTGTTACCTCTATCCCTTACAACCTCTTTGGCGTTATCTAAACATCTATAATGACACTAGTACAACAACAGTTAAACTATGCAGTTAGATACAAATATTTATAATCTAACACTTGCAGCCACAGTTTTTACTATCGATATATGATTAATGGAAAATCAAACAAGATAAAATACACTTGTGTTTTATTAGAACAATATTACTATTACATTTATATAAAAACCTAGAACAGGACTCCTATTACATTTATTTTAAAACCATTTTAATTCTGAAAGTAAGATGAAGTATATATTGTCATTCCTTATCGATAGGTAGGTATACTACAGCAGTCTGGTGCTTGTACAATATTACATTTATATGCTCACATGACCACAATGTATGGCAAGGTTGGTTTTTCCTTCTTTTAGGATGTGTATAAATGACGTCATATTGTCATTTATTAGAAAAAAACATTAGTGCATCCTTCTTTATTTAAAATGACACTTGCCCAACAAACACAGTTATGTAACATTCACATAACTGAAATAATATTTTGTTATTTACAAAGGTATCATTTATGTAACTTGTTATGAACTTCTAAGTTACATGTAACACGAAATGTCATGCATATAGTTCCTCTCGTGATATATCTATGTAATATAGTTGGGCATATATATATCAGATATATTTATTGACAATTTCATCAACATTACATGTTACATTTTGTTGTTAGGAGTAGAGCTTCTTCTATATAACCACACACGATAATAATTGAGAAAACAAAGCAAAAATTATTGAAAACATAATTTATTAAACACTTGTAAGAAAACAATATAATATAATACATTCTAATTGTTTTACAATATCTATAATTTAAATTTTCAATTGTTTATAATGTTCACATTTAACTCAAAGTTATGAATAATTTGAAATTCAAAATTAAATCTAAACACCAGTTGAAGTTTTTATGTATAATTAAGTATAACTGCAACTTTAAACTACAGTATCATCCATATTAAAATTGCTTTTGTAATTCTTTAACAAATCAGTCGTCATTGCTTATGTCAAAAACTCAGCTCCTGTAAATTTAAACTGGCTAGTAGGTAACGATAGTTGGAAATTTAATGAATAAGTTCAGATGACTCAGATAATCATGTAAAACTAAGTACTAATAATTACCTTTGGCAATGTTTAAAACGTTGAGCTTGCTGACCTTATGACATTTCTTGGGTTGATCTAGCGGAAATCAATTCTGAACTTGTTATAGTGAATAGCTTTATTTAAATTCGCTGTGTTCATTCATGTCTAGCCTTTCGATAATAATGATCAGAAACGTATGCTGCAATTGAAACATATAGGTTAACTTGCATTCCGTCATAAAACGCTAGCATAACACAATCATATATTCAAAATGTACAATATAATTCATTTTAACATGAAACACCAATAAAAATTCAACACCCACATTAATGTAGTTCTTCACAATCGGTCGTCGCTTTTGTAGATAAGTCATGCACAAAACATACGTTCTTAAACCTTATATTAAATACTGTAATCTTTCAAGAAATAGAGAAAAATAAAATCTAATACTTACCACAAAATTTTCACGTTACCTTTTGCATGATGAATAAGAAAACAGTATAAATCACAAACAGGAGCACAATCAAAATAAACATAACAGAACCTCATGAGCGGTTAGCAAACAGTAACATCAAGAATCAAGACTCAACACTCGCTCTCGCTCTGCGCAGGTGCCCGAAGAAAACGACGAAAAGGCCTGGAACATATAGGTGTTAATTTGTAATTCCACTTGCTTTCCTTTATTATATATATATATATATATATATATATATATATATATATATATATATATATATATATATATATATAATCACAAAATAAATTATTGACGACGTTTAAATCATATTTCGGTTAACAGGTTTTCTTAATGAACATTTCATTAGCTGGGTTTGATAATTATCTGATTTAATGTAAACTAAAAATATTACGTTGTGTGTGCTTTAAAACTATAGAACGCCATGAAATTTGTATAATGTGTATGTTACATAAAAATATTACATAGCTTTTATGTTATAGTATTTGATGGTATGTAATATTTCATTTGTTACCTAAATGTGCTCCATTTGCAAAGTACATTTGTGTCATTTTTAGGTAACAGTGTAATGTTACGGTGATACTTTATTGAGCTTTCAATGTCATGTAACGGTTACAAACGTGTTTGTTGGGTGGTAATATTCATCTAAGAACAGTGTACACTATCGGGCTTTCTGGTCGCCTTCCGAATCCACCCGATCCATTGTTTACTTCTGAGATGTATAAATAGAAATAGAAATTTTTATTTCCACTTTAAAATATATGAATACTTACTCAAAGGAAGATGTAATATGGGAACAGCACTTATCTTTTCAGCCTCCTCTCATTTCAGGTACTTTATCCTCATCAACAAAATGACGATCACAAACATAAAATCTATCTATCTATCTATATATATATATATATATATATATATATATATATATATATATATATATATATATATATATATATATATATATATATATATATATATATATATATATATATATATATATATATATATATATATATATATATATATATATATATATATATATATATATACCAATAACTCAAAAAATAATAAGCAGATTTTGATAAAATTTTGCGGATAGGTACCTTACTTCTGTAAGTGGCTTGAGCCTGGAAAATCGGACCAGGTCTTCTGGGTAAATTTTGGGTTTTCTTCACTACCATAACGCACTTTCTGCGTCCAGTGTTTTTATATTAACTAACAAAAAACGGCGAACGATAAAAATTTTAGTGACTAAAGAAAAAACCGCCTTTATTATTGATTTGTGTGAACACAAGTGAAATATTCAATTAATCATTATTTATCTTTTAATACTATCAAGAACCCAGTGCAAACAGTGGCATCTTTCTGAATTTGTGACTTCGATGTTATTAATTTTTTACTACCTCTGCGCCAAAACTTCCAGAATTTAGTACTGTATTTATCATATTATTTCACTTACGTTTAAGGTAAAGGAAATCATTTTAATAGACACAGGCATCATACCACTTCGCTTGGTGCAGAAGGCTGGACAATTGAAATAAGAGAGACAGACAGTTTTTCATATTCACTATCAAAAAAGTCTGGACGCAGCAAGTCCGTTATGGTAGTGAATTTTTATAGAAATGATTTGACACCAAACATTTTTTCATTAAATGCTTATACCTTTTTAAGATTTTAGTCTAGAGATATAATTTTTGACATATAGTTTACCATTTATAATGTTAACCTGCGTACCGATTTCGCTTACCAGAGCTTTTATATTTTCGGAGATAAATGTTTTTTTCCGAAAGAAAACCCAACATTTTCCCGGAAAATCAAGTTCTATTTTCTTGGATAACGAACCTATCCAAGCCATTAATAAAAGGAAGGTAACTACCAAATTTTATCAAAATCGGTTCATTATTTTTTGAGTTATCGGTGTAATACATACATACATACATACATACATACATACATATATATATATATATATATATATATATATATATATATATATATATATATATATATATATATATATATATATATATATATATATATATATATATATATATATATATATATATACAAAAATTATAACTGACCTCGGATCAGGGTTCTGGGGGCCTAGTTTGCTCTCATTTGAAGAATTTTTTTCAAGATTAAAAAGTCGGGATCTCATATTTGTGAATTTTTTCGAAAATTCACTTAAAAGGGCTAGTGATAGCAATTTCAGTGACTAGGGTAAAAACTTAATTTATTATTTATTACATGTGAAATATTTAATTAATGATTATTAACAGAACTTAATGTTATTAAGAATATAATATTAGGTGCCTCATTTAGTTCAAATAATGGCATCTGTTGTGATTTTTGTTAATTAAATTTTATTAATATTGTATTACCTACACGTGTGTTAAAACTTCGAGAATCTAGTAATATGTTAAATATAGTATTTTAAAACTCAAAGGTGAAATAAATCATATATAAGAAAATCACACTCACATAAAGCAAATCATGTTTAGCACACATGCTTTATACCACTTCTCTTGCCATAGAAGGCTGGCGGCCCTATTTGACAACAGCGAATTGTTTACGTTGGAAATACACACGTCACCACAATGAACTTATTTATCTTACTGAGAGTGACCGCAGAGGGCAGCACCTTGCAGGTTCTCATAAGTTCGTTATATGGCCACCTCGCACAGTGACAGAAAATCATATCTGTAGACATTTTTTGAATATGTTAATCGGTAAGGGAGACCGTCTAAATGCATTTAAAATAGGTTTTAACTTGTGGGGACGTTAGCAAGTCCCCACAAGTTGGTCATGTCCACATGAGTATACACACGTCCCCACAAGAGGCGGGAAACCGGCGCGCGCACACACACACACACATACACAAACGCGCGCGCGCGCGCGCACACACACACACCTAGAGGACTCTAAATGAAAACTGATGACAAAGTCATTGCTAAAAACCTATAGATCAGCTGGACTATTGTGGCAGGTGTACTTTGTTAATTATTCAACTTACCATTTGGCTCCAACTTCAGTCTTCCTAAAAGAGGTATTGGAATCAACGTCTTTGTTAAAGTTAACGAGAAACAATTATCCATTGTCTATATCAGAGCTCAAAGAATTACCACTAACAAAGTCTCGTCTAAATCTTGGAAATTTCAATTACTCCAATCTTTGGTTTAGCTTGGGTTATTACACCGTTAATGATCTTTTTGCAGGACCTGAATGGAAATCGTTTGAAGATTTACAAATCCCAGATTATAATATAACACTGAAGAGTAACTTGAGAATCAATTATAATCATTTGAGGTCAACAATCAAAAAGTTTCTCAAATCGATAGTTAGCACGCTGGGGCCATCTAGCCAACATTTTGAAGTAACTTATGAAAGTCATGATGGTAAAAGAGTGAGGTGTGATGTTCAAAGCAAACGCACATTACTGCATGATCTTGTATTGGGGCTTTACTCTTTGGGCACTCCACTCAAGGGTGCATGGACAGATGATCCAATTAACTGGTCATCAATCTTGGCAAGGCCCACGATTGGCGATGATGCCGTCGTCGCCTTCAGATTTGCTAAAAATAAACTGGCAGATCCTGTATTTTTGTACAAGGCAGGACTAGCGCCATCGGAATTATGCCCGTGGTGTAAAACTACAGCCACATCCTGGACCATGATTATTACATGCTCTGAAGTAATTCCCCTATGGAACTTTGTCAACTCACTTGTTCAAAGGATATTACCCAGACCATTGCGTATTAATGACATATATGGGGGTATACCTTCAAGTTATGGCCTTGTTGCAGCAGTTTGCAATTTTCTGTGCAACTTAGCCAAAAGCACAGTATATAATGATATGACAGCCTTCTTCAAGGATAATGTACAACACCAACCATACGTCCACATCTACAAAAACAGGCTTAAATCTCGCATACTGAAGGAATACACTTGGTATATGGCTAGGGATAATGTTGACACGTTTAAAGCTAGATGGGGTTTCAATGATGTTCTCTGCAGGGTTCACGACATGGATTTAGTTTTTGATTTCTAGTGATAATTTATTTATCTATTTAATTTATTTAATTAATTAATTAATTAATTAATTAATTTGTTTATTTATTGTTGTTGAGTCGGTTGAATATTACTTTGATTTGTTCTTGACATAGCTTCAGGTTAAAGTTTCTTTATCCTGAACCGTTAAACAAAATAATAATAATAATAATAATAATAATAATAATAATAATAATAATAATAATAATAATAATAATAATAATAATAATAATAATAATAATAATAATAATAATAATAATAATAATAACACACACAGCCACATACACACACACGCACATATTATAAAACAAGTATTGACTTGTTCATAGCCGGCTAAGAGTTATTATAATTTGTCACCCACTGCTGCACGGGATTGTACGTGTGTGTGGAAGTTGAAAACATGGATTACTGCTGGATGTATAAAAGTCAGGTGCAGCTGATTGTAATTCAGTGAACCTATGAGACACATATGATAATGGCATCAAAAAAGAATGTGAAAAGCGTAGGAGTTGGTGATGACGGCTATGAAGAAATGCTGTTGCCGTGGGTAGCTGAATGCGATCTACCTTCTGGCGAAAATGATGTATCAGAAGCGGAAAATGATGACACAGAAAACACAAATTTCGAATTGGTTTCTGGCGAGTATTCTGGATCCAGTTGATGATGACCATAATTTAAAGGATGGTGCTGACGATATTGGTTATCCGAACTTTGCTTCAACGAGTGGTTACATTGCTCTAAGTGGTTATTCTACAAGAATGGTGAACTGTACTAATTTAAAACCTGAGGCTTGAAGTAGTACAAACTCCTGTGGGTGGCGTTCATAATTCTGGTCTCAATCTCACGATAGATATTTTCATTATTATTCCACTAGCAACTTATCTGTTGCATAAAAATGTTGTTGTTTTGGGTACACTGCGTCAAAAAATTGTTCAGTCTGTTCTTCATTGTTTTGCTTTCGAAACAGAGATTAGGGAAGTAGTCCTTAATCTAGTTGGTGAACATCCGCAAGAAGCACCAGGAAAGTATCGTTGACATTAAATATACATTCTAGTATAAAACACTCTTATCGATAATTTGTTATGTCCTTAAGACATTTAAAAAGTGCAAGCGGTTCTTCGTCGTAAGTCTTATTCTAAGACTTATTCAAAATATTTTTTCCCTCAGGGCTCATCCGCTGATCCGCCGCCCCGAAAGCACTGCAGCCTTTGGCTTATTGTGCATGCCCTTAGTATTTTACTCAACCCCTTCCAAAATCACTGTGCCTTCAACTAGCCTGCACAGCGATTGGTAGGGTGAAGTTTTATATTGCTCTGTCTCCGGTCTAGACTGACCGTAGTTGTCTTTTGCGGTCTAGAGCTTTACACTCGCACAAGATATGCTGGGCTGATTCTTCTTCCTCGCCGCAGAGTCTGCATGCGAGGTCCCCCTCGAACCGCCCCATTTTTAGCAGGTGTTTCTTGATGGCCATGTGTCCCGTCAAGAGGCCTGTTATGTTTCTGAGCTGTCCTCTGCTAAAATTTAGCAGCTCTACATGTCTCTTTGAACTGGGTTCGTAAATTACTGAGTTCCCATGTCTGAGCCCTGGACTGTCTGCCCAGTACACCTTGTGTTCGTTTCTGGGCCAGGACTTAATGGCCGTGCTCTTTGTCACGCCCAGAACCGGTTCTGGTCCCATAAATGGTTCTGTTGACCCTCTCTTTGCGAGACTGTCAGCATCTTCATTGCCTTTGACCCCGAGTGACCCGGCAGCGTAAAGGCAAAACCCTGTATAGTACAGAGCGCGAGGTCCGCGCGACGCTCTGGATCACTCGGAGCTTTGTTTATGAATACGCTGCGTTGCGTCAGACAAATCGGAGTGCGATACAGAGCAACCTTGAAAATTCCGCGTCCCGCTGAATTGTAATCGTAATAATAATTAGTTACAAGTTGCATAGTGCACGTGCACATTGTTATAGGTTATAATTTCTATTTTGTCTTGATTTTATCACATGCACCATGGATGAAGCAACCCTAAAAAGTTTGTTCGGACGTTTGTGCGAAAATGTAAATATTCTTAATACAACAGCTGTGGACAATAACGAACAGTTCAGTATTATAGTGCAGTGTAACCTTTCAGGAGAGGGCACAGTGGATGAAAAATGTGACAACTGGGTAAAAGATTTTTCATACTCGACCAATACAAACTGGATAACGTCAAGACGCTATCCGAATGCAACTCGCGATGAATTTCGAAAATTATACGTGTGTCAACACTCGTCATAGAATAAAGTAGCTGAACTAAAACGGCAGTCGTGTAAAGTTAGAAACAAAAATTGCAAAGCACAAATAGACATTAAATTTTTTTAAATTAATAGAAACACAATAAAAAATGATGTGCTATTAAAAAAACGGAATTAACGTAGTAATAAAAATAAAGTTTGAACATTCCCATAGGGTAAATGTAGCAGAAGCTTTTGGATACTTACGTGTAAACAAGACAGTACAAGACATTTTTGAGTCATACTTTGTTTTAGGAATGACTCCGTCAGCTGCCAGATTTTATCATGAAATGAAAATAATTGAATCTGGTTCTGAAGAAACGCAGGAAGTACAAAATGTAAGTACAGCATATCTTCTTGCTAATGCTAGAGAACATCCTACTGAGAGGCAGATAAAGTATTTATATGATAAGTGGCGTTTCTGTCAATACGGTATTCGAGAAGAAAAAAGCATGATAGAAGTTCTCAAGAACAGACAATCCTTGTTGCAGAAATCCGGCGGAGAACTAGTAATTAAAGAAAATCCTTTTATCGCAGTTGTTGTTGCTCCAATAATGCGACGCACATTTCTGGAAGATCTTTCCACTGAAATGGTTTTCGTAGACTCCAGCGGATCTTGCGATCAGACAAATACTTGTGTCACATTTATATTTACTTCAAACAAACCAGGGGCCATTCCTATCGCGTGCGTTCTTCACACAGCCCAAGCTGAAGCGAATTATACTTTAGCTTTTGCGTCTGCCACTGAAGCTATCGAAGTAGAAAATAAAAAGTTCGATCCAAAAGTGTTGATGACTGATGACAGTATATCCGAGCGCAATGCATTATCAACCGTATTTCCGAACTCCATGTTACTTCTGTGTACATTCCACCTTTTCCAAGCTTTATGGAGATGGCTCTGGCAAACTGACCATAACGTAAAAAAGGAGGATAGAAGAACAGTGATGGAAATGTTTAGGAACATTCTTTACGCTCCAACATTAGAGGATTCAGAAGAGTATTATGATTTCTTGATGAGTAATAATATAGTACAAAGTAACAAAGTATTATATGATCATCTAGAGAAATTGTGGGTCCGTAGAAAAGAATGGTGTATTTCGTACAGAAATAATATAATAACAAGAGGTAACAACACTAATAATTACACTGAAGCTTCAATTAGGATTTTTAGAGATATAGTTTTGCAAAGGTGCAAGGTTTTTAACTCTTGTGCACTAGTTGATTTTATTATCAATGCCTTTGAAAACTATTATAAACGAAAATTGTTGGAATTTTCAAATTCAAGAAGATCTAAACCCCAAATTGATTATAGGAACATGTGTTTTAGAGCAAGAGAAATTACTATTATTTATCAAAGGGACAATACAATTCTCCATGTTGCATCTGAAAAAGACTCCAATTTATTTTATACAGTGAATGCTAAAATTGCTTTTTGTGATTGTCCATCAGGCAAAGGTGGCAAATTTTGTAAACATCTATGCGCAGCAGAACAAAAATTTGGTATATTATTTAAAACATCTCCAGTTTTAAGCGTTCATGAGAGAATACAGTTAGCCAAATTAGCTGTTGGGCATTCAGCATCAGAGGAATTTTATGAAAATATGGACCCAAACACAACTGATCTTGAAAACTCATTTCAGTCAACCAATTCTGTTCCTGCTAAAGTAGAGTTAGCAACTACAATAGACTTACAAGTGAACGCCGAGGAAAGTGAAAGCCGATTTAAAAAAGAAATTATAAGAATGCGCTGTGAATTTAATCGCATAACAAGTACGCTCGAAGCCAATCAAAGCCCAGAAGTTACTTTATCCATCATTAAGTTTAACGCACTAATGAATAACCTAAAACCCCTTCCCAAATTTTAAACTTTTTGGAAGCTAAAAGTCGAATATGCGGCAGAAAATCCAAAAAAATTCGAGTCCAGCCAACGTCAATTTCACGTCGTAAAAACAAAACATTGCCTCAATCTGGGAGAATTCAAGCTGGCAGGCCTACCAGAAATGAAAAACTAAAACGGAAGCACAGCCTTGGAAGCAACATTTCGCATAACCTACCAAATGCAAAGTTACATTGAACCTAATTCTGTATTTCGTTGTTTAATAAAAATAATATATAATGCATGCATGTATGACTTTTATTGTAAGAATATCTACTAAACAAATTTATACTGTTTAATTGGGTATTTCGCCACACTGTTTTCAATTAAATAAAAAATAATTTAAATTCAAAATTATCTCATATACGAAATTATTGAAAATAATATAAAAATATAAGTTATTTAAAGTTACTTATAAACTTAGCTTTTTAAAGATTTTTTCGTTGTTTTATGTAACTTAAGTTTAATATTTCCTTAAATGCAAATTTGCTTGAGTCAAATAGAATTTTTAATTTACCTAAGAGGTTTAGATCTATTCACCTCTCGGCTTAAGTTAGTTCTGTAATGGGTTAGTAATTGTAATCTAAATGCAGACGTTTAAATTTTTTAATTAAAAGAACGGCTGCTTCGGTCAAATGTCTTGTCAGTTCATAAAATAACTAATTTAAAAAGATTTTTTTATATGTTTATACCTATATATATATATATATATATATATATATATATATATATATATATATATATATATATATATATATATATATATATATATATATATGTATATATATATATATATATATATATATATATATATATATATATATATATATATATATATATATATATATATATATATATATAATTATATACCTACATATTAAAAAAGTATACTGTACTTAGTTACTTAGTTGAGACAATTTTTAAAAATTCCAGTGAATACGTTAAATAATATGTATATTATAACTTATAGGTACGTTATTTATTTATAATTTTCAGTAATAAAAGCATCCTCACCTAATCTTATAAATGTAAAGGCATAATTAAAGTTAACTTTAAGAACTTAAGTTCAGAGTCGCGACATAATTTATTAGTTGTACCTACTAACCTACTATAATCTACTAGAAGTGATACGTGATACCACTGCCACTGCTCATGATACAAATAAAAGTCATTACCTATATCCTATATCATAATATATCAGGACTGCTAGCTGCTAACCTCTAACTACTCACTACTGACACTACTGACACCGATTTGAATTTTAAAATTGACATTATGGATATGGACGCAAAAGCACCTCTAACCTCAGAAAAAATCTGGCAACAACTTGAAGATTTTTACAACAAAACTGGAAACGATTTAATAATTAAAGATTTATTCGCCAAGGATCCTCAGCGATTCGGTAAATTCAGGTAATGTCTCATTCATATATCTAAGTATTTATTATGGTGATTGCAGTAACCTTTAAACGACCTTCTAGCAGTCTTATAAATACATAATATTAAATTATTACTTTAATAAAAATTTTATGCATTACTTACAAAATGTCCAAATTACTGACATTTCACTTCATCTTTTAGTTACTTCGCATTAGTTTGTTCACAAAAATGTGATAGTCTTTTCCACACAGTAGGTAATCGCAATTTTTTTCAGCAATGTTATCAGTTTATATTAAAAGATAATAATTGCTGTTATGTAATTACAACATAACTTCTGCCAGTGTGTTACTGTGTTACTTAATTCCTTTTCTCACCACCACTAGAAATAATATTTAAAAAATATTGGTTACTGATTTTTGTATTATGTACCTATAGTACTCTTTTCAACCTTGAATATGCATTATAATTCACCTAATAAGTATGAAATGTGCTAGTCATGTGGTGCATTTAACAATTGTTTTTAAAGAATGTTGATCAGAAGCTTTAACAAATGAATAAATAAAATGTTCGGGACGCAGCAAGTGCATTATTGTAGTGAATTTTCATAAGAAGAATATATCATAGTGATTTATCCTTATATTAAAAGTTAGAAAACGTTACTTTATTTAATTAGGAACGGTAAAAAATAAGGTAAAAGGGGGCAAGGAAAAACATGACCTCTAACATAAATATTTATACAGTAATTTGGATACAAAACTCAACAAAACACTTGATAAGCAGGGAATATACTCAACAAAAAATACACTAGAAAGCGGAACTAAAAAATATTTTTGTGTTTCATGCATTGAGGGTGATTGTATGCATGCAGAAGTTCTTCTTCCCCTTGTCCATGCATAAAACTACCTTCAAAACATAAAGCACAAGAAAAATTACTTGGGAGCAA